>CM057458.1:1027017500-1027522500 GCA_016271365.2 Neoceratodus forsteri
GTCAAAGGGCAGCCTGTAAGCCAGGAAGTGTGCCAACCAATGAGCTAGTAATTTGGAGAAGGCTATAAAAGCCAGTGAAAGTCTGCCAAAAGAGAGAGATTCCTGGAGAATCCAGGAGGGAGAGCCTGCATGTAGACCTTTCAGCCCTAAGGCCAGTTCTGTTGCCTAATGGCTTCTTTAACCTAGAAATTAGAGGAAGAGGCAGATCGCCTAAAAAAGACTAGGTACAGCAGGAAAGAGAACTGAGCTGCTGATAGTTTTCTCCTTGCTGAGATTTGAACCTGCAATGTGAGTCTGTAATTTGCAGCCCAAAATTTAGAGACTGGATAAGCTGTGCTCCCTTCGACAGGGAAAAGTACTTGAGACTGTTTGGACTACTGCTCACCTAAGAGAAGATATGTGTGCTGGGGCTAGAGACTGAGGCAGAACCCAGCCATATTTTGCTTTGGAAAAAGCTATATGCCCAGCAAGAAGGCCAGGGGACTCCCAACCTGTCCAGTCCCCCAGACCAATGCAAGATCACTGGTGAGGAAGACGTCGAGAGGCCTGTCAGGTAAACATTGCATATAAAGGCCCCAGGGATGAAACGTGGAAAGGGCTGGCAGGTGAAGTCTGGCTTCCAGCATCTCTTCAACCAGCTGCTGTGGTGCACTACCAACTGTTGATACCAGAATGGTACTGTTTGAACTAACTTTCAACAATCCCCTGATGCTCTTGACTGTAAGTACCTCTGAGCTGCAGCTCTGAGGATCTTTTCTGCATTTAGCTAGCTAGCTAATTAGGCTTCAGAGGTGTTACGTCTAGGGCAGGACTGTACAACTTGTCAAGACATGCCTAGGCAGAAAAGTTAACATTTGTTATTCCCAAATAAAAGTACCCTATGTCAGGTTAAAGACTGTTATCCTCACATCATCCCATCATCTCAGAGAGCACCCTGCATCTACTGGTAGGCCACCAGCACCCCAGTGTGGTACCCACTGCGACAGACTAACTGTATTACCGCACAGCCTTTTAGGGAAAGCCACGTGTACCCGCAGGTGGGAGGTGTGGCAACAGTGTGGGGAATAAGCGTTTCCTTCAATTCACTGCTGTGTGTTTTCCCTTTATTCCCCTCCCTGTAATAAAATGAAGTTAGTTGTTACAATTTGGTATTGCTGCTTATTGTGTTGAGTACATGGTTACCATGTGGGGAAGAAACTGAGGGGGCAGTTATTGTATTTTCCATGCGGGGGATAACATGGAGTTTGTTCAACAGGTATCTCATGTCACTACCCCAGTTGGAGGCACTGCGTCACTCAACTCTTGTATACATTTTTCATTAGTGGCCCCCTTTATGAGGTGTACACAGTGTGGAACTCAAGGGCCCCAAAACAGCAAAGGTGAGTTGGGAAGATGTTACAGTTGTAAAAAATAAAAGCAATATTTTCTCATAATTACAGGGAGCATTTTTAATAGCTAAATAACTGTGTTGTAATTGTTGGTTAGAACTGGGCATGTGTAACAGTAAGCTGTCAATCAAGCTTGTACTGCTGAAGTTGTGAGCCACATTAGCCCAACTGCCTCTTGTTTCAAACAATTAATGTCCCTCAAAAAAGCGCAGCTGAATTTTTACAGTTCAAAAACAAACAATATAAGTTAAAGTTTACATAACTGAACTACGAGTTCCACAATGAGTTTATATAACTTAACTGTTTCTATGTCTCTCTTAATCCTCCCTTATTAAAAATGTTGGACAGTAATTATAAACAAAATATGGGTAGTTGTATATAAGATAAAATTTTATACTACCCTCAGTCCAGATGCTCTCATAAACCCCTTGAACATCTGATACCACATGTGTGTATAAAATTCTGCTTACACACACATAACCATGTGTTATTCTCAGTTTGCCATGCTTTTTATATGAGACATTTAACTGAGGTTCCTTTTGCCCATTTATTTATTTATTTTATTTGATTAAAAATTGATAACTGAGAAATGCACCAATAAGCCAAGACTCATTTCCAGGTGCGACCCGGGGAAAGGCAACGTGGGAAAATGGTGCATTTACATTTAGGCACAAATGATAACAATGGGGTTCCTGAAATTGTGAACAAGGAGATTTGGCTGTCAGGGGTTTGCAACTGTAGGTGATTACTTAACTAACACTTAGGAGATGGGGGCTAGGGTAAAAAGGGAGCACTGTGGGTGAGGCAGAAGCCTGAGTAGCCCTTAGAGTGAGAAGTGGGAGGAGGATAGTCTGAGTTGGAGGGGAGTTTATTTCAGAGAGAAGGGAAATGAAAGGAGAAAGCAGGCTGGCCAGATGCAGAGAGGGGGTGTGGGACAGCAAAAGTATGCAATTCCCAATGACGAAGGGAGTAGGCAGAGGAAGCAGCTTGGGAGAGGTGGGCAGAGAGGTAGGTGGGGAAGGTTCCAAACCAGAATTTTGCAACCAAGAAGGCACAGTGAACCATTCTCCTGCGGGACAGGGGTGCGAGGGTGAGGGTGGAGTACAGGAGACAGTGGTGTGTAAGGGGGGGAGGTGATGGCAAAGCAACAGAAAGAGTTCAGGAGGTGTCTAGTCTAGAAAGTGAAGATTGAGAGGCAGTACCATAAACCACCTCGGCATAATCGAAGACGTGAATTATAATTTTGGTAACCAACTCACAGCAGATGGGGAGGGTGAGGCAGGCCTTATGTTGATAAAGGACAGCTTGTTTGGGGCACAGTTTAGTGCAGATGGTGTCGACATGGTTAGAGAAGTCCAGATGATGATCCAATCAAACCACTAGATATCTGAAAGCAGTAACATTCTCTAGTGGAGAGCCATCCAGGGTTGTGAAGACGGGAAAGGACTGGAGGGTGGCCAGTTTTTATCTGAAGCCAATGCCATGGCCACAGTTTTTTTTTTGGTGTTAAGCTTGAGTTTGTTTTTTTGGAACCATTACTGAACTCTGTTGAAATCTTTCTGGAGGGGGTACTGCACACTGATGGCAGAGGGCTCAGAGATGAAAATAATGGTATCATCTGTGTACGTGTGTATATTTGAGGATTTGCAGACTGAGGGGAGGTTGTTTATAAATGGGAAGAAAAGGATAGGACTGAGGATTGAGCCTTGGGGGACACAGAAAAGAACAGGGAGAGGGGAGGGGAGGAGAGAGCTGCATCACCTGTTTGAACTGATTGCTGCCTGTCATGAAGGTAAGAACAGAACCAATTTACAGTGGATTCAGCAAGGCCAATCTTATTAAGGTTTTGAAGCAGTAGGCGTTGAGAGACAGAATCAAAAACCTTGGCAAGGTCAATAAAGATAGCAACAGTAATGGGACTTTGATCCATAGCTTTAAAAATCAAATCCATAACACGCAATAGAGAGAAGGTGGTCAAATGTTGTTTTCTAAAGCCAGACTGTACTAGAGATCATGTGTTAGTTGCCAGGAATTCAGACAGCCTAGAGTGAATGAGGGATTCCTGACATTTGGCGAGTAAGGGGAGGAGGGATATAGGTCAATAGTTTCTGGGTACAGAAGGGTCACCTCCCTTGTGGAGGGGTAAGACTTTGTCAGATTTCCATGCCTTCAGGACAGTGGAGGTGGAGAAAGAGAGAGAGAGAGAGAGAGAGATTTAGAATATGAGTGATCGGGGCAGTTATAGCTGGGACAGAGATGTGGAGAATCCTGGGGTGGAGAGAGAGAGGGGTTTAGAATGTGAGTGAGCAGGGCAGTTATAGCTGGGACAGAGATGTGGAGAATCCTGGGGTGGAGAGAGAGAGAGAGGGGTTTAGAATGTGAGTGAGCAGGGCAGTTATAGCTGGGGCAGAGATGTGGAGAAGCCTGGGGTGGAGACCATCAGGGCTGGGCTTGGTTGGGTTAATGGCAAGGAGGACAGTGTAGACTTCGAAGGAGGAAAAATGTGGGAATTAGAAGTCTGAGGGCTGCCTAGAAGCATCCAAAAGGACTTGGGGGGGGGGGTCGGGGGATAAGGGAGATTGATTTTCAGGGAGAGATCATGCGGCAAATAGTTTATTGAAGGACAGCGACTGAAGCAGGGTCAGAGACTGTGGAACCATCAACTTTGAGAATGGGGAGGCTTGATTGGTAGGCGGGTCAAAGAGTGAGTGGAGTACTTTCCAAAAGGAAGCTGGTGTTTGTTTATCTTGCTGCAGGTGTTGCCTAAAATAGCTTGCCTTGGACAGGTGGATGGCCTTAGTGTAATTGTTCCCAAGGGTTTTGTAAACTTGGAGGTCCGCTTGGTATAGGGACTTCCTATAGTGGTACCAAACTTTGTCCCTGGCTCTGCATTTTGCCAGCAGAACAGCAGTTATTCAGGGGTGATGAAGTCTTCTTACTCTGGATTTCTTTAGTGTGGCGTGGTGGTTCCAGATGAGGAGGAATACTGGAGAAAAGAGATAGAGCAAAGTCGACATCATTGACTGTAAAGAAGGGTTGCCAGTCTGCCTCAGCGAGATCGTGTTGGAGGGCAGTGGCATCAAGAATGTGGTGGGGACGGGACCATATATATTTGGGAGCAGTATATGGAGAGTGAATCTTGTGTTTGCGGAAAGTGATGCAATGGTTGCTGAGGGCATCAAGTAAGATCCCAGTCTCATTGATGCACTGGGGGTAAGAGAACAACACCCAGTCGAGCAGTGAGTGATTTTGGGAGTAGGGGTTATACAAGTTGGTTCATAGATCAAATTTGTAAGGTGTAGGGCTTCAGTTTTAAGGAGGGTGGGCTTAGAGGAGGGGGAGAGCCAGTCCAGGTTGAAATCCCCTAGAAGCAGTAACTCGCTATTTACCATGTGGAATGTGCCCATCTCTGGTCACTGTCCAGAAGGATGTTGCCATGGCACCAAAGAAGAGTTGAGGAATTTTATTAAAAGAAATATAAGACAATAATATGCAGAAAACATATATTACATAAAATCACATATCATGCACAATAAGCAGTTCCCATCACCAGACCTAAATACCCCTCAAAAAGTAAAAGAAAACACTCCAGCACTACATTAATACTTTGTAATAACTGGTCACTTTTTTCCCCATAGGCAAAGCTGGTTATAATTCACTGGTATCACCCTGCGGATTATAACAGTGAACATATACTAGCTTTTACAGGGGGGCACTTGCGCTAAATGATCAGTGGGCAGTAAAAGACTCAACTGCTGCTGTCACTTGGTATTCAAAATAGAAAGAACACTTCACATAAAATCCTGTCCCTGACTGTATTTTGTGCTCACCTCATCTCTTCAGGATTTAGAGTAGGTAACTTGAATACACATACAACAAAGTTTATGCTAACAGAACTCCTGGAAACTGTGAAAGTGAATGCTCCATTTGCATACCACTATGGAAACCCGATTCTCTGACCTAGATGTGTTTTCTTGTTGTACTACCATCTACTAAAAAGTTCATTATGAGAGCTAAGTGCAATTCAAATGAGCACTAAGCATACCTCTCAGCCTTTCTTTGTCAACATGATGTGGTATCCAATAGGATACTGGCTAAGAAAGTATGTGATCTGGGACTAGGGGAACAAGTAACTTTTTGGATCACAAGCCACTGACAGATCAAACCCAAAGAATGGTCCTAAATGGTAAATTCTCTGAGTACAGGGCAGTACCAGTGACTAGTGGGGTACAGCAGCGTTCTAGCCTGAGCCCACTTCTGTTTTAATATGTATATCTGTGACATAAAAAGGATTATGCAGGGCAAGGAGAGTCTTGGCAGAAAATAACATGCACTGTGGGAGAGTCAACAGGAAAGTGTGGTTTAACATTATGGGACAAGACGTAGTTGCAGTCATAGTAGAAGTAGTAGTAGATGTGGGGAGATTGGTGAAGTGGTCAAGTATTTGGCGATTCAATACATAAAGTGCAAGGAGATGCACACAGAGGGACAAATTTGGAAACAATATACGAAACTGATGGTCATGCACAGAGGAAGAACGAGACTGAGGCTTGGTGATCAACAATAATCTAAAGTTTGCTGATCAGTGCAGCAGAGTGCAGTGCTCCCTTGATTATCTGCCACCCTTTTTTCCACCATCCTCAATTATCAACCATATTTTATTGTACAAAATGTTTGCTAGTCCACTGCTCCTTATTATCAACCATTCTCAGTTATCAGTCTCCTTTGGTTATCTGCTAATGTTTCTTGCAGTAAAGTGGGCAGATAATCGAGTGTGCACTTTATATGGGAGGACTAACGGAATGCTAGGCTGCAAAAGGAGTGAGATTATTAGCAAACAGTATTTCTTTATAACTCACTGGTGAGACTGCATCTTGTAGATCATGTCCAGTTCTGGGATCCACACCTAAGGAGGGACAGGGATAGATTAGGGACAGTGCAACAGCGTGCCACAAAATAACCCAGGGTTAGCAGGGCAAGACATAGAACAAGGGACTGAAAAGTCTCAACACATATTCTCTGGAGGACAGAAGGGAGAGGGAAGATATGCCAGAGACTTACAGATTCGGGACAGGTTCCAGCAGAATGGACATATGAAATTACAAGCAGAAACAGGCCTCCTGGTCTGTCAATTCTGCTTAAGTATGCAGCTAGCACCTCATCTTGCAGCTGCGCCTCCCACCCCCCCTTTTCCAAGTATCCCTTCCCCTTACTTTGTCCCAACCCCACTTGAAACTTTTTTTTTTCACTCTTTGGTAACCGGGTTAAGCCTACTAGGCACAAGTGCCTGTCTTCGGGGGTGACCTGGGAGCACTGGGGTGGTTAAGTAACTTGCTCAGAGTCACACAGTATGCAAGTGGAGGCTGTGGGACTCAAATCCAAGTCTGCTGGATGTACCAAGCTCATTCACAGCTTGTTACTTTAACCTCTAGGCTATACTGCCAGCCAACACAGAAACTGCCCACCATCTTACAGGACACTAGGTCGACTGGTGAGGTGTTCCATTTGTCCACCACTCTTTCAGTGACAAAAAGTCTCATCTCCCTCCTGAATCTTCCCCCTCTCCAATCTCAGTCTATGCCTTCTCAAGTCCCTTCCCCTTCTCATCTGGAAAATCCCTTCTGTGTTGGTCTTGTTTATCCCCTTCAGATACTTAAAGGTCTTGATCATATCCCCCCATCCCTCCTCTCCTCCAGCAAATACATATTCAGCTCTCCCAGCCTGTCCTAGTAGGGCTTGCTCTCTAATCCCTGGATCATCTTTGTGGCTCTTTGCTGCACCCCCTCCAACAATCTGATGTCCTTCTTCAGGAATGGGTGCTGGTACTGCATGCAGTACTCCAGGTGTGGCCTGACCAATGACCTATACAGGGGCAGGATAACCTCCCTCCTTCTGGAGGAGATCCCTCTTGCAACACCCCCCAGCATTTTGTTGGCTTTTGCTGAACCTTTCTGCACTGAGCAGAGTTGTTCATACTCCCTTTAATGATCACTCCTAGGTCCTTCTTCTCTGTGGAGCTCCCCAACTCTATCCCAATCAAGTGATAATCCCTCCCTGGTTCCTGGCTCTGAAGTGCAGAACCTTGGAGTTGAACCCCAACTGCCATGTTTCCGCCCACTCCTGCAGCTTAGTCAGGTCCTCCTGCTGCCCCTTCCACCCCTCCATGTCATCAACCACAGCTCCCATCTTGGTGTTGTCTGTGAACAGACTGATCCTACTCCGGATCCTGTGTGAGATATCTGCAATTAAAAATCCCAAACAGCACTGGTCCCAGTACCGATCCCTGTGGTACCCTGCTCGTCACTGCTCTCGGTGATGAGAGGTCCCCCCTACCACCACCCTTTGCTGCCTTCCCTTTAGCCAGTTTGTGATCCATTTCACCATTTTTGGTCCCACCCCCACATATTCCAGTTTTTCCCCCAACCTCCCTTGCAGCATTGAATCAAAGGCCTTGCTGAAGTCTAAATACAGGACATCTACTGCATGGCCCTTGTCCATTTCCTGCATCACCCAGTTGTAGTACTCTACAAGGTTTGTCTGGCAGGATCTGCCTGCTACAAACCCATGCTGTTATCCATCCTGGAGATGGTTTTCCTCCAAGAAGCTCACTAGCCTCTCTTTTAAGATGGTCTCCATGAGCTTTCCCAAGATCGATGTGAGGATCACTGGCCTATAGTTTCCTGGTTCATCTTTTGGGCCACTTTTGTGGATGGGCACCACATGGGCCATTCTCCAGTCCTGTGGTACACATCCCGTGTCCAAGGAGGTATTGAATGGGTTGGCCAGTGGCCCTGCCAGGACCTCCGCCAACTTCCTTAGTACCCTAAGGTGAATGCCATCAGGACTAGGTGCATTGCCCACCCTAAATGCCCTCAACCCTTCTAGTACCCTGCTCTCTGTAATCCCTACATCTGTAGTCTCCTCCCCCCCCACCCCTTCACCTGGCGTATCTGCCCTCCCTTCTCCTGGACACATCAGGCTTGTTCAAAGAAACAGTGTGTCCAGTAGGGGGAATGTGCTCAAGCTGGAAGGAGAAGCTCAAAAAGGACATTATGAAGAACAACACTTATTCACAGAAAGGGCTGTGGATGGGTAGAACAAACTTCTTGACAAGGTTATAGGGGTAAAGGCAATAGTGGAGTTCAATAGAAAGTGGGACACATAAGGAGTTATCAGATGGAAAGATGAGCGAGGGGAAAGGGAGACTAGGTACAAAGACAAAGATTACAACATCTCAGAGTTGGTAATCTTGGGATGGACTAAATGGACTGTTTGGATCTTTTTCCATCCATCACTTTCTATGTTTCTTAGAAGGTCATGTATACCAGTAGCTAAAGAATTATTGCCACATATCCTTGCCCTTTTTAAAAATGCAATCATTAGCATACACTGTTTACATTCTGTTTCTCTTCACTTTTTTACCAAGAACAGTAGACAGACCCTCTGGCAACTAAATATTTTTTAAACAGCTGGTAAACAACGCTAGGCATAACTTGGGGGTGGGGGCTGGGTGCCAAATACAGCTTAGTCACATTGTTTCTTTCTTAAAAAGTTATTTCCTGTACCTGGGTGGAGGTTAGTGCCATTCAAGTACAAAAATTCCACTCTTCTACAGTTTATGCTGGTGCAGGGTGATGCAGTGTAGGTGGGTGTAGTGTAAGCTTATCGCCACAAGATGGTAGAACAGAACAGTTTTAAAACTAGAGTTCCTCAGTTGGAATAGGTATACAAAGAGTGCAGTGTGAGAGTTATTTCTTTGTGCAGAAAGAAGTGGTCAGCTGGTCTTGTAGTTTATTTTTTATTTATTTATTGAAGTAATCAGTTTTACAACCTTTGAGTCAGAGACTCGTTTACAAAGGTACCTTGTCATGTGGGTGGGGGAGACAACAATAAGTGCAGTTATAGACAGAGGTTACATACAGGTGAGATACATACATACGTTGAGTTACACGATCATTATATACACACAAGTTATTATATACACACAAGTTATTACAGCTGCAGTTGCTACAGTTGCCCAGTCATCGGACTTGGGGGGCTGTTTGAGACAGGGTTGTGTTCCACTACAGGCAATTACAGCACCGGCTGTCGATGATATGTTTTCGGAGGGCTAGTAGTAACAGCAGCTGAATGGAATTTTTAAAATTCTTGGGCCTGTGTTTAAATACAAGCTTACCTACATTATTCAGATTTTCATAACAAAAAGAGATTGCCTAAAAGTTAATGCATCATTCTTTATTTAAATGCCACAAATAAGACTTTTTTCATTATTAATTATTAAACAGCAGCAAACCCTGTCTTTGTCACACCACTGTAGTGCCCAGTCTAACTTTCCCAGTGGTGCATGGCCTGACCCATCATACAGTACATCTAGCTTGTACTGGAATCCACCTCCACTCTGTGCAGCTACAGTAGATACTGTCCTGTGCAGTCAGGAAAAGGAACAATGTCTCAGGAGCAAGGAATACAATTTAACAGGAGGCAACAGGACAAGTTTCCTGCTTGTCTTTCATTGGTATTGCTATCATTTTCCATGCAGCAGATAAGCCTTCCTCCCTTCTCTGTTTATATGAATTACGTAATAGGGGCTCACAACCTCCCCAAACGAAGTGTGACTAATTTATTTTATTTATATATTTGCTTGTTTGATTGCTTGTTTATTTATTTATTTCAAAATGTTTCACCAGGAAAGACATACTGAGCTCGGTAGCAGCTAATTTCCAGATGTGTCCTGGGGGGAAGGGAGAATGAGGATAAAGAAAAAGAAACAAAGTACAAATACAGCAGGTACAACCAGACCACAATTACAAAAGTCAGTTTGTGACAGGCAAAAATACAAATATGTTCTCAGTTACTTCATACAACAGCAGTAGGATGCAATAAAAGAAAACAGTATAACATAAACTGCGTCATGGAATTACAATTGAATGGGAAGGTAGGGATGCTGTAGTAGAAGTTTGCAGGACATAGAGGAGGGAAGTGAGATACAGGAGGGGGTAGTAGGGCTACAGTAGAGAATGATTAACTGGAGACACAGCAGAGTGTGAAAATGAAAGGGGAGGAGGGCACCTTGAGGTTGTGCAAGGTGTTAGATGAAAGGGAGGAAAGGTGAAAGTAAGAGGGGCGTACATGTGTATTGTTATAGGAGAGGAAGAAGAAAGTTGAGGGGATGTGTTGAGGAATTGAGTGGAGAAAGGAGTGTAAAAGATAGGGGAGGAGACCCTAAGAGGTTGCAGGGGGTGCTGGGTGAAAGGGAGGAGGGGGGAGGGGGAAATAAGAGAGGGGTATCTGGTTATTAGGAGAGGGATGGGGAAAGTGAGGGGCTGTGCTGAGGGCATCGAGTGGAAAAAAGAGAAGAAGAGAGCATGGCTTGAGAATAGGAGCTGGGGGGTAGAAGGCAGGTCAGAAGCCATTTCTGGATGGATCAGGTGTAATTGCAGGAAGGGGGGATGAAGTCCAGAAGAAGAGAGGAGAGGGTAAAGATTGAAGGTAAGGAGCAGAGTGGATGAGTAAGGGAGGGGAGTTCCAAAGTTTAGGGAAATGACAGCAGAATGCAGCCTGGCCAGCAGCGATAGACCAGAAGGGAAAGCAAGGGAATGGAAACCAGAGTTGCAGAGGTTGTATCAGAGAGGGGGCAGAGGAAAGAATAGAGGTGAGGTAGGAGGAGAGAGAGCCCAGCCAGTATTTCCTGACAAAGGAAGAGCAATGGGCAAGGCATCTGGCTTCAAGAGAGGGGAAGGAGAAAGAGACAGAGAGAGAGAGAGAGAGAGAGAGAGAGAAGGTCAGAGGAATGGATGTGGGGTGGACAGTCAAGAGTAAAATGACAGAATGAGTGACAGAGGGTATCCAGAGGGTATCCAGCCTGGCTGGGGAGGACTGAGAGGCTGTGCTGTAGACTATGTCACCATAGTCAAAAATCAGCAGAATCATTTTCTGGACTAATTTGCAATGGGCCAGTAATGGGATGTAGCCATGATTCCTGTACAATGCATCTAACTTAGGAGGCAGTGTTTGTGGATGACATACACATGCACAGAAAAGTCCAGGTGTTAGTCTGGTCAAGCCAGACCTCGAGGTACTTGAAGGAGCTGGCATCCTTGTTCGTGGACCTATCAATGGTGTGAAAAGATGGTGGAACAGTAAGCCTGGAGAGTCTTTGCCTGTGCCAGAGGTCATGGAGACAGGCTTTTTGATGTTGTGTGACAGCTGATTTGACTGGAACCCCAGCTGAATTTTGTCAAAACTCAACTGGAGTCTGTTCATCTCATCTGAAGTGGCAGAGCCGGAGTCAAAGAAAACAGTGTTGTCTGTGTACATGTACATGCCGCAGGATAACAGGCAGTGGGGAGTTCATTCAGGAAAACCGAAAAGAGTAATGGTCCAAGAAAGGATCCTTGAGGGACACTGATGCAAATGGGGAGAGGATAGGGAGTTACCTATTCTAACTGACTGAGTCCTACCCACCAGATAGGAATGGAACCAGTTACTGGTGATGGTGGTGGTGGGGGGACAGGAAGTCCTGCTGCAGCAAGCTTATCGAGCAAAAGTGGGTGGGCTACAACGTCGAAGGCTTTGGCCAAACAGACAAAAATAGCAGATGTGATACAGCCCTGATCCATGCTGGACAGAATGGAATCAGTAAGCTGGAGGAAGGAGGTAGACATAGAGTAGGACTTACACAAGCCAGACTGGAAAGGGGTGAAAAAGGAAGAACAGTCGAGGAATGAGGAAAGCAGAGACAGAACAAGGTGTTCTTGAAGCTTTGCAAGGATCGAGACCAGGGAGCTAGGACAGCAGTTGCCTGGACAGGAGGAGTTGTCACCTTTGGGGAGAGGTATTATAGTGGCTTGTTTCCAGGCATCAGGGACAGAGGCAAGGGAGAAGGAGAGGTTTAGGAGGGAGGAGAGTGGGAAGGCAATGGAGTGGGCGGAGAGATGGAGGAGATTTGGGTCCACCCCATCAGGGCTCTTGCCCTTTTGAGGGCTGAGTGCTAGGAATATTTTTATGGTGTCAGCAGGAGAGATGGTGGAGAAAGAGAAGGATGGGGGCATTGGGAGTGGCCGGGGGGCAGTTAGAGTGAGGGAGGGAGGTGGGAGAGTAGAGAGACGGGAGGAGGCACAAGTGGTGAAGTAAGCATTACATTTGGAAGCTACTAAACAGGGGTCAGAAATAGCAAAATCACTCATCTTGAGGGCAGGAATGGGGGACTGAGCAGGTGGGGAAAAGAGAGCTGTACAGAACTGAATAAAGCAATGTAATTTCAACGGAAATTAATCCCTTTTGTCATGCAGTAAACTGTGGCATTCACTTCATACTGGCAGTGTCACATTTTCCTGAATGACAAAAGGGAATAATTGCCATTGAAATTACATTGCTTTATTCAGTAGATCTGCTGCAGCATTCTGCAGAGTGCTGCAAAATGCTACAGAATTGGGTTTCATCTTGGGGGGCACCACTGTACTACCTTTCAGAACTTGGAGGGGTGGTTGATATTGTTCTGAAAGGTAATGGAAAAGTACTCTGATTTGGCCACTCTGATGGCCTTTATGCAGGCATTCCAGAGGCTGCGGTACTTGAGAAAGTCCACAGGGGAGCC
This sequence comes from Neoceratodus forsteri, assembly GCA_016271365.2. Classification (NCBI taxonomy): domain Eukaryota; kingdom Metazoa; phylum Chordata; order Ceratodontiformes; family Ceratodontidae; genus Neoceratodus; species Neoceratodus forsteri. Next base: position 1,027,030,485 of record CM057458.1, read on the forward strand.
TGAGGACTTGTGCGCTTTCCAAGCAAGGTCTCGAGCATGCAGACATGATAGGTAATTCAACAGAGACCCAAGGGAGGTGGGATCCTCTGACCCTGGTTTTCCTGAGGAGAGTGTGCCAATCCCAGATTGACAAGAGCTTGGTCCTAAAATACTGTAGCTGAGGGCAGAATCAACAGAAGTGGCCACAGAGATAGGTGACCAGTCAGTTGTTGCTAACTCCTTGTGGAGGGAGGACAGGTCCAGGGGTCTGAAGGACCAAATGTGTAGGAGTTTTGGAGGGGCTTTTGAGTGGTGAATATTATGCACACAGTAGACCATGTGGTGGTCACTGAGTACATCTGGGAGGATACTGACACCTATTATGTGGTGAGGGTTGGACACAAGAGCCCAGTCCAGAAGGGTATGCTTGACAGATTTGTGGTTAAGGTGGCTCGGTTCAGTAATAATTTGAGTAAGGTTAAGGGATGAGATATCAAGGTAGAATTTGGAATGGGAAGGGGAGAGCCAATTTAGAAGAGGAGTTCTCCTGATGAGGAAGGTACCAGGTCACTATAGCATGGGCAAAACTGAGCATGAAGAACCACTCTGTCTTAAGCACATATGGAAGTACAGCGATGTGGGTATAGAGCGATAAGAAAATATCGCTACCCCTGTTGCTGTGGAACAGAAGACAGAAATGGGGAAAAGGGTTTTGAGCACTGCTAGTTGAGGACTCAATCAAGACGCTCCCATGGTGGAGTGGCCAAGGCACTCGACCCAGCAGTACATGAGGGGGGAAGACCAGGATTTGAAACCCTGCTTTAGGGAAATGTTATTTTATTCCTGTCTGTGCAGCCATGAGTAAGTGCCGCAATGTGAATTTTTAACTTGCCCCTCTGTCCACACCCCCTCGGAGCTGCTTATAATTATTCCGGGGACTGTGAGTGGCAAAGCCCCCCACGTCAGGGGTATGGTGAGTGGAGCCCCCCACAAATCTAAAGAATTCATAGAGTGTGTGGTGATTTTGTGCAGTCGGCATTATGTACCGCCACTGTGTTGCCGCATGCTGTTGTCTGTGTGTGGTGTTTCCTTGCGCCTTTTCATCTGTGACATTATGACCCTGAGCCTATGAGGAATGGGTAGAGAGAGTGGTGATGAGATCAGTGATCAAGAAGGGGAGAGGCCAGGGCAACAGTAGATGCCTCCCACAAAGATAGGTAAGGAGAAAGGGAGGGAGAGTTTTTGAAGCAATACTTCATAAGCAGAAGGGGAGGAGATGGAGAGAGTACTAGTGAACAGAATGGAGGAGAGGTATCTGGCCACCCCGCTGCCCCTGCTGATGTGATCCTGACAGATGAGGGATTAGCCACTGATGGCGATGACATTATCAGGGATCTTAGAGGAGAACCATGACTCCAAGAGGATGAATATGTCAGGTTTGAGGTTAGTCATGAGTGGCTGGAGAAGGGGAATTTTGGGAAGGAGGCTCCTGATGTTGAGGTGGGCAACTCTCAAGCCTTTAGGAAGGCAGGAGGGGAGGAGGGAGCAGGGAAAGGGTTGGGTTCCATATTACCTGCTAACATTGGAGCAGGGAGATGAGGAACTTTGCAGGGATAGATATGTATCTATGAAGCAGTGGGGAAGAAGAGAAGGAATGTGTGGGGGGAGGTGGTGGTTAGGAAGCAGGGATCTAAGAGATGAGAGATGAAGGGAGGGGGAAGAGAGGAGTGTGGAACTAGGGAGCCAGGGCAGTGAGGCAGAGAGGGAGTGAAACAGGAGGAGGGAATGGTGGTGGAGGAAGATGGGGGGATGGACAGGGAGGATGATAGGGAGGGAAAGGTAGTAGGCAGAAGGAATGCCAGGGTACACAGGACCTTAAAGGGGCACTGTCAGCTTTACCCCTCGTTTTTTGCAAATTTACTATCACTGGGTTGCTAAGCACAGGACTGTTGCATGGTTGCTGTGGAATGCACATAAGTAAAGCACAAAGGATTTCGCTTACCAGTTTTTGCTAAATATGCATTAGTTGTCATCCTGCTGACCCAATTGAAAGTCTCCATGCACCTGAAGAGAGTTTATGTAGAGAAGATGCCGAATCTGCAGCAAGTGTAGCCTGGGTAGCGCTGTCCCAGCATGCATATTTATATGGCCATTGTAAAATACATAACTCTCTATTATTGGTTCCCTCTAAACTTGTCTTGCTATCTGATACCCAAAACCAAGGGCTCATTCTTGTGTAAAACACTTTTGAACACTGGTGCCCAAATCCTGCATAAGCAGCAGCGACCAGGTTAAAGATTCCATGCATGCACAAGAATGTGCCGCTGCTATGCGATTATGCATGGGATTTGGGCTCCAGTGTTCAAAAGTGCTTTACACAAGAATGAGCCCTCGGTTTTGGGTACCAGATAGTAATACAAGTTTAGAGGAACTAGCGCTAACAGATTTTTTTTTTACAATGGCCAGGTAAAAATATGCATGCTGGGACAGTGCTACAGGTAGACGCACGTTCCTGCCACCTTTGCTACATGAACTCAGTTCCGGTGCATGGAGACTTTCAATCGGGACAGCAGGAGTACAATTAATGCATATTTAACAAAAATTGGTAAGCGGAATCCTTTGTGCTTTACTCATATGCATTCTACAGGAATCATGCAACAATCATGTGCATAGCAAGCCAGTGATGGTAAATTTGCAAAAAACGAAGGGTAAAGCTGACAGTGCCCCTTTAATGCAAGATACTAATGCTGGCTAGCAATCAAGATGTACAGTATGTGTAAATGGTCTAGGACTAAGACTGCGGATGTCCATCCCCCCCCCCACCAGAGGCAAGCAAACCCTCCACTCCAAGTTGACGCATCAAAAGCTGGGAAATTCACTGCAACTATACAATAATATAGGTAAATCTTGGCCTCACCAGCACACTGAGAATACATACACGTTTCTTTTCTAGCTGTTGTACACTTATTTTTGTGGTGACTGTGCTGGCAAATACTCCTCTGCATTTTTTCAGTTTTGAATTAAGTCAGGGACAGGAACACTCAACAAGTTCTGATCAGAGTCAAAACAGTTGCTATACATTACACTGATATGAGAAAAAAAAAAAACAGAAAACTGGACTGGGCCTACAAGCCTGTTTCTCTATGTTCACTAGCCTGAAGCATGCCTGCAAGGCTGTTAGGTCCCTTGAGGCAGCAAGGTAAACCTTTTTCTTGGAGAAGGAAGAGCTGGGATGTTTGCTTGCAGTGTTGTCCATAAGGGGACCAACAGCTTGCAGGGATGGATGCTTTGGCCAGTGAACATAAAGAAACAAGCTGTTAGGTGTAGTCCAGCTTTCAGAGGTGAGGGGGTGACTAGGATAGCCTGGAGTGGTCGTCATGAGAGAATGGGAAAGAGGAATGTTGTAGGAAATGACTGAGGTTGGGGAGGGAGTAGCCAAGGTACTAGCTTTGGTTACCTGGGGAGGGACATTTTTTTTAATGTTTTATTATGATTATTTTTTATGTTGATTACGCGCATGCGCAAGAAACATATTGTGGCAGCTTTCTCCAGAAGCAGGTTGTGGAGGCACGGCACTGTTGTGGCCAATGCATTCACAGCCTGTAAAGGCTTGGCCCACTTTCCCCCATGCTGTGGCACACTGCTGCTGACACTAGTTCAGCCAGCATGCCACCAACTTGTAAAAATGTAGCCGCTGCAATCAGGGGCTGCCTCGTTATTGCAGCATCAGTCATTTGCTGCAATGAGGGAGTGACCAGTCATTGCAGGGAGGAACTTTGGAAGCTCTGATATTGTTTGTGAACATGACGGCAGCTTGCTGCCGTGTTCCTAAACAATTAGCTCCCGCGGTACCTAATCCCTCAGCAGCATGTGCCCCCACCGTGTTTGTTTGTCGAAGGGGCCCCAATCCCCTTCAGCTTCAGTGCCATGCCGTTTATGTTGCAGGCGAAGCCCTCCACGTCGGCATTATGTAACTCCCCCATGTTGTCTGCCGATGGGGTGCCCAATCCCTGTCAACATGTCACCCCTCTTTGTTGTGTGCTGACGGGGGTGCCAAATCCCCATCGGCATAATGTAACACGGCCCCCCCACCCTTTCTTGTGTGCCGATGGGGGTATCCAATCCCCCGTTGGCTACAGCTGCTCCCCCCAAACAGAAGACTCCATTGGCACACTGGAAGCCCACCCCAGCGTGCCACATTCCCCATTAAAATTAAAAAATGATACCACAATGTCATTTTTTTACCTGTAAAGAAGGAAACAGTCCCTCAAGGGTCTCCCTGCCCCTACCCCACAACCTGCACCACCCACTGTGCACTTCCTCCCAACCCCCATACTTACCTCCCGGAGTCTGGCGTGATTTTCGGTGAACCGGGAAAACATCTGCACTCTTCAAAGCCGACCGCGAACTGAGAAAATGCCGGTAAGCTGTATAATAGAATAAATAGGGTTTTTTCAACTTTGATGCATATCTCAGGCATTTTTTGGAATTTTGGCACCAAATTTTCAACATGTTGTTTTTGGGACCACTCCTCATGAATTATTTCACTGTCATGGCATTAATCGGCCCTGAAAAGTGATTTTGCTGTCACTGCACGGAATCACCTTTCAGGACTGATTAATGAAACGACAGTGCCATTGTTCATGAGGTGGGCTCTCAAAAAGCCTATGTTGCAAATTTGGTGGAAAAAATAAAAAAAAAGACTGTTTTATGAGCATGCTTTGTGCAGTTGTTAAGCATGCTCGTAACTTCACGAATTTGCAATATTTTCTCCCCAGATTTTCAACACTGGCATTTTTTCACACCTCCTTGTGAATAGTACAGCTGTAATTTTTCAAACCCTGGCCGAAATGTCGCACTTCCGGCGCAGAATAGCGCAGTTGCTGTGGTAAATCAGTGTTCGGGACAGATTATGAAAATTACAGTGACACTGTTCATGAGCAGAGGTCCTAAAATGCCTATGTTGATAATGTGGTGACGATACTCCATAAAATGACTGTGTTACAAATGTGCATTGCGCAGTTTGCACGCACGCTTGTAAGTTCACGAATTTATAATATTTTCACTCCAGATTTTCAACATTGCCATTGTTCTGCACCTTATGAACAGTATAGCTGTCATTTTTCACATCCTGGCTGAAATGTGTTTTCGCAGTTACGACGCAGTTAGTTTGACCAGTTAGTTTGACTTCAGTGGTAGGAAAATGATGGAATCACTTCTGAAGGAAAGAATTGTTGAGTACCTAGAGGCCAGTGGGGAACAGGACCAAAGGCAGCGTGGTTTCACAGCAGGAAGGTCATGTCAGACGAACCTAATAGATTTCTTTGACTGGGTGACCAAAGTAGTAGACCAGGGAGGGGCTGTGGATATGGCATACCTAGATTTTAGCAAGGCATTTGACACAGTCTCACACAAAAGATTAATATACAAGTTAGCCAGCCTTGGAGTGGGTCCCAAGGTGGTAGCCTGGATAAAAAACTGGCTGGACAACAGGACGCAAAGGGTAATAGTAAACAGAGTCCACAGTGAAGAGGGTAACTAGCGGGGTACCGCAGGGTTCGGTACTGAGATGTCCTCTTTAATATCTTTATAAGTGACATTGGAGAGCACCTGGAAGGAAAGGTATGCCTCTTTGCAGATGACACAAAGATCTGCAACAGGGTTGATACACAAGGTGGGGTGGAAAGAATGAAAAGGGACTTGGCAAGGTTGGAGGAATGGTTAAATACATGGCAGCTCAGATTCAATGCAAAGAAGTGCAAGGTAATGCATCTGGGAAACAAAAACCCAGGGGAAGAGTACACAATGGGGGGTGAGTTAATAACAACAACAAAAATCGAAAGAAACCTAGGAGTAATTATATCAGATGACCTAAAGGTGGGCAAGCAATGTGAGAAGGCAGTAAGGAGGGCTGGGGGGATACTGGGATGCATAGGGAGAGGCATCAACAGTAGAAAACAGGAAGTTGTTATCGCTCTGTACACACAGTTAGTGAGACCCCATCTGGAGTACTGCATGCAATTTTGGAGACCCCATCTCCGCAAACACATTGACAGAGTGGAGGCTGTTCAGAGGAGGGCAACCAAAATGGTGCAAGGTCTGCACCAGAAGACATACGAGGAGAGACTAAAGCAGCTTAATATGTATACCCTTGAGGAAAGGAGGGAGAGGGGGGGACATGATAGAAACGTTCAAGTATCTCAAGGGAATTAACAAGGTACAAGAGGGTAGTATCTTTCAGAAGAAGAGATGTGCAAGAACAAGGGAGCACAATTTGAAGATAGAGCGGGACGGCTCAGAGGTAATGTTAGAAAGTATTTTTTCACAGAGAGAGTTGTGGATGCATGGAACAGCCTTCCTGAGGAGGTTGAGGAGTCAGGAACAGTGGGAGAATTCAAGAATGCATGGGACAGGCATATGGCAATTCTAGTGGGGGGCAGGAGGAAGTAAGTTGTTGATTAACTAGAATCTGCAGCTTATCCATCAGGTAGGGAAATGGGCAGACTGGGTGGGCCAAGCGGTCCTTATCTGCTGTCAAATTCTATGTTTCTATGTAATAGCGTGGTCGCTGTGGGAAATCCGTGTTCAGGACACATTATGAAAATGACAGTGACACTGTTTATTAGCAGAGGTCCTAAAATGCATATGTTGAAAATTTGGTGACGAACGTCCACAAAATGAGTGTGTTGCGAATGTGCATTGCACAGTTTCCAAGCACGCTCGTAACTTTACAATACTTTCACTCCAGATTTTCAGCATTGCCATTTTGCCACACCTCCTTATGAACAGTGCAGCTGTCATTTTTCACATCCTGGCTGAAATGTGTTTTCGCTCTCCCAGCGCACAGTAGAGTGGTCGCTGTGGAAAATCAGTGTTTGGGACATATTAAGAAAATCACACTGACACTGTTAATGAGCTGAGGTCCTAAAATGCCTGTGTTGAAAATTTTGCGATGAAACTCCATAAAATGACTGTTACGAGCGTGTGTTGTGCAGGTTCCATGCACCCTCGTAAGTTTGCAAATTAATAATATTTTCATGCCAGATTTTCAACACTGGCATTTGTTCACACCTCCTTATGAATAGTACAGCTGTCATTTTTCACATCTTGGATGAAATGTGTTTCTGCGCTTCCGGTGCATAAAACCGCAGTCGCTGTCGGAAATCGGTGTTTGTTACAGATTAGCATCGAGCGACTGGGAGGGGGGGAGTGACTGAGCTCAGCTGAGCTCTGTCAGGACTGCTGCAAATTTCTTTGTGGGCAGGAAAAGGTGACGGTGCAGGCAGGAGCCCAGTACAAAAGGGCAGCCTGTAGCACTGGGAGACATAGAATGAGTGAGTGAGGAAGGGGGACTGAGTGAGCTCAACAGAGCTCTGTTGGGACTGCTGCAGATTTCTTTGTGGGCAGAAAAAGGCAGCAATGCATGAAGCGGCCCAGTACAAAAGGGCAGCCTGCAGCAGTGGGAGAAACAGAACGAGCGAGTGACAGAGAGGGAGTGAGTGAGCTCAACGGAGCTCTATCGTGACTGCTGCAGATTTCTTTGTGGGCAGAAAATGGTGGCAATGCAGGCAGGAGCCCAGTACAGAAGGGCAGCCTGCAACGCCGACAGAAACAGAATGAGTGAGTGAGACAGGGGGAGTGAGTGAGGCCAACAGAGCTCTGTCAGGACTGCTGCAGAATACTTTGTGGGCAGAAAAAGATGCAGACAGAGGCAGGAGCCCAGTACAAAAGGGCAGCCTGCAGCACCAGGAGAAATAGAATGAGCGAGTGAGACAGGGGAAGTGAGCGATCTCAATGGAGCTCTGTCAGGACAGCTGCAGATTTCTTTGTGGGGAGGAAAAAGTGCCAATGCAGGCAGGAACCCAGTACAAAAGGGTAGCCTACAGCGTGGGGAGAAACAGAATGAGTGAGTGAAAGAGGGGGAGTGAGTGAGCTCAACGGAGGTCTATCGTGATTGCTGCGGATTTCTTTGTGGGCAGGAAAAGGTGGTAATGCAGGCAGGAGCCCAGTACAAAAGGCAAGCCTGCAACGCCAGCAGAAATGGAATGAGCGAGTGAGAGAGGGGGAGTGAGCGAGCTCAACAGAGCTGTGTTGGGACTGCTGCAGATGTCTTTGTGGGCAGAAAAAGCCACCAATGCAGGCAGGAACCCAGTACAAAAGGGCAGGCTGCAGCAGCAGGAGACACAGAATGAGCAAGTGAGGGAGGGGGAGTGAGTGAGCTCAATGGAGCTCTGTTGGGACTGCTGCGGATTTCTTTGTGGGCAGAAAAAGGCAGCAATGCATGCAGGGACCCAGTACAAAAGGGCAGCCTGCAGCGGCGGGAGAAACAGAACGAACAAGTGAGAGAGGGGGAGTGAGCGATCGAGCTCAACAGAGCTGTATCGTGACTGCTGCAGATTTCTTTGTGGGCAGAAATGGTCAGCAATGCAGGCAGGAGCCCAGTACAAAAGGGCAGCCTGCACCACTGGCAGAAACGGAACAAGCGAGTGAGACGGGGAGTGAGTGAGGCCAACAGAGCTCTGTCGGGACTGCTGCAGATTTTTTTGTGGGCAGAAAAAAATGCCAACAGAAGCAGAAGCCCAGTACAAAATAGCAGCCTGCAGCACCAGGAGAAACAGAATGAGTGAGTGAGACAGGGGGAGTGAGCGACCTCAATGGAGTTCTATTAGGACAGCTGCAGATTTCTTTGTGGGCAGAAAAGGGTACCAACGCAGGTGGAAGCCCAGTACAAAAGGGCAGCCTGTGGTGCCGGGAGAAACACAACAAGTGAGTGAGAGAGGGGGAGTGAGCGAGCTCAACAGAGCTCTGTTGTGACTACTGTGGATTTCTTTGTGGGCAGAAAAAGGCGGCAACGCAGGCAGGAGCCCAGTACAAAAGGCCAGCCTGCAGTGCCGGCAGAAACGGAATGAGTGAGAGAGTGGGAGTTAACTGCCTCAATGGACTTGTGTCAGGACTGCTGCAGATTTCTTTGTGGACAGAAAAAGCCACCAACAGAGGCAGGAGCCCAGTACAAAAGGGCAGCCTGCAGCACCACCTGAAACAGAATGAGCGAGTGAGACAAGCGGAGAGAGTGACCTCAATGGGGCTCTGTCGAGACAGCTGCAGATTTCTTTGTGGCAGAAAAAGGTGACAACACAGGCAGAAGCCCAGTACAAAAGGGCAGCCAGCAGCACCGGGAGAAACACAACAAGCGATTGAGAGAGGGGGAGTGAGCGAGCTCAACAGACCTCTATCATGACTGCTGCACATTGCTTTGTGGGCAGAAAAAGGTGGCAATGCAGGCAGGAGCCCCGTACAAAAGGTCAGCCTGCAGCACCAGCAGAAATGGATTGATCGAGAGAGTGGGAGTGAGCTAGCTCAACGGACTTGTGTCAGGAATGCTGCAGATTTCTTCGTGGGCAGATAAACATGCCAACACAGGCAGGAGCCCAGTACAAAAGAGCAGCCTGCTGCACTGGGAGAAACAGAACGAGTGAGTGACACAGGGCCAGTGAGCGAGCTCAACGGACCAATGCAATCAACATTCGGCATTGACAAATGCTTTTTTTTTTTGTTGAATGCAGATTTCTGACAATCAGTGGTTTTCAAGTATGAATACAGATTGGGTACTTAAATGAAAGTACTGTACTCACACAGCACCGTACCAGAGCAGTCTGTAGCCCATAACAATACCCACTGTGGAAGTTCAATTTTTAAGTGCCAGCAAGCGTAACATAGACTTAAAAAATGCATTGTTTAAAGATCATTGGGCAATTTTTATATTTGCTTGTGTGCATGCGCAAGAAACATATTGCAACCGTATGACTTTTTGGAGGTGTGGGACCCTCCTGTCCAATGTAGTGCTCCATTTTGCAGGTGCGACCATACCACACCAATGTATGCACGAGCTGTATAGGACAGCAGTTCGGTTGCAGTGGTCTTCAGTTTAAAGAAAACCACCACTGCAATCAACGGTGGTAATGTGTGTGTATTTAGCAAATTGACGTCAAGCAATTTCTCTGGCCCTCCTGAATGCCGTTGCCAATGAAATCCCTCCCGCTTCCTCCCTCTGGTGCTGTCCTCCCCGCTCCCTCATTCCTTGGCTCACCCTCCGGCTGGTCAAGTTTTCTTTTTTGCCGATGGGATGCCCAGTCCCTGTCAGTTCCAGTCCCCTTCCCAAAAAAAAAACATCCAGGTGGCACTCTGGGAGCCCTCCCCAGTGTGCTAAATATCCCTGTAATTAAGAAAACCTTCCCACAATGTGTTTAGTTTTTTTTTTTTTTTTTACCTGTAAAAGGAAAAATGGTCCTTCGTTGTCTGCGGTGGCCCCTCCCCAACCCACACCCACCCTCTGTACACTCCACCTCCCCACACCCCCCTCACTCCATTCTTACCTCTGGAGCCCGGCGCAATGATTTTCAGTGGAGCTGGAACACATCTACACTCTTCAAAGCCGACTGCGAACTGAAGAAATGCAGGTAAGCTGTATAATGGCATAAATGTTTTTTTTCATCTTAGGTGGGTATCTCAGCCATTTTTACAACTTTTGGCACCACATTTTTAACATGGGGTTCTTGGGACCCCACCTGATGAATTTAGTCACTGTTATGTTGTTATTCGGTCCCGAAAGGAGATTTAGCAGTCACTGTGCGGAATCACCTTTTGGGACCAACTGATGAAACGACGGTGTCACTGTTCATGAGGTGGGCTCCCAAAAAGCCTATGTTGCAAATTTTGTGGAAAAGTTCGAGCAAATGACTGTGTTGCAAGTGTGCGTTGCGTAGTTTCCACGCATGCTCGTAACTTCAAGAATTTTTTATGTTTTCACTCCAGATTTTCAACATTGCCATTTCTTCACACCTCCTTATGAATGGTACAGCTGTCATTTTTCACATCTTGTGCAAAATGTGTTTTCGCACATCCAGCTCACAATGGCACGGTCACTATGGGAAGTCAATGTTTGGAACAGATTAGAAAAATCACAGTGACACTGTTTATGAGCGGAGGTCCCAAAACACCTATGCTGAAAATTTGGAGACAAAATTCCACAAAATGACTATGTTATGAGCGTGCATTGTGCAGTTTCCACTCACACTCGTAACTTCGAGAATTTTTAATATTTTCAGTCCAGATTTTCAGCATTGCCATTTTTGCACACCTTCTTGTCAATAGTACAGCTGTTATTTTTCACATCCACAATGGGCACGATCGCTATGCGAAATCAACATTCAGGACAAATTAAGAAAATCACAGTGCCACTGTTCATAAGCAGAGGTCCCAAAATGCTTATGTTGAAAATCTGGCAGAGAGTCACATGATGCTGGCTGCCTGAGAGGATGCTCTCTCCAGTACTCCGACCCACTGAGTTTAAATTTATAAATAAATTTCCCCCCTTCGGCTCGATAACCCAGTGCGGCTCCGTTTTTAGACTTTTGACAGCTGTGTAGACCGAGGGGCTGTGTGGAAAGCCCGAATCATGGAGGTAGAAACGAAGAAAACGGGCCCCCGGCATACACCTCCCATAACGCCGGAGAAGGCCCCAAAGAAGCAGAGAGCTCTCGCTGTATTATCCTCGGCCCAGCAACCCCTTGCCAAAGCAGAGCAAGAGCCCCTTACCTTGGCGGATTTCCTGGCAGAATTTCGTCCATTTCAGGATGAGCTGAGGAGCATGGCGGCTGAAATAAAGGCACTGTCTGCTGCCGTGGAGGAAACAGGGATGAGAATTTTGGATAATGAGGCCAGAGTGGTCTCCCTAGAGCGACAGTTGGAGAAAAGAGATTCTGAAGTCCTCGGACTGTGCCAAAAGCTTGCCAAGGTGGAGTTGAAGTTGGAAGATTTAGAGGGGCTCAGCCGGTGAAATAATATTGTAATCATAGGGCTCCCAGAACAAGAAGAGGGCCCTGATGCAGTATTGTTCTCTCAAAGTTGGTGTGCAAAGTGGCGGGTCCCTAACCTTATGGCCCTAATTATATTATCGAGAGGGCGCATAGAGCCCTGCGTCCTATGCCTTCACTGGGATCCCCCCCAGACCACTGATACTACGCTTTCTGAACTATTTAGGCAGCATTTTTTGGCCAAGGTCAGAGAGATACAAGATCTGCAGTAGGAAGGAAAGAGGTTTCTCGTGACCCAGGATCTGCCTTTAACTATCTGACAGCGCAGGCAGGCTTTTCATCCTCTGGTTTCCAAGATTATCGCTGTGGGTATTCATTTTCGCATGATTTACCAGGCGAAATTACAAGTCATGGTTGCAGGCTCCTGGATGTCTTTTGAGGATGCTGATGTGGCCAAAGATGAGCTCAAAGCTGCCCTACCAGACCTGTTTCGAGGCACTTGATGCAACCAACTTTGGAACTGATTTCTCGAGAGGAATGCAGACCCACAGATGGTTTTAAGTTGACAATCTTGCAGGGGCTATACTCTTAAAAGTGGAGCAGATTTATCCTTGCTTTCTGCAAAGCAACCTGTGTTAAGGACCTGATCTGGGTTTGTGCTCCCTGCTTCAGTGGGAAAGTTGATCATTTTGATTTGGAGCCTTGTCTGGTTAAGGGCTCCCCTTTGCATATGGACAATTTGCTCGGACTCTTGTTTTTTTACTTGAAGGGACTGTATTGTAGCTGTATTTGAGGGGGTCCCACGGTCTTTAAATAAAAAAAAAAAAAGGTGTACTGTTTACGTCTGGGTCTCTATGAGGAGACACCGAAGGAGATGTTAGTTCTGTCTGGTTACTTACCTTGTGTTACTTATCAAGTTAATCCCTCATTTTGTCCACTAAAAGGGAGTAGTGCTTTGGGTATTATGGGGAGATTTCCCTTTCTTTCTGTTGTAGCATCTATTTCAATGCTTGGAGTTGCCATATGGGGCAAAGAATAGATCCTAGTCAGGTCTGGATAAGGAGGGAGAGTGACCCCTGTCTTTTCCTGCCTCTGTGGTACAGACTATGCTCTCCTCACAAGTGGGCATATAGTTATTGGATTTAAGGGGGAATTTGTCATTTCAAAAGGGTCGGAGGGGAGAGGAGGGATTTAAGGTAGTAGCAGAACGTTTATCTGGACATATTATGGGGGGAGTGGGGTTCGAGGGGGATGGAGGGGGGTGTAGGGGAGCTGGGTGCTTATATGGGCTAAGTGGGGTGAGGGTTGGGGACAGTACAGCAGTCTTCAAGGGGCTATGGGGCTTGATACCTATTGTATTGATAAATGGATGTTATGCATATATATTTTTTTTATTACTAACCTAGATGACTAGCAATATTAATTTTGCAACTTGGAATGTGAAAGGGATAAGGAAAAAACCTAAACAATACCAGGCGTTGAAACAACTGAACCTGTTATGATCTCAGGTCACATTTTTGCAAGAATCCCATTTATTAGATTTCAAAGCTCTGCAGCTTAGGAGGCAACAGGTGGGGCAAGTCTTTGCCGCCCAGAGGTCTACCAATAGTTGTGGGGTCATGCTAATCCTCAATAGATACATTCCCTTTATATCTACACATGTTATCAGGGATCCAGGTGGTAGATATATTCTAGTGCAAGGCACTCTCTGGTCTATGCCACTTTTACTAGGTAGCATTTATGGGCCCAACATGGATAGCCCCAGCTTCTTTATGAAGCTTATTACCCTCATACTTCCTTTGCTCCCTATCACGATAATAATGGGAGGGGATCTTAATCTCGTATTAGATCCTAGCATGGATAGGTCAGGGTTGGCGCTGAGGGGACTGTTTCCTGGGCAGAGAGCATTTTGGGACCTATTGGACCAATGTGGGTTATGAGCTATATGGCGTGTGTTACACCCCAATAGTAGGGAGTATACTTTTGTTTTACCAGTGCATGGGACACATTCCCACATTGACTATTTACTAATATCCCAATCTCTCTTGTAGGGGGTTATGTCCGCCTCGATTCAACCAGGACCTACATCTGACCATTCCCTGGTGATATGTGGTTTGGCCTTCCTTAATATCCCTCAAAAAGAGACCCAGTGGAAATTGAATGAGCAACTATTAAAGGATGCACAACTCTCTAAGCAAGTCAAGGAGCAGACAGACTTGTTCTTTTCGGTTAATTCAACAGAGGGTATGGCACCAGATATTCTATGGGGCGCTTTAAAGGCCTACATGAGGGGGATCCTGATTAGCTTGGCAACAAAGAGGAAAAAGTCCCGGGAGACTGAATTATTATCATTATTATCTCAGATTCGGTCCCTAGAGGCTAGCGTATCCCCTAGTACATTGGAAGAAAACAGACAGAGACTTCTAGTAGCTAAAGATAGGTACTTGGACCTGTTAAGAGAAAAGGCTGAGTTGGCTATCATTCGTACCAGAGCTAGTTACACTGACCAGGGAGAAAAAGCTGGCCGTTTGTTAGCCTTAAGGATAAAACAGCAGGAATCAGCAAGATTTATTCCACTTGTGAGGGCCCAATCGGATGGATCCCTGAAGTCGTCCCCTTCAGAGATTGTGCAGGAATTTGTGGGTTACTATGAGCAGCTATACAAGGATATGGAGAATCCTCCCCTGATGGAGGCATTAGATGCCTATCTTCGGGAGTCTCATCTCTCTTCCTTGTCTGATTCACAGAAGAAATTTCTGTCCTTCCCCTATATCTTTAGAGGAAATAACCGAGGTTATCAAGGCCTTGCCTTCAGATAGAGTCCCGGGGCCGGATGGGTTCTCGTCTTTATTTTATAAGGTATTCCTGGAACAATTAGCACCGGTACTACACCGGGTGTTCCTCCATATCCTTTCCAGGGTGGTGGTGGACTCTCATATGTTTGAAGCTTTGATAGTTCTCCTCCCTAAGCCTGACAAGGATCCTGAGCTAGTACAGAGTTATAGGCCCATATCTCTTTTGAATCAAGATATCAACATCCTATCAAAGATATTGGCTGATAGGATCACCTCAGTTCTCCAGGGCTTGATTGGCATGTCTCAGGTGGGATTTATGAAGGGGCAATCATCATCGGATCACCTATGTAACCTTTTACGTGTCTTCTCGGAGTCCAGGGATGCCAATTTTCCAGCTGTTTTGGTGTCCCTGGATGCCGAGAAGGCATTCGACCGTGTGAACTGGAATGTTTTATTTCAGACTCTCAAGGCATTTGCTTTTCCTCCCATATTCATAGACTGGATCCGGGCCCTTTATCAGACCCCCTCAGCCAGGATTTCAGGCAATGGGGCATTCTCAAAGCCTTTCCGTTTATATTCGGGGACAAGGCAGGGTTGTCCCCTTTCCCCCTTGTTATTTAATATATATCTGGAACCACTAATTCGAAACATTTTAGATAACCCGGAAATACAAGGGATACCGATATGTAACAGTGTAGTAAAGATTACGGCATATGCTGATAATCTTCTTCATTTGTCCCACCCTGTTACGTCTATCCCGGTCATGCTAATGGAAATTGTGAAATTTAGTTCCTTTTCAAATTACAAATTGGATTCTAATAAATTGTCCATTTTTCCCCTTAACAATAAAGTTTTTAAACATGACCTTACCCCTTTTGGGTTGTCTTGGTCACCCAGATTCCTTAAATACTTGGGTATTAGACTTACCCATAATTCATCTAGGTGGTTCAAAGAAAACCTGGAACCCCTTTCCCAGGTGATCGTTCAAGACCTTGATAGATGGTCAAAGCTCCCTATTTCATTATGGGGCCGGATTAATATAATTAAAATGAATGTATTTCCTTGTCTCTTTTATCCTTTATCTCACTTAAATTCATTCATCCCACTATCCTGGTTTCAGAAAATGCACGGACTTTTCTCTAATTTTATCTGGTCCAATAAATGCTCCAGATTGGCATATCACAAATTGGCGGCCCCAAAATTGGATGGGGGGTTGCGTATTCCTCATCTGGGTATTTACTATTGGGCTAGTCATCTATCAAAATGCCTTAAGTGGGTGCACCCAGGGTCAGACAATTCAAGGCCGGTTTGGCTTAATATAGAGCTAGATTTTATCCAGTCTATGAATTTGGACCCCCTAACTCTGTTTTATGTTAAGTCCTCCTCTTTGCAAGAAACCCATAAATGTCCAGCTCTTATGATCTCCTTAAAAGCGTATGCACAATTGTGTTCCTTTTTGCGTTACAATCCACACCTGGATCTGTCTCAATCTATATGGAACTCTCTGTCCTTCACTATAAACAAGCAGCGGATCCCTCCCATGTGGTTGCCCCAATTAGGGGAAGGAATAGTATCTACCTTCATTGATGATGAGGGTGCTTGGCTCCCGGTAATTAACATTGTCCGGAAATTTAATATCCCAGCGTTTCATCACTTCAAGGTCCTCCAATTAAGGCACCTCCATATAACCTCATTTGGTAGTACACCTCCCCGTCCTCCGGTATTTTCTTTCATAACTGAACTTTCCTCCCTGTTAGGACCCTCCAAGGTAGTTTCAAAGATATATCAAACCCTGTTTCAGTGGGGGTATGGTGGTGCATCCGGTCCAACCAATTTTTGGGCTTCTACCTTTCCCCAGCATACCTTTGATTGGTCTGCATTATGGCGATATTGTCATATGTATGTGACACAAGACAGATTACGTCTCATGCAATATCACATCTTGCATAACCTGTATTACACTCCAGTTAAGTTAACGAAATGGGGGCTTCTTGAATCAGAGCAGTGTACCAGATGTTCTCAGGAAGAAGGAATGCTTCTACATATATTTTGGTCATGTCCCAAAATAATTCCATTATGGAACTCAATCAAAGCTAAATTAGACCCCTTATTAGGTTTGCAAGATAGCTTCACTCCTGAAATTTGCCTGTTGGGAGATTTGTTTCCTATAGATACTAAAGCTCAGAGGTTTCACATGGCTATGATAACATTATCTGTTAAAAAAGTTTTACTTAAGCATTGGAAGAATGATATCATTTCATCATATCAAGAATGGGTCCATGAGATCCTCACTAATCTCCGTACTGAAAAAGCTATAGCGAATCTCTTTAACAGGCAACAGGGTTACAAGCGTATCTGGGATCCCTTTCTCACTCTACTTACGGTTGGTATGAATAAGAATGATGCAGACAATTGTATGTCTTAGTCCAACCATAGCACATGTAATAAGGCACTATATCACAATACTTCAGGATACTGCTGTACTTGGGGGGGGGGGCAGAAGATATTGTATATGCTTACTTTGTTGTGAAATTTTCCTGTGTCTGCCTCCTGTATTATGGAAAATTTGCTAATAAAGTTTGAATTGAAAAGAAAAAAAAAGAAAATCTGGCATAAAAAATCCCAAAAATAATTGCATTATGGGTGTGTGTTACGCAGTTTCTATGCACGCTCGTGACTTCACCAATTTTTTTATATTTTTACTCCAGATTTTCAACATTACCAATTTTTTACACCTCCTCATGAACAGTACAGCTGTCTTTTTTTACATTCTGTTTGAAATGGCAGAGTTGCTGCGAAAAATCACCTTTCAGCTAATGAACTGATAGTGTCACTGTTCATGTGATGGGATCACAAAAAGCCCATGTTGAAAACTTGGAGTGAAAATATCACGAAATGCCCAGGGCATTAGGGTTTCTGACTGAAACACCATGTTCTGTAGGGACTGAGAGGCATTAGGGGTGTGACTTTGGATTGTCGACAGTAATGCTCAAGCCATTCCACCCCCCCACCCTGCAGCCAGTGACAGGCATTGAGGTATGCCTTCAGCCCCAAAGTTCACCCCATTCTCCTATACTGCACCCATTTCTGCGTATTTCCTCATGGAATGGGGTGACTGTAAAGCCAAACACTCCAAGGCACACCTAAACACTTGCCGGTGTCTGCAGAGTAGGGTGAGGTGAAATGGCGTGAGTGTTATGGGCGAAAACCCAAAGGCACACCCCAATGCCTGTCCATCTCTACAGGGTGGGGGCCGGGTTGGCATCATTTCAAAACTTCACTGCCATTCCTATTCTGCATCTGTCTAACTCCTGCATTTCCAACGCTAATAACAGCAGGCACACATTCGGCATTGGCAAATTCTTGTTTTTTGTAGTTTATGATTTATGTGTTCTGTGCCATTTTTCTATATGTTTCTGGCTATCTTGCAGTAATGCAGCCGTATTGGGAACTGAGTCTGCATTGTACTCACATCTGTCAGTAAATCTTTTCTTTTAGCGTGTCAAATGCTACACGTTTCACGCTCAGTGTCTAGCTAAACTGTCCAGTGAAACAGTGCTGTGAGCATGTTATAGGGGGTGCTAATTAGCATAACTGTCTCTATGGAGACAGTTGCTGGCAGATGCGAACTCAAGAAGGTTGCCAGAATAGTTGTAAGCTTTGTAATCAAACCTGTCTTTTAAATTCCCCCCTCTGGGTCCTAAACGCACAACCTCTAAACCACAGAATTTAAAAATATGTTGAATATCTCCGCGTAAAGTAACTCTGATATGGCGGGCAAGGGCACTTCTGGCATCATTACTGGCAATAGATCTAAGGTGTTCCCTTATTCCCAGTTTGAAGGCCCGAGATGTCATACCCACTTAAAAAGCTCAACATAAGCAGGTGGCCAAACAGATAACATTCTCTGTCGTGCAGTTGATGAAATCCCTGATTTGGTAATCCTGAATACAATTGTAGTTAAAAAAAGTTTTACATTTCATCACAGAAGGACATGCTTTACAACGGTGTACAAGAGAGGGCTCAATATCAAAGACAGACTTGTCCACAGTTTTTTGCCCACTTCAGTTGGCAATAATGGCACTATGACTGCACTACCCCCAGGAATGCACCTCTGTGGCAATTGTAAAGCATGTCCTTCTGTGATGAAATGTAAAACCTTCTCTATTTTTTTTATGTGGGTATGACATCTTAGGCACTCAAATTGAGAATAGGGGGACATCTTAGATCTATTGCCAATAATGATGCCAGAAGTGCCCTTGCCAACTATATTAGAGTTACTTTACGCAGCGATATTCAACATATTTTTAAATTCTGTGGTTTAGAGGTTGTGCATTTAGGACCCAGAGAGGGGAATTTAAAAGACAGGTTACTTGAAAGGGAATCCTTTTTAATTTTTACTTTGGGTGCCTTAACTTCACAGGGACTTAACGAATGTATTGAACCGTTGCCCTCACTCAAGAAGAAGAAAAAATAAAGCTGTTATGGCTTGTTCATATTGCAGTTAGATAATAAAAATGTTTTCCTTCATCCCCATGTCTCCCCCCCCCCTTAGCCTCCCCCATCCTCTTTTTTCAGACCAAGATGAGGTGGTTTATACATTATTAAGTAATAACTTGGTTACTGGTGTCTATTGGTTATATCCCAGGAGTCAAAACTATACCCAGATGTATTATCTATTAGCACAAGTGTTCTTTGACCCCATTGACCTTCTGTTTTTTCCTATAGAGTACCTCTTTAATGTACATATATATTATTATATTGCATTTATGTGTTCTTTCTAGGTACCTGAATGATGATTGGACCTCCTCCAGAATTAGGGAAGCCTTGGAAGAACCCCTTGGAGTTGATATCTCCTTTAGATAAAGTTCTGAAACCTCTTTGCATTCAGCTGCTGCAAATTAATTGAGCTGTATAGTGTTTACTGGGTTGGGTTATTTATATGACCTCTGTTTTATTACTACACTATATAGATCTTTTTGCTGTTTGTATGGTGGTACTTAGCACTTATTGAAGTGTAGATGGTTGTGTATTTTTTCATTATGCACTGTCATTTTAAATGAAGTCCTTTTTAGGTCTAATACGGATACTATGGCTCATCCCCCTGATGACATACTAGGTGTACGAAACCGGTCAGGGTTTAGTCCGGCTACGAGCCCTTCACCTGTATGGTGTTTTTGCTTCGTTGTTTTGCATGGTAAAGTATTCTGCTATTTTGCACTGAATTCCTGACCGAGGAGTGTGGTTTTTTGCTGCTGAAGATATTGACATTCATTACTCACACCCTCCAAGAGCTGCAGAGCTATTTTACCTTTTTTCTGTTCTTTTACAAGCATACATATCTATATGTGAGCTGGCACAGATGAGCCTGGCACAAGCAGATGGGAGGTCATTCAGGTAAGACAGAAAAATGGGGACCAGGATATGACCTAATATTGAACACTGTGCGACCCCAGCCTTGATGGAAAGGGGTGAAGATAAGGTGCCAATAGGTAAGAGCAGAACCAACTAACTGCAGAAGCTGAGAGGCCAGTGGAGCTCAACTTGTCCAGGAGTAATGGGTAGGACACCGAGTCGAAGGTTTTGGCCAGACTGCTGAAAATGGTAGCAGGGAGGAAACAGTGGAATGGTGCTTCTGGAAGCCAGACTGGAATGGGGAGAAAAAAAAAGTGGAAGTGGTAAGTTGCTACAGGAGTCTAGAGTAGACTAACCTGTCTTGGAAATTGATGTGGGGGGGTGGGATGTGGGACAGAAGATTCCAGGGGTTGGGGGGTCACCCTCTTTGCAAAGTGGAAGGGCTTTAGCATCTTCCAGGACCGAGGAATGGAACAGAGGGGAGAATGAAAAGTTGAGCAGGTAGGTAAGTGGAGCAGCTATTGCAGGAACAGAGAGGTAGAGGAGTTTAGGGTCAAGCTCATTAGGGCTAGACTTTGACAGGTTGAGGGACTGCAGGCAAGCAGGGTTTCTTGTGTGGTGACAAAAGGAAAATGGAAACCTGAGGAGGAATGGGATAGAGGAGAAGGAGGAACAGGAGACAAAGAAGGGGAGTTAGCAGTGGGGGTGGGGAAGCACATGTGGTGAAAAACTTTCCAGGGGAGATGGGATGATCTGACTCCGAATTTCCTGTAGAGGGCATGCAAATCCTTCACTGTAGAAATTTTGAGTTAAAGACAGAGATGGCTACATCATGTACTGGGTCAATATTATCTATGGAGAATGCCACAAGGCAAAACTGCGCAACAGTAACAGCGCGAGGAAGAACAGCTACAGGGTACACAATGCCGCATGACACAAATAGTGTGGAGCGGTAGTGGTGACCCTGTAGCTGTTTCTGAAAAGCTCTGCTGCAGAGGGTAACAGATCTGCTGGAAGGGGGCCCACTGGGCAGCTGCTGTGGCTCAGGGAGTAGAGACATCGGTGCTGGAGGACAAAGGAGCAGATGTGAACTGGGGTTCTATACCTGGTCCCACATTAGATTACTTAATTTTTTTTTCTTGTCTTTTGTGCAGTTCACCTGAGTTTCACCCTGTCCCAGTGCTGCCCTCCCCCCCCGAGGAGGTTATTTTAATTGGGGAGGTTCGGGGATGCAGCACCCCTCCATA
This sequence comes from Neoceratodus forsteri, assembly GCA_016271365.2. Classification (NCBI taxonomy): domain Eukaryota; kingdom Metazoa; phylum Chordata; order Ceratodontiformes; family Ceratodontidae; genus Neoceratodus; species Neoceratodus forsteri. The sequence goes on from CM057458.1 coordinate 1,027,051,674, forward strand.
ATGTGGGGGGTGGAGGTGGAGTCCCCCACAGAAAACAAGTGCTTTAGTGTTTTTACTTTTAACCACTGTTTTGACAGCACGGTATAGTGCCGCAGTGTATTTGTGTGTGACAACATGACCCCGCGCTGCCACATCGATGTCATAGGCCAATGGAATGGCTGACCAGTCTGTAGCAGCTAGGTCATTCAAGGGAGCATTTATGATCAATGTTCGGAGACACCTGGACCAGATATATTTTGAGGCTGAATGGGGACACTGGACTTTCCTAACACAGTACATCATACAGTAGTCACTGTATGAATCTGTCAAAATACCAGCTGCTACAATGCAGTCGGGGTGGGAGGATAGAACCCAATCCAACAAGGAGTGATTGGAGGAATGGGTACTGAGTCCTGTGGATTCGTAGATAACCTGGGACAAATTTAAGGACTCAATCCTCCATGTGGCTGATCTTGAGGAAAATGAAAGCCAATTTATGTTGAAGTCCCCAAGGAGAATGAGTTCACCTGAGGAAGAATGTGAGGTAATGTTAGAAAGTGTGTCAATTAGAGAGGCAGGTGAAATCTTGGGCTAGTCATAGAAGACCCCTGTGAAGATAGAGATAGATGAGGGGAAAGATACCCTAACTAAAAGAAATTCATGGGAGGAGGGTGCATCCTCCTTGATGTCCAGGGTACAAGAATAGGCTTTGGTGGACATAAATGGCAACACCCCTCTACATTTTTCCCTATCCTGCCTGAAAATTGGGAAATTGGAAAAGGGTCAGGCTAGTATCTGAGATCCTGCAGAACAGCCAGGATTCAGTAATGCAAAGGATGTCTGGAGAGTGGTGGAGAGGCCAAACAGAGAGCAGGTCGAGCTTAAGGAGAAGGCTCCTAGCATTAAGGTGAAAAATTCCAAGGCCCTTGGAGGAGGGTAAGGTAACTAGTGGGGTGCCTCAGGGTCAGTGCAGTGACTGGTCCTCTTCAATGTCTTTATTAGTGACATTGCAGAGGGACTGAAAGGAAATGTATGCCTGTTAGCGAATGACACAAAAATATGGAACAGAGTGGACATACTGGGGTGTGGGGGGATGAGAGTGAAGGAAAATCTTAAAAATCTGGAAGACTTGTCAAAGGTTTTGCAACTGGGCTTCAAAGCCAAAAAATGTAAAATTATGCACATGGGGCACAGAAACCCAAGGACATCATATCATTTGGGGGAGGGGGTGTTATCAACCACACAACAGCAAAGGGATCTAGGGGTCATCATATCAGATGACCTGAAAGTAGTAAAGCAGTGTGGTGAGGCAGCGGGAAAGGCTAGTAGGTTGCTGGGATGCATAGGGAGGGATATCACCAGCAGAAAAAGGGAGGTAGTGTTACCCTTGTATAGATCAATGGTGAGGCCACAACTGGAATAATGTGTCCAGTTCTGGAGTCCCCATCTCAGGAAGGACATGAATCTGGTGGAGGCGGTACAGAGAAAGGCAACCAAAATGGTGCATGGACTGCAACAGAAGCCCTATGAGGAAAGACTCAGGAGTTAAATATGTACTCACTGGAGGAAAGCAATGATAGGGGAGACATGATAGAGACATTCAAATGCCTCAGGGGTATCAATAGAGTACAGGAGGGTGGCATATTGCACAGAAAGACATGCTCAAGGATAAGGGGGCATGATATGAAGCTGGGGGGGGAGACTTAGAAGGGATGTGAGGAAATATTTCTTCATGGAAAAGGTGGTGGATGCCTGGAACAGCCTCCCAGCAGAGGTGGTGAGTGCCGAAACCCTAACAGGTTTCAAACATACATGAGATAGGCATAGAGGGACCTTGATAACAGGGTGGGGGGTAAGGCTGGAGTTACAATAGGGTCTGCGGTAGAACAGTAGGTAGGTACTTTAGGGCAGACTAAGTGGGCCAGGAAGTCCTTTTATGCTAACAGCTTCTATGTTTCTATTTTTCTTAGCAGTAGCAGAGATGGAATGGAAGGGAGAGAAGGGACTTGCTTTCAGCTCCACATTGCCACCAAGGAGGGGCAGCAGAAGAAGAATGAGTAGATAGATGAAGTTGGACTTCCTGCCCTTAGAGTGCAGAAAAGAGCAGGGGGAAGGGGGATGAGGAGTAGACCTATGGGCACAGTACAGATACTACAGGTTAATGGAGGGAGAGGGGAGTAAGGCAGGATGGACAGTGATAGAGGATGATGGAGAAGGGGGAGTGAGAGAGACAGGAGAATACAGGACTGGAGAGAGGTGAGGGTAGCTGGGGTGAGTGAGGAGGTGAGGGGGAGATGAGTAGTAGGGGGAAGTGAAGGAGGCAGTATAGGAAAAGAAGCATGATAGTGGAATGAGAAGTCAACAGCAATGCAAAAGCAACAAACAGAAAACAAAGTGTAAAACAGGTTGCATAAAGCTCTGTCTGTACCAACTATGCCAGAAATCAGCAGTAAACCCAAACCAATTATAGTCTACGGATAAGTCAAAAAATTAAACCCAGGAAGTATACAAATATAACAGACCAAACTGTCAAAACATTTAACACAGGAAGGTGTACAATATAAAGGAACCTAGACCAAGTGCTAGGAAAAACAACAAAAGAGAACTAAGATTATTGTGCAAAACAACCGGTACCCCAGATAGAGTATTTATAAGAGTCACAAAAACTTAGGTGTTACTAGAACTAGAGAAAGTAGATATTACAGAAAAGAAGGTCACAACACACCAACGACCACAAATAAAAACTCCACAGTCAGAAGAGTGCTGATATCAAAAAGTTTTACTTAGCAGCGGCCAAAAAAAGAGTACAAAAATACAGAGTGTGGACACGGAAATCTCCTCGCATTTCACCCAAACATGGGCTTTGTCAAAGATAATATCCCCTAGTGCTGTGTAGCTTAAATAGCACCCATTCTTAATCACATGGCATATTCTTAAAGTGCAAGTGCTCATTTAATTATTAGACAACATTTACCCTACAACATACAATTCTAGCAACACCTTATGATAATTTTAAAATAAAAGGAGAAACCACATTATATGCCCAAAACATATTTCATTGTACTGCCCATATTATATTTGCCCCACTACTTTATATTTTAAATTATTGGGCAAATTTAAATCAAAGGCTTATATCATTCCAGTACTTCCATTTTATTAATGGGCATTTCAGCGTGGCCCTTACTAAGAATCCATTTAGTAATATTTAATATCCTATTTGTATAGGAAAATATAGTTTCCTTCCTTTCCATTTATATCTTCATGCATTTACAGATCCATTCACAAATTTTTATTTCATATGGGTATCTCTTTACTTCAGTTTTGCCTTTCTCCTTGCATAGACGTACTTATGTATGACACAGAAAGCTCGACATTCTGCCCCCATCTTAACTAATCAAAATTACTATAGGACAATGGGCGAAACTCAAAACAGGTCATGAGCAAATGGGGGTGGGGGGGTTTGATAAAACTGTAAATATCTTATAGTATGACAGGAAAACCCCAGTTAAGATCCATATCAGACCCTTTCAATAAGGCACCAAATAGAGAGATATGCCTGGGAAGAGGCAGAGAAGGTATTTTACCAAGAGGAATTTTTCTCCTTCTAAGGCACCATACAAAAGATTGTCTGGAAAATAGCAGAATAACTATTCTACCATATCATTCTTTCTTTCTCCTTACGAAAAGGAAGAACCCAAATTAGTCTAGTAACAGAGCCTTTCATTTATATATCACCTTAACAGTATATGTAGAAAGCCTGGAACATAAACAGAGTAATTTTTTTATTTATTAAAAAAGGCACTCCAATTTTCCCATTCTGGACAAATCATGTCCCTTAATTATATTATTCTTATATGCCAAAACATGAGGGCAGAACATCACTGCCTTGTTCACCTTTACTCCTTTCTCCTTTTCACATGTGGAAGGCTACACGGAATTAAAAAAAACCTACAGAAAAGAGCAAGTGTGGACCCCCTAACAAAAGGGACATTACATTGCTCCTCTATTAGCCTCCCCAGGGCATATGATGTATAAGGAGGGATTCCTGGCAACAGGCTTCTTCTCTATTTCCAAACTCATACTAATTGTATGGAGACCCTACCTCTCCAAAAATGGTTTAAGTTCCCCACGATCATTCAGACCTTTTCCCTCATATGCCCCCAACATATAAATCTAAAAATTTTCTCTCTGACTAAGGAGGCCCTCAATATTGCATCCCCTAGGTCCCAAAGTTACCTTTTCAATGCCTATAAATCTAACTTCATTCCCCTCTTTATTCGCCAAATCCCTCACATGTTGCACCCATGCATACTGAAGATTACCATTCTTAATTGCATTTAAATGTTCCCCCACTCATTCATTCCACTTCCTCTTGGTCTTTCCCACATAATACCTTCCACGTGTGCAAAAGGAATAATGAATGACATTTGTTGTATCACAGTTAAGAAACTCTTTAATGTCATGCATCCTATTATTACAAGGATTTATGAACATACTGCATTCATGTATATTTGGACAAATTTACATTTCCCACATTTTCTACATCCCCTAGGTAGGGGTGGCAACCAGTTCCTGGGCCTCTCCTCTTCCATTACTGATGAGACCAGGATGTCCCTTAAATTCCTTGCCCTCCTGTATGACATTCTCGGCTTGGTTGACACTGTTTCCCTCAATCTACTCTCTGCTCCTAAAACATGACAATGTTTAAAAACAATGTCTCTAACCTGATATGAGCTAACATTGTATGTAGTAACAAAATTTATCCTGTTATTTACTTCTTCCTCTTGTTTGTTTTTCTCTTCCAATAGTTCCTCTCTATATTTCTGATCACATACTTCCCTGGCCTTATTAATAGTCTGTTCTGAATATCATCTAGCTCTCAGTCTATTTTCCTGTAGATCTAACTCTCTGGTCTGCTCCCTCTCCTCACTACAATTTATTTTCACTCTAAACATTTGGCTCTTAGGGATATTTTCTTTAGTATGGCCTGGGTAGCAACTACTCACTAGCAACAGTGTATTTTTGTCTGTCTCTTTCCTGCACAAAGATGTTGCCACCCTGTCGCTCTTAGTTATCCTTATCTAAAGATCCAGGAAAGAAACCTCCTCCCTGCCAACAGTGTGTGTAAATCTCAAATGTCTATTGCTGCTGTGTAAATTGTCTACAAAATCTTCTAGTTCATTATCTCAACCTCTCCATATTACCAATACATCATCAATAAATCATACCTAAAGTGCAATTTTATCTCTGAATTGGTTAGACCCTGCATCCCAGATCACACCTTGTTCCGAGTGGCCAAGGTATACATTTGCGTAATTGGGGGCAAAACTTGTCCCTATCGCTGTCCCCTTGACCTGATGGAAACACTTATTACCAAAGCAAAAGAAGTCACCCTCCAAGACCATCCTAGTCAGATCCACAAGGAAATCCGTATCTGGTTTTGCTTCCTGCCCCCTAGCATTCAGATAATAATGCACTGCCCTCAAACCCCCATCATGGGGTATGTTCATATATAGGGATTATATGACTAAGGTCACTAAGATATTCCTCTGCTCCCACTCTTGTTCCCCCAATATTCTAAGCACATTCCCAGTATCCTTTATATATGAGGGTAAGGTTTTTACAATCCTTCCTATATTATCATCCATTAGCCTGGCCAAGGGTTCTGTCACAGACCCTACACTCGATATAATGGGGCATCCCAGTGGGTTATTGAGGGATTTATGTACCTTCAGCAGTCTGTAGAACTAAGAACACAAAGGATGGGATACCATCATATATTTCCTTTCCCTTTCATTTATAACCCCCTCATTCTCTGCCCATGTAAGAAAATTATCTACATCTTGTTTGAAGTTTACAATAACTTCCCTTTTAACTGGTCTATAAACTTCTCTATTTAACAACTGCCTTTCCACCTCTCTCACATAATCCCCCACATCCTGAATCACCACACTCCCACCTTATCTGCCGGCTTTATGATAATAGTTCTGTTATTCTTTAAACCATGTAGTGCCTCTTTTTCTTTGGATGACAAATTATTAACTAGATATTAATAAGCTTATCAGAATCAACAAATCTAAGAGTTCACATAGCCCAGTCACATTAGTTGAGAGGCACCTAAAATACCAATAGCTGTTATATAGGGTGACTGGTGTCCCAAATGGATCAATAGAAATGTTACTATAAGGGTTAAAACAAACAACAAAAGATTATAACAAGAATAGAATTGAACTAGAATGAACAAAGGTGACTACACAAACAAGCTCAGCGGCATGACAGTGCTCACTCTGAGCAGTGTAGCAACAAAGGTAAAATGGTGGAGCCTGGAAGAGCTTCACCATTGGCTGACCAGCTGACACACAGCTGACTGCAGGCAGACTCTGCGATGCCCTTAGCGCTATAGTTCTTTACACAGAAGGACCACTAGAGATGTGACACTGACATAAATGGTCAACAGTCCAGGTAGTTTAAAATTCATGTCTCCTGAAGTGAGCGGTGCCTCCTTCCTTGATCAGATAGTCACTATCAAAACCAATTCAGTTTAAATGAGCAGAGGGTTGTTGGATACAAGTGTATGAGATTCTATTTACTGCATTGGCTAGGGCTTTTATCTAAAGCTTTTTGAAACTATTGAATGTGGATATTATTTGGACAAGCCTAAAAAATACATATCTACTTGGGGTTTGTTTATAAATACGAACATCCATAGGAGCATATGAAGCTGACAGCAGAAGAAGGTCATTATTACAGTGCTATGTGATAGTAGTGACTGCACAAAGGTATTGCAGTTATTGTGACCTGCATTATTGCCCAAAACATTTTCGTTGATATGCAGAAAAAGGTTACCAGGACCCTCCCACAACCCCTAAATAAGGATTATCAACTCCAAGGGGGTGCATGTTGGGGAGGGGGGCACATCCCCATTCAAAAAAAAAAATCTAAGTCCTGTAGCTGCGGGAATCACAAAAGGAACACCCACCCCCAGTCCCGAACCCAGGACCTGCCCCATTGGAGCCAAACAGCCTACCCACTGCACCACACGGTTGGCTTGGCGGAAGCAGGCTCACCACAGGGTCACATCCCTGTTCCCCATCCCTCCACATCCTGTCCCCCACCCTCCTTTCCTGTCGCCACCACTAACCTCGTGGTTTGCAACATTTGCCATCTCCTAATTAGGCCATGAGATATAGCACCGCTTATGGGTCGCCGCTAAGACAGTCACCGCAGCGGTCGCTATCATCATGGTATGCCATTATAACTCTGACCTGTGCTTTTAATATATACGTCTGTTATGAAAAATACTGAAAATTCCTGGATGTGCAAGTACGCAGATGACTCCAAGGTTAATGCAATTGTTAACCTAGAAATCATCTCCAAACTTCAGGCGTAGTTGACTTGTTTTGAGCTTCGAGCAAAAAGATAAAAATTAAAATTTAATGAAGAAAAATGTAGGGTGCTACATTTTACATAGATACATAGAAATTGTCAGCAGATAAGGACCGCTAGGCCCATCTAGTCTGCCCATAAGCCCTAAACTTGTATGCAGTCACTGATCCTAAGTGATAATGGCTTTTCATCACTTCCTCCCCACCCAATGTTCCCTTCTGCCTGTCCCAGGCATGTTTAAACCCCTCCACTGTGCTTGACCCCACCACCTCTTGTGGCAGACTGTTGCAAGTGTTCACCACCCTCTCTGTGTAGAAAAACGTCCTCACACTACCTCTTAATCTACCCCCCTCCAATTTCATATTGTGTCCCCTAGTTCTGATATCTTTTCTACATTGGAAAAGATCCCCCATATGCAGACTGTTTATGCCCTTGAAGTACTTGAAAGTATCTATCATGTCCCCCTTTTCTCTCCTCACCTCCAGTGAGTACATATTGAGGACTCTTAGTTTCTCCTGATATGTTTTGTGATGCAAGCCAAGCACCATCTTTCTCGCCCTTCTCTGGATAGCCTCCACCCTGTCTATGTTCTTATGCATGTGTGGTCTCCAGTATTGCATGCAATACTCCAGGTGAGGCCTTACCAGTGTTTTATACAATGGCATCAACACCTGTCTCCTGCTAGTAATGCCTCTGCCTATGCACCCCAGCATGCCACTGACCCTCCCTGCAGCCTTTGCACACTGCTTTGATACTATAAGGTCATCAGATATGATAACCACTAGATCCCTTTCCTTTTTGGTGACAGTCAGCACCCCCCCCCCCATTCTGTAGCTCTCCCCAGGGCTCCCCCTATCCAGCTGCATTACCTTGCACTTTTTTGAATTGATCCTCAGTTGCCACACCTCTGACCATCTTTCAAGCTTCTCCAGATCCCTCTCCATTTTCTGCACCCCTTCTGGGGTATCCACTCTGTTGCAGATCTTGGTGTCATCTGCAAATAGGCAGACCTTTCCTTCCAGCCCCTCTGCAATGTCACTGATAAAGACATTGAACATGACTGGTCCAGTACTGATCCTTGTGGTACTCTGCTGGTCACCTTTCTCTCCCTAGATTAAATCCCATTTGCCACCACCCTCTGTCTTCTGTCTGCCAGCCAGTTTCTAAGCCAATGTATCACCTTATGCCCCATGCCCAGATTACTCATCTTGTTAACCAGCCTTCTGTGTGGGATGGTATCAAAGGCTTTGCTGAAATCTAGATAGGTGATGTCTACCACCCCTCTCTGATTCACCTCCCTAGTCACCCAATCAAAGAAATCTATCAGATTTGTTTGACTAAACCTCCCTGCTGTAAATCTGTGTTGACTCAGATCCTCGACATCACTGGATTCCAGGTGTGCCACTATCCTTTCTTTTAGCAGTGTCTCCATGATCTTCCCACCACTGAGGTGAGGCTGACTGACCTGTAATTCCCCACTTCATCCCTGTTGCCACTTTTGTGCAGTGTGACTACATGCACCCTCCTCCAGTCCTCTGGAACCATGCCTGTGTTGAGTGGCTCTGTGAACAGGGTGGTCAGAGGCGCTGCTAGTTCCCTTTCCCTTCTCAGCTCCCTTAATATCCTCTGGTGTATGTGGTCTGGCCCCATGACTTTATCCACCTTCAGTTTTGTGAGTTCCTTAAGAACTCTCTCCACTGTGAATGGACTGGTGTCCACTTCTCCCCCCTCCCATTGCCTCTTTTTCCCAACTGTAGTCCTTGTCTCTCTCCCTCCTTAGTGAATACTGAGCAGAAGTATTTGTTCAGTATTTCTGCTTTGTCTAGATCCCCCTCCTTACACTCTCCCTCCTCCCCTTTGAGCCTCACAACCCCCTCCAGATATTCATCTATCACTGATGAACCTATAGAACGTCTTGTCCCCTTTTTCCACAGCCTGTGCTAAACCCTCCTCTATCTGTGCCTTGGCTATCCTAACAGCCTTCCCTGCTTCCCTTAGACAGTCAATGTACACCTCCCTGTCCTCCTCCCTTTGGGTTTCCTTATACTTCCTGAAACTTGTTCTTTTAGCCCTTACTTTGTCTGCTACCTCTTTAGAGATACATAGTGATTTCCTTCTTCTTTTCCCTTTGGCCACTATCCTAAGGCATTGATTAGTTACCTCCACTATGGCTCCTTTTAGTTTTCCCCAATGTTCTTCCACCCCCTCCATTACCTCTCCCTTCTCCAGGGCTGCTCTTAAACATCTACCCATTTCATTGAAATCTGCCATCCTGAAATCTAATACTTTTGCCCTTGTGTGGATTAATTGAGTCCCTATCTCCATGTCAAACCACACCATGTGTTGGTCACTGGATCCCAGCTGCCCTCCCACCTGGACTCCTTCAACTCTGTTTCCATTGGTCCATACCAGGTCCAGAATTGATTTGTCTCTGGTTGACTCATGTACCAGCTCTCTGAGTCCAACCCCCTGTAGGGATTCTAGGATGACCATGCTTCTGACTGAAGCAGCTGCCTGGGTGGTCCAATCTAAATCCGGCATATTGAAATCACCTATCAGCAGGATTTCACCTTTAGCTGCCATGTCATTAATTTCCTCTATTAGCACCCTGTCCACTTCCTCCTTCTGTGCCGGAGATCTGTAGATCACCCCAGTACGTATTGCTGTGCCATTCCCTGGTTCAAGGGTGACCCACATTGCCTCAGCCTCCCCCTGTCTTCCCTGTACTTCTGTAGCCTTTATGCCTTCTCTAATGTACAGGGCTACCCCCCCCTCCATTTTTACCTTCCCTGTCCCTTCTGAACAGTGCATAGCCTGGTACATTGATGTCCTAGCCATGATTAGCAGAGTACCATGTCTCTGTTATTGCTGCAATGTCAAAGTCTGCAGCGGTCATCAAGGCTTCCAGGTCTGGAACCTTATTTCCCAGACGGCAGGCATTTGTGAGCATGATCTTCCATGTTTTATACCCTGCCCTCCCTCTGTTCTTGTTCTCTCTCCCTTGCCTGTTTTCCCCACCACCAGTTTTCTTGTTCATGTCCTCCTGTCCCATCCCCCCTTTTACACATTTTGCCTGCCTGCTTCTTCCTGCTCACTTAAGTTGCTCCTGTTGTCAACTTGTGTTTTGCATGCTACCATGGGGGAGTGATCCAAAGCCACCTGCCCCTCCTGACTCTCCCCCCTTGGCCAGTTTAAATGCTTTCTGCTGAAGCATTCCAACTTCTCACCAAGAAGTGAGGTCCCCTTCCCAGACAGATGCAGGCCATCCTCCTGTTAGAAGCTCACATCTGCCCAGGTGGGGACCCAGTCCCCTATGAAGCCAAATTCTTTCCTTCAACACCAACCAGGTGTTGAAGGCTTGCATGTGGAGTGCCCTTTCCTCCCCGTGCCTTGGACAGGTGGCATCTCCAAGAATGAGACAGAGCGTGCTACCTGTTTCAAGCACCCCCCCCCAGCTTCCTGAAATACTCCTGGTCTCTGGCTAACTCCACTCTTTTCACTGCCAGGTCATTGGTCCCCAGGTGGACCATCCAGCTCCTCCTTCCTGGCTATCACTCCAGCAATCCTATGGATTTGCTTCCCATCTCTCCATGTAGCACTTCCTGGGATGCACTTGACCTTCCTCTCCCCCCTGCTAGGTGTCCCTAACTTCACATCCTGGACAATAGAGTCTCCCACTAGGAGAAGCTTCCCCCCCCTCCTCCATGGTCCCCTGTCCCCCTTCCCTGGAGCTCTAACTTGGATGTCTTGACCATCCTCCCTGGTCCCAGCTATGGGTGTCTGTGTGGGGCATTCCCGTTCTTTCAAAACAGTGTAGGAGTTATTCAACTGGACCAGTTGGGGAATGTGCTTCTGACTCCCTCCCCCACCCTCCTTGAGCCCACCATGGTCCAGTCACACTTCTTTCTGGGCATCCTATGATGTTCATGTTGTGGACCCAGTAGTCTCTGGGTGGGATGCAGCCTGTAACCTGGTCAACTCTGCGTGGAGACAGGCAACCTCTTCCCTCGGCCCAGAGAGGTGTCTGCATATAGGGCAGTATCGCAGCCTCCAGAACATCTCCCTAAATACAGCTGCTCCACAACCACTGCACTGCACCACTCGCATCACGACTGTTACCATCCTCACTCATCTGCCTGCTTATGCCTCCTAATTGCTACTGTATCTGCTATCTCCTAACCCTCTTCCCTGTTCTGTGTGCTAACCCTTTTTTCCCTTTCTCCCTCTCTCCCTATCGCTCTTCTTCTGTAGTGACTTACAGCTTCTCTTTCCTTCACTTATATGTGCCCTTGTGGACCTATTTGCTAGCTGCAGCCTTTGTACTTCTGGCTGTATACCAGCTAGGCTATTGAGTGTGCCGTGCTGCCTAACTGTTCCTGTGTCTTTAAGTAGGTGTGGCGTGGCCTACCACTATAAAGTTAGACCACCTGGGAGTGGTTGAGGAATGAGGGTGGGTGGGGGGATTGTTTCTTTGGTACTTAGTGTCTATAATAATACAATGGGAAAATATACCCTCAATGGACATATGATACAAATTGTTACTTCTGAGAAAGACTTATGTGTTACTATTACGAATAGGTTATATTTTGAGCAGCATACTAAGGAGACTATTAAAAAATGTAATAAGATCCTGGGTTACATCTTTAATAACATCAAAAGTAGGAATGCAAGAGTGGTTGTACCATTGTTTTCATCTATGGTTTGATCACATTTGGAGTACTGTGCACCATTTTGTGCACCACAAACTGTGGGGAGTACTATTGGTTGAGAGAGTACAGAGAAGGATGACCAAAAAAATGATGAACTTAAACATAGGACATATGATGAGAGAGTTGAGGGAGCTTGTCATCAAGGCACATGTCAGGAAGCATAGGAAAACCAGGGATGTTGTAAAATTCGCAACAAGTGTTTTATTATAAATAACAGTAAATTAAAAAAATAAAAATAAAATTGTTCAGAATTACTATTTGCAATGGCAGTACAGACATAGAAAGCAGATTCCTTTTCTTCTCAATTTCAAATCTCAGTCTGTCTCTGTCTTTGCAAAACATTGCAGCTCTTTTTTATGTCTTTTCAGGATCTTGTTAAGAAAACAGCATGCTTTTCACAGAATGTTCTTGTCAATTTCAGCAGGTGCAGCAAAAAGAACATTGTGACTCAGAACTGGCCTCTTGTTTACATCTCTGCAAAAGGCTTAAAAATTGCATTTCAGGTTAATCCCTTGAGTTCAAAATAGCTTTCTGCAATCATTTCAACAGTAAAATGATATACATTTTTAAACAAAAGGATCCCAGTATCAATTACATTTCCACAAAATGATTCACATATATTTTTATACCAGCAGCTATGCGGGGGAGACAGAAAAGCAAGTGAGAGAGATAGCGAGAGGCAGAAAATTGCAACACCGTCAGAGTGATTAAGTCCTAGGTCTCATGAGAAAATTTGGTTGTGCAACCAGACAGAGAAGAGATAGAAATGGAGAGGATAGATCAGATCCTTGCATTTAAACTCTTTCTCCATAACAACTGGGACAGGACCATATTCAATGCTGTCACAGAGCTGCAGTTGTACTCCCTGAAGTATAGAATAATCAAGGGAGATCTATACTTAATATACGGTGCATTTCATAATTATCTGCTCTAGGAAAGCACTGGATTAATTACGAACACAAGTAATAGAATTGTTATATCTAATGATATGAGGTTGCATAGTGACATTTATAATACTGCGAGGAGAGGAAATGGTAAATATATGGAACTCCTTGCCAGAAAGTGTTGCTAGTAGTAGATCTATGGATATGTTTAAGAAACTTCTAGATAACCACATGGGAGAAGTAGAAATCAGAAGGTACAACTGATATGTGGTGAATCATAAATAGGTTATTTAACTCCTGATTCATATCACTTCTACGAACCTATGGTCTAATGAACCTGCTTGATGAATAGCTCATGCATCTGGTTTTATGTGGCACTGTCTCTCCCCTCCTCTGACACTCTTACTCTCCCCTTTATTTCATACCACCACCTCTTAAATCCTCCAAACATTTTCTGTTTACAGTTTCCTCCGGTAGCCCATTTCACCCTGCCACCGCTTTCTCAATGAAGAAGAGCCTTCTAGCCTCCTTCTGAAACTTTCCTCCCACCAGTTTAGAAAGGTGCCTACTCATTTTCTTGTTTTCACGGAACATAAAAAGGCCACTGAGATATTATATCTTTGAGGTGCTTGAAGTTCTCTATCACTTCCTTCTTTCTGTGAGCAAGTAGGTGCTAAGGTTCTCCAACCTTTGCCCATACAAGTGTCCTTGTTGACCATCAATTATCTTTGTGGCTCTTCTCTGTACTGCCTTGAGCTGGTTGAGGTCCTTCATGTGGTAAGGGCTAAAGTACTGCACACAGCACTCTAGGTGCAGTCACACCATATATCTGTATAGGGGCAGTATGATCTCTTCTATCTGATGGTGAAGCCCCTTGTTATGCAACCCAGCATCCCATTTGCCTTTGCCACTGCCTTGTTGCATCCTGTAGAAGGTTTCAGATCACTCGAGTGCAATAATACAGTAGCTATAAAAGTACTACCCTCCAACTGAATGTTATTTTGTTTTTTTCACATTCACTGCATGCCTTAATGTTGTCGGCATGGCTGATCGGCATCAATAATAGCATGTAGTGCTATGATGGAGGGGACACAGGTCTGCACTGTGGGCCTTGCTATTCACTTCAGGACAGTGATATCTGGGCACACTGTAGAAGCAGTGGGTTCTGACTCCAGGGAGAGGGAGTATATGCCCACTGTAGAAGGGTCTACTATTGTGAATCGGCACATGGCATTGACACTGTGGGTAACCACATGCTTCTTGTTGGGCCCTGCTGAGAGGAAGGGCACTGGGAAGTGTTCTTCAATGCAAGGAATGTAAGTTAGGCTTTCTGGGGAAGAACAAGGGAAAATACTGTCCCACTAGCTTGGATGATGGCCTCCAGTGCCCCCCCCCATATCACATGGCCTCTCACAGTCCCAGCTGCTCCCCAACCCACTCACACAGCCACGGTTAGACCTAACATGCTGCTTACTTACCCCTGTTGGGAGAAGATGGCCCCCTGTCCTGGGGGAAATCAGAGTACTGTGCAGGTGAAGTTACAAGGGTATCTGAAAAAGGATCCAAGGGCCTGAGGAGTGCTAAATTGGTGGACGGGCATTGAAGGAATAAGGTACCATAGAAAATGTCAGGGCAAGCTATGAAGCAAAATCTTACCTGAATGTTGGGAAGTATACTTGAGTGAGTGAAAATCCTATCCTACCCTTATCTCATATTTGCACATCCAGTTTTCACTTTCTGTTTATGAATTATGGAAGACGTTTATGCTGATTATTTCATTTTGAGAAACTGCAGTGGAAAACAGTGGCACAAAGATGAAAACTGTACAGTCAGAAATGCTTGTACATCACATTACCAAGAAAAGAAACCAAAGATAAGAACATACATTTCAGCAGCAATATGGTGCTCAATTATAATATAGTTGCCTTTAATCATTGGCCAAGAAACAGACATGCTGCTGCATTTAAATGGATAAGAAATAACAGGCTATATGCATGAGTAACTAGAGATTATCCCCTGCAACCTTTCTAGTGCTCAGAGATTCCGCACAAATGGGTAATCCTTCATCCATCCTATTGGCTGATGCACAATTGTAAATTTTGGACTGCTAGAGGCCCAGCCTACATCCAAGGTAACACTGACCAGTTTACTTTGTGCATCTTTAGAGGATGGTCACAATCACTGATCACTCCCAAACGTTGAGATAATTTTGCCAACTTATTTTGCTTCTTTTCACTTTCCTCTATCACAAATAGCATGTATCGACATCCCAGTGCGTGTTAACCTCAAGTCCACTCTTAACATCATCTGTCTGCATGCCTCTACTATTAACAATAAAAAAACAAAACAGAGATAAAGGCTGTCCCACTGTATACTGTAGCTCATGGGCACAAGTCAAACTGGACCCTCCAGTAGTGTCCTAGCTTACATTTCCCTGTTCTGGTTTGGATCCCTATGCAGCATCCCCGTCTTTTAGCTCCATGCGGAATTGGATCCTCATGCAGTGTCCACTCCACATTCAGGCAGCAATCACAATGAGCCACATGCACTGTATATGTCAGCAGACAATCACCAATCTACAGACAGTGTGATCCATGGGAGAGAGCTTTGGACCTGCAACATGATGCTTAAAGATTACAGGGGTGAGCTGCGAATGATCTGGGGACATAAAGCAGGCACTAAAGACCTTCTTATGGGAAAAGTTTCCTACTTTGTTCTGATTTTATGTTGTTGTATCTGAATTTATGTTTGTATTTGATTTTATACTGAATGTATTTGAATATGCTTTTATGTCTGTTCTTGCTGCGCAGCGCCTTGAGATTTTGAAAGGGGCTCAACTAAACAAAGACATATTATTGAAGCAGACCTGGGTGTCATTCCCACAACCTTCACTGGCATACTGTAGCTGCCAAGGCACTTAAGTTATTAGCCCCACGCTTCATCTCTGTCAGAACCAGATACTGGGACATTGAGTGGTGCTGATTTCACTTAGAGGGGCTGCATATCATCCCCACTGATGCACAGTTCTGCCATCCATTTTGTGCAGCCAGATGGCTGTGCAATATGGTGATCTCCAAGTCTTTCCTGGACCTCGGAGGGGGGACAGGAGAATCTGGTGCCTGTAAATCTCATTCCTGCACTGTCAATGCACTTCAGAGGCACCTGCGCCATGGTGGGGACATCTTCCCATTTCTGCCAGCCTTCCACACATTCTGGTATTTTGGAAACCTCTCCACTCCCTGCATGGCTCCACTCAACAAGCCCCTTCCCCATGCTCTGACCACTCTGATGATGGCGCTGGTACTGTTCCCCTTTCCATAAATAAATTCTTCATGATCTGTGCCCTACCCCATGGGGTACCACCTATCCCACTCTCTCTTTCCCACAGATATCAATACATCCCCTTCCCAATTGGGGATAGCCAGCTACCCATCCCACCTACTGCCTTCCCTCTTCCCCTCACCCTGATACTCTCCTTCATACACACACACCCAGTCACACCTTCCCACTCATTACCTTCTTAGAGATTTATGAGCCTTCAAATCACTGAATTCCAACAAACAAAACCTGGACAGTATTAATACCGTCCTCTTGAAAATTTCTGCTCTGGCTATTGTTCACTCTATTATTCACATCTTCAATCTCTCTCTCTCTCTTTTCGTCCTCTGCCTAAGCCATGGAAATTAGCTAAAGACATTCCACTACACAAAGAGGGTAACCCATCCCTGGCAACTACAGACTCATCTCCCTTCTCCCCTACCTCTCCAAAATCCTGGAGTCACTTATCTCAAAAATGCTAACTGCATTCCTAACCTCCAACGACATTCTGACCCAATATCAATTGGGTTTCCATTGCCTCCACTCCACTTCCTCCTCCCTTCTCTGCCTCACCAACCACATCCATTCAACCATGGATAAGGGTCATCTGACACTGGCCATATTTATAGACCCTCTTTTTATGCCCTCAATGGCTCCAAAATTGCAGCAGTTGAACCATGCAAATACTTGGGCATCTGGCTAGACCCCAAATCGGACTTTTCATTGCATTTGGATTCTATTCAGAATACACTGCGTCCAAAGCTAGGTATGCTCTACAAACATAAGGACAGCCTCTCTCTCCCTCCATTAGGAGGGAAATAATCTCTAAGCTCATCTTTCCTTTGTTCAATTACGCAGATGTGGTTTATAGCTCAGTGCTGCAATCCTCCATGGCCAAATTAGACCCACTGTTCCATGCCTTCTGCCGTTTTGCCTCTAATCTCCCTTACTGCACCCACCACTACCTCCTTTACAAATCCATCTCCTTACCCTCTCTCACTGATCATTGTCTGGCTTACTGCGCAACCTTTATTTCCAAATTCTGGTTCTACACCCTTTCCTCCTACCTCTCCTCATTATTAGCCTCAGTTCCCAGCACTGGTTACTCCCTGCACTCACATGACCACTACTGCCTCGCTCTGGCTACACCCCATACACAAGCAGGGAAAATAGCCTTTGCCCACTGGCTCCCTGCTCTGTGGAACTCTCTGTCTCTCTCACTGTATGAAGTCTGCCTACCGCACTCCATTAAAAATCATTTTAAGCTCCCCTCCCCCCCTTGCAAATGCTTTCAACCTCCATAACTTTCTAGCCACCACTGGCATTACTGACCTAACCTTTTTTAACAATTACTAAACTTAGCCCTTTGTGCACAATCCTAGCTGCATATTGCTTGTGCTTGCTTATCCTGTACCTATACTACTAGCCTTATCTTGCTTGTTCATGCACATTATTAGTGATAGTGTCTACTGTTAAATACACTGTTAGGCTCTAGTTTTGTTTAAGATGTAATCATTTCTTATCTTTATGTAGTCCTCATATCTCAAATTATGTTTTGATGTGTATATATTTTAACATTGCTGCACTTTTACCTGGGTGCTTGCCTGGAAACGAGCCTCACCTCAGTGTTCCTTTCCTGGTTACCAACTTTTAAGTAAATAAATAAAACTCTGCACACCCAAGATCTCATGGCCACCATGTTGGAAAGGGCTGGCTATTATGAGACATCAACCCAGGTCCTTCCCATTCCACATCTAGTGCCACGCAGGAGTTCGTGGGCATTTCCACATCTGGACACCTGCAGCATGCATCAGCAGTCCCAGTTATGCTCTGTTTTTTTCCCTTGCTGCACAATTTAATGGGGACATCCAGCACTAACAGTGGGGAACCTTGCTGGAGACTAAGTCTCGTGAAATAGTGGCCATCTTGTCCCATGGTGTTCCCTGGCAGTCTTGCAGGAATGGTGGACCTCTTGGTACAGAATCAGGAAGGCAACCATCCTGTGTTGCTCAAACCCACCCCAGCTGATCTTGTAAGAATGGGTAATTCACAGAGCTAGCTAGATGGAGTGAGAGGATGGCCATCTTAAGCAGGTTTTCAGGACATTACCAGAGTGCCCACTCAATAACCAGGCAGTTGCCCCTCTGTCCTCTCTGCAGTTTTCCTTATCTGTTGCTATTTCACTTCAGCATTTACTTAGCTGTTTATCCAAGGAGACATGTTTCTGAACCATTTTTTTCTATCTGTCGCATATAGATTCCTAAATGACTCGATTTCCCGCCATGCCTGCCTGCCGGGAATGTGGTACAAAGCTGCCAGAGACCCACATGGGGGAGGCACTGCGTGAGGTCTGCACAGTCTCGGAGCCCAGAGCTTCCCAAGCCACTGATGTTGACTACTGAGGAGGACCCAGTGCCTCTTATAGCAGTGATTACGATGAATGCCACACAGGCTGGTCTGTTATTTCAACTGCTGGAAAAGCTGCAAACCCAGCACCCACAAAGTTCACAGCCGACTTCCCTGAGCAACACCTGGTGGAAGCCCAGTCACCGCACCCACAAAAGAGACAGTGCAGGCAGGAAGAAGAGGTAATCAAATCCCCCGAAGACGATGGGTCAGACCAGGAACCCAAGCTGTCCTCCACCAGATTATGCCCAGGGGAAGATGTGATTCCCCTTCACAAAAGTGGGAGCAAGGCAGAAGCGGGAAACTACAGACCTGTAAGTTTGACCTCAGTGGTAGGGAAAATGATGGAATCACTTCTGAAAGAAAGAATTGTTGAGTACCTAGAGGCCAGCGGGGCACAGGACCCAAAGCAGCATGGATTTACAGCAGGAAGGTCATGTCAGATGAATCTAATTGATTTCTTTGACTGGGTGACCAGAAGTAATAGACCAGGGAGGGGCTGTGGATTATGGCCTACCTAGACACTTTGTGAGGCATTTGGCCACAGTCCGCACAAGATTAATAATCAGAGTTAGCCAGCCTGGGAGTGGGTCCCAGGGTGGTAGCCTGGGTAGCAAACTGGCTGCACAACAGGACACAGAAGGTAATAGTGAATGGAACACATTCTGAAGAAAGTGAGGTTACTAGTGGAGTACCTCAGGGCTCAGTACTGGGTCCAGTCCTCTTTAACATCTTTATAGGTGACATTGCAGAGGGTCTGGAGGGAAAGATATGCCTCTTTGCAGATGACACAAAGAGCTGTAACAGAGTTGATACACAAGGGGGGGTAGAAAAGATAAGAAGGGACTTGGCAAGGTTGGAGGAATGGTCAGACATGTGGCAACTTAGATTCAATACAAAGAAGTGCAAAGTAATGCACCTGGGAAACAAAAACCCAGGAGAAGAGTACACAATAGCAGGGGAGGTACTAACAACAACAAAAATGGAAAGGGACCTGGGGGTAGTCATATCAGATGACCTAAAGGTGGGTAAGCAATGTGAAAAGTCGGTAAGGAGAGCCAGGGGGATACTGGGATGCATAGGAAGGGGTATCACAAGTAGAAAAAGGGAAGTGGTTATCCCTCTGTACAGACAGTTGGTGAGACCCCATCTGGAGTACTGCATGCAGTTTGGAGACCTCATCTACGCAAGGACATAGACAGGATGGAAGCAGTCCAGAGGAGGCAACTAAAATGGTGCAGGGTCTGCAGCAGAAGCCATATGAAGAGAGACTGAGAGAGCTTATATGTATACTCTTGATGAAAGGAGGGACGGGGACATGATAGAAATGTTCAAGTACCTCAAGGAATCAACAAAGTCCAGGAGGGTAGCATCTTTCAGAAAAAGAGATGTAAGAACAAGGGGCAAATTAAAGATAGAGGGGGACGGTTCAGGGCAATGTGAGGAAACTATTTTTCACGGAGAGTGGTGGATACATGGAACAGCCTTCCTGAGGAGGTCGTGGGTCTAAAACAGTGGGGGAATTCAAACATGCATGGGACAGACACAAGGCAATTATAGTTGGGGGTTGCAGGAAGTAGGCTGTTGGTTAACTAGAATCTGCAGCTTATCCAATAGGTAGGGAAATGGGCAGACTGGGTTGGCCAAGTGGTCCTTATCTGCCATCAAAGTCTATGTTTCTATGTTTCTATGTTAAGATGTGGAAGAGTTGGTATGGATAATAGGAGGGGTACTCAAGAATGCAAAGGAGCCAGAGAAGCCTCATACCTTAATGGACCTCCTTCTCACGATATGCCAGAGCTACTCAAGGCAGCACATCTCCACCTGCCAAGCCCTTGAGACTATTCTAAGCAAGGAACATGAGGCAGAAGTGCCAATCAGGACCCCAGAGAGCAAGTTATCGAGAAAATCTACCCGCTCTCGTAGTTTCTCAATATGGCCTGATGCGCAACTCCTAAGGTGGATACCCTTGTCTCGGCCCTCTCAAAGAGGACCATCCTCCCCATTGAGAGCTCAGCAGCCCTGACAGACCCCATGGAGGAGCACCTTAGAAAGATACATGAGATCACTGGGCTGGTGCCGTCAGTTGACACTGCCATGTGGTACACCAGCAGGGCCCTGCTCTTTTGGGTGAAGGCCATCGTGCAGACCATCCCAGACTCCTCTCTCATAATAGGTAAGGCTGACTGCACCATCCAGGCATCACTCTACATAATGGACGCATTGTTGGACATCTTGAAGTTTGCCACCAGAGCCAAGGTTCTAGCCAACCAGGCCAGGTAGGCTTTATGGTTAAAGCTATGGCAGGCAAATGGAGAGTACAAAAATATGCTTCTCAAGCTTTCATTCCAAGAGGACCACCTATTTGGTAACACAATCACTCTCTTCCTTAGGGACAAGTCAGGTACCAAACAGAAGGCCTAAAGGAAAGATCTTTACCTGCCACCAAGGCGGCCATTTCACCCCAAATTCAAGAGCTTGTGAGGGCAAACTAAATGGCTCAGCAGCCAAACACCATGTGGTGGGGCCTCAAAGCCCCAATTCCAATCTTAGCAATCACAGTTCAGAAACAGAGGCAGCTCCAGCAGGAGAACTGGCCCTGGCTTCAACAAGTCAAGAAGGGGCCCCGCTAATAAAAGCCAATGACAAGAGTTGGACCTGGATGAACAACACCACAGTGGGAGGAATACTTCATCTGTTCACCGAGAAATGGTCCCAGACCACAATGGACAGGTGGGTCTGAGAACTAGTGACTCAAGGCTATACCATAGAACTCACAAGACCACTGGTGTCACCAATGCCACCATGCTCCGACAAGGCTGAGGCAGTCCGCTAAGTCATGCTCAACCTATCCAACAACAGGACAATTGTCCCAATGTCACAGCCTGAGTAGGACATGGGAGTGTACTCTGTGTTCTTTATGGTCCCCAAGAAAACAGACGGGATCCATCTTGTGCCGGATCTCAAGTTCCTCAACAAGTTTGTTACATACAAAATGTTCAAGATGGAGACTCTCAGGTCCACATTATTGGCCATTCAACCAGGTGATTTCTTTATTTCAATCAACCTAAAAGATGCCTACCTCCACAAACTTATTCATCCCAGCCATCAAAAGTTCCTCAGATTCAATGTCAACGGCCAACATTTTCAGTACACATGCTTCCTGTTCGGACTAGCTTCATCCCCAAGGGTATTCACAAAGACACTAGTAGTGCCTGCAGTGGACCTCTGCAAGAAGGGAGTGCACATCATTCCCTACTTGGATGATTGACTCATACAGTCAAGGTCCACCATTCAGTCACAGAGGGACATGAACATACTGTAGTAATTAACTGCCTACAGCTGCATGGTTGCATGATATACTGGGACAAAAGCAAGTTAGTCCCCACCCAGAACATCACACACATAGGTGCACAGATCAACACACGCCTGGGCCTAGTCACCCCAACAGAAGAAAAGATCCACAGTTTGATATAGCTCATTGGGTCAATAACAACATAACCCAACAGACCGGGGCAGACATATCTGCAACTGCTCGGGCTCATGGCATAGATTCTAAACATGGTGCCGTAGGCATGGCTGCATATGTGCCCACTCCAGAGATATGTTCTCGACTCATGGAACCATTCCACCCAGAACTTCAAATACAGACTCAGTCCAGGCTTGGACATCCTGAACAGTTTTATGTGGTGGGCCAATAGTCACAGTCTGGCCTGAGGCATGCCATTGTCAATGACTCTTACAGTGACCATATTGACAGATGTCAGTCTCCTCGACTGAGGGGGCCATGCTGGGTCACCATGTCTCTCAAGGCTGGTGGTCTGCAACAGAAGCTTGTCTTGCTATCAACATGTTGGAGATGAGAGTGGTGTATGCAGCCCAATTATTCTTCACTCCTCGTGTCACCGGTGAGACATTCCTGATCAGAATGGACAAACAAGTCACCGTGGTGTACTGTACATAAACAAATAAGGAGGAATCTGAAGCACAGCAATGCTCAGAGAAGCATTAAATGCACTAAGATGGGCAGAGCAAAACCTGCAAATGATCTTGGCCACTTACCTGGCCGGCAAGCTGAACTCTCAAATGGACTGGCTCAGCTAAGTCACGCTAGACTAGGTGGAGTGGCGTCTACATCCCCAGGTGTTTCCCTTGATAAAAGATGGAGGCTATTCCAGGTGAATCTGATGACATTGCACCAGAACACTCAGCTGCCTCAATGCCACACGTACTTCCATGACACTCAGGCAAAAGAAATTAACACATTGGCAGCACCATGGAACTTCAACAAGGATTATGTTTTTCAACCAACCGCCATGATCCTGAAAGTGCGCTCAAGATCAGATTCACAAAAGACTCAGTGATAATGACAGCACTCAACTTGCCAAGGAGGTAAGGTATTCTCTTCTGCAAGCAATGTTAATTGACACCCATCGGTGTCTTCCACCCCACTTGGATCTCCTCAGCCAAGGGCCAATGCTGCACCACAAGCCTAAGGCCCTCAGTCTCATGGCATGGATGTTGAAAGGCAAACATTGTTGAATGAAGGGTACCTTCTGAAAGTTGTCAACAGGCTCTGCAGTCAAGAAGACAATCAATAAATGAGACTTATCATAGATATTGGCAGATTTTCTGCAAGTTGTGTAAAGAAAAAGGCATTTCACCTTCAGTGGTGGGTCTTCCCCAAATTCTTGACTTTGTCATTGATGGGGCAGACAAAGAACTCACGTACTCCTACTTGAGGGTACAGACTTCTGCTATCTTAGCTATGCAAGGTTCCCTTCCCGAGGTGGGGCAGATAGGTTTGCACCCAGATGTAGTTTAGCTGCTGAAGGAGGTACAGATTACCTCTCGCTATAGTAGGCCCACCTGCCATCCTTGTCAGCTTAATTTAGTCCTGGAAAGCTTTCACAAGCCTCCATTCCTAGCTGATTCCCCCTACTGGATGACTATCAGAATGGTTTTCCTGACAGCTTTGTGCTCAGCCAGAAGGGTGAGGGCATTGCAGGCACTGTCCTGCTGAGAACCATTCGTTACCTGCCATAATGACAGAATGTCACTTAGAATAATACCATCCTTCATTCCAAGGTGGTGTCACTGTTCCACATGGAACAGGAAATTCACTTGCCCATCATGCTTGTGGAAGGAGGTGACCCCTCTGTGGCTCCTCATCTGCTTGACATGATATCCTGATTAAGGAGTGTTTATTCATGTCTGAAAGTTTCCATAAGTCAGATAGGTTGTTCATATTCTTTTCTAGAAAGAAAGCAGGTCAGGCTGCCTCTAAGGAGGAAATAGTCAGGTGGATATGGGCAGCTACTGTGGTTTCCTACCATGTGGTGGGCCTGGATCCGCCTTTGGCCATTAAAGCGCATTCTACCATGGCAATATAAATTTCTTGGGCAGAGAGAGGGGAAGCCTCCAGGATATCTATGCAGCTGCTACTTGGTCATCTGTCCATATTTCTGTCCGACATTACAGATTGAACGTAGTATCAGCAGACAGAACTACGTTCGGTAGGGAAGTGCTTCAGGCAGCTGTAGGTTCCTTATGACATAAGGTTCATCTTCCCACCCGGGTTTTCTTTGGTACTGTTAAAAAAGTCCCATTTGTAAAGAATGTTTGAGCACTATAAAGGTTGCAGGGAATAATGGTATTTACTCATCTGGTGAAGGTAATTATACCTGCAACCTTTTTAGCGCTCAGAGTCCCTTCCAATCACAGATGAACTAGGAACCCAGGAGATTTTGTTCCAGATGCCCTTTCAGAGTAGTTAATCTATGCTACATTTCCTTGGGATGGCTTATGTTTTCTATCTAGCTTGTTTCTTATGGACAATTTTATACTATGAGATGACATATATATTCATGCTGTTAGCATGTTCATATTATTTTTACTATGAAGCTTTTTATATAGCTAACCTCTTGCTATGACATTTGTATCTACATGATGGAAGAATTTCATATGGTTAATAACTGTTGTATGACCTTTACAATGAAATACCTGCTTGCTGATCATTCTTTTCATGTTGGTGTGCCTGCTTGTTTTTGTTTTGTTTATCTCGTTTTTCTTCAGGGAAGTATCTCACAGGGCAATGTTATCTTGTCTGGAGGCTGGACATCTGGCAGTGCAAAATTTATGATTGTACATCAGCCAGTAGGATGGACGGAGGATTACCCATTTGTGAGGCATGTCTGAGCACTATAAAAGTTGCAGGTACACAGTAATCACCTTTACAAGGTGAGTGAGTACCATTATCGGTTCTAGGAAATGTGATGAGGATCTGAGTGCCCATTTATGGTATTAGTCATAACAACCAATCAGCAGTCTCACTGAGCCTACATAATAAAAACATGAAGTGGACTTATTAGACCATGAGTGTCAGAGGAAGTAGTTATAAATGGTTTTGCATTACACACCACTATGTGTCGCATACAAGTCACGCATCTATCATAACCCCATGAAAGCCTCTTAGGGCTACCAAATAAATAATAGCCTTGTGTGTTTATAATAAAGAAAAAGGGAACTATACCAAAACCAGAAACAAATATATAGTAAGTATTATAACAAGACAGATCTCACAGCTGCAGTAGCAACTTGCTGCATACAGAAATATGCATGATATTAACTTAATCTTGTGGTTAGAAGTACTCTACTTTTATTAACAACTTAAGATGTCCTCTGACTCTCAGAGAACTGAATGAGAAATAAACTCAAGAGTATGCCCAAAGTCTATAGTTATAGTATATAAACAATATATCTATATCTATTTGTTTTTTCCTTTGTTATTGGAAGGTAGTAATACATTTAACAACTGGATTTCATCTTGATAATCTAACAAATTGTTGAAATGTCAAAATGTACATTATATATTCCTACAGATTGCAGAATAAATGAATATTGGATTTATAATGATGCTTTGCACTTCTTTCCCCTTTCATATTTTCCAATGAATTCATTAACTACTGCATCTTGAGCAGAAAAAAAACCCTTTTCTAAGAAATTATGCTCCTGTGTGTAAGAATAAAACTAGGGTTGTGCAGATTGCACAAAATCTACTCTGACAGATTATCTGCAGGACCCCCAAATATGCGTACATCATCAAATTGTACATGATTACAGATGATTAGTAGTAGTACTATTAGTAAATTTATTTATAAGGCATCCTTTCTTGGAGGCTCAGGGCACTGTACAGATATAGTCATGCAAATAAAAACCAAACAATAAACAAATAAATGAATTAATAAATAAACCAACAACTTAAAATAAATAACACAGATAAACAGAATCCAGTCAGCACAATTAAAACAGTTAAAAACAGCAGCTACATCATGAAGAATACCTGGAGACTAAATAATTTTTAGTTTAGTCCCTGAAAGCTTGTCTAAACCGGTAGGCTTTAGTAGAATTGTAACGCCTATCTAGCTGGTCCTCTCTCAACAACAGACTTAACTGCAAAATTGCTACTTTCTTTCATAAACTTTACCTTGGGTTCCTTCCAATTAGCAACATCTCTCTCTTTCCTAAGACAATCCACCCTAGGACCACTAGAAGGTTCTCCTCCCTCCCTCTCCTTTTCCATCCCTTTCTGCTGCACCACCCATGGCCAAAACACTCTTTCCTTTAGGGGGCCCTAAACGCTACAGTTCTCTCCTCCTTTGTCCCTCTGCCTCTTCCTTCAAGAACAACCTGATGAAGCACCTCTCCTCCTCTTCATCCTGCTGCTGTCCCCCTCCCTAACTCTCTCTCTCTCTCTCTTCTTTTATCTCACCTCATACCTCCCCTCGCCATGCCCTTGCCTCCTCCCCACCCCCATGGCATGTACCCCCTCCCCTATTTTTTCCTTACTCCTCGATTGCACTTATCTCCTAGTAATTTGGCACTTTCTCATAGCCCCTATTAGCCTTAATCTTTTGTTATTTCTCCCTCCTGTTTAGTTTGAGTTAAACTTTTGTTCTTGTGCCACCAGCCCTGTTTCACCCAATGTGTACCATTATATAATGTTGGATTGTTTTACTGTTTTCTTTTTATGTACTCTGTAACCTTGTTTGTGATTCTTAACTGGACG
Source organism: Neoceratodus forsteri (assembly GCA_016271365.2). Lineage (NCBI taxonomy): Eukaryota > Metazoa > Chordata > Ceratodontiformes > Ceratodontidae > Neoceratodus > Neoceratodus forsteri. The sequence continues at coordinate 1,027,078,424 of CM057458.1, forward strand.
CTTATAAAAATGGGCAAATTTGCTCACATGCCTTTCCAGTATAACAAATAAACTGAGGCCTTCAATCCCTTTTTTGAAGGCCTCCACTGATGAGGCCTCTCTCAGTACCTTAGGCCAAGTGCTCTACAAAAAAGGCACAGCAACCTCAAACATATGATACCCAGAGGACTTAAGCTGGGCTCTTAGGACTGAGAAGAGATGCTCAGTGGAAGAGCAAAGGCAGTGTGAGGACTGGAGAGTATTCAGAAGTTCTAGTAGGAAGCCAGGGCCCAACCCATGTAGGACTTTATAGCTAAGTAGACCAACCTTGAAGGTAACAGGCCAGTTCACAGGCAGCTGGTGCAGATCACGGAAGAAGGGTCACATGACTAGACCTCAAAAGGCCAGTCAGCAACCTGACTGCTGCGTTCTGTACCAGGTGCATGTGTCATAAGTACCTCCACTAACCCTGAGGTACAGCATGTTACAGTAGTCCAGCCTAGACATCACAAATGCATGCAACAGTGTTGGCATATCTTCAAAGACTTAATCCGGTTGATGTTCCCAAGATGGTAAAACCCATTCCTGACAATCACAGATACCTTAACCTGCAGTTTCAGCTGATCATCAAAAATGACTCCCAGATTTTTCACCTTTGCCAAAGCCAAACATCCTGGATGATCTGAGCCAAAGCTGCATCTCTCCTGTGACTACTTCTGCTCCCCTCCAGCTCAGCTCAGTCACTAGTACCTCAGTCTTGTCTGGGTTAATTCTCAGCCAGCTAGATTGCATCCACTTCTGAATCTCAGACAGGCACAAATTCAACACCTTGACATTGTCAGGCATCCCGAGTGTAAATGACAGATACAACTACGTATCATCTACATATCAGTGGAAACCCAGATTGTAATGGTGAATGAGCCTACCCAGAGAGAGCATATACCTTGTTAATAATATAGGTGATAGCACCTGACCTTGGAGCATGCCACAGAGATGGGGCATCAGGGATGATGAAAAAAGTTCCCATCATCACCCTCTGCATTCTGTCCCTGAGGAAGGACTTGAACAAGTGAATGACAGTGCCAGTAAAACCTCCATACTTCCTCAGATGGTCCAACAGCAGTCCATGGTCCACAGTCAAAATGCTAAAGAGAGATGGAGGAGAACAAGAATTGACCATTCACCCCTATCTCTTGACCTAGGAGGTCATTATGCACTCTGACCAACTCTAGCTCAGTGCTATGCCTTGATGTAAAACCAGATTGCAGGGGCTCATAGATGTCATGAGTTATGAGGTGCATCTCAAACTGCAGTTCTACAGCCTTCTCATTAACCTTACCCAAAAAGGTAATTTAGATACAGAACAGTAATTTGCTAGAATATCAGGGTCCAGAGATGTTTTTTTTTTTTTCAGAAGGGGCCAAACCATTTCATTCTTCAATGCCACTGGAAAGACCTCTCTGACGGAGCACTGAACTATCCCAATGAACACTGACTCCAAAAACCCATGCTGCTCACTAGCAGATGCATGGGGCCCGGGCCCACTTCACAACAAGTGGGTCGCAGCTACAAAATCACCTTACAGACCTGTTCCATCACAATCAGACAAAACTCTCCCCAAGGCATCTGATTGCATTCATGAGATGCAGGTCTAAATCCATTGGTTTGACAAAGCCCACTTGGAGGATTCCAGCATTTTTTTTTAAATGTATTTAGTATTTTGGATACAACTTTTGAGTTTGAGCTCTTTCACAAAGGTTCCATGTCATGAAATACAAATACAATAGAATATACATTCAAACAAACCAGGTACAACAGAATTAATTACAACAAACACATATGAATTTGTAGCACTCAAAATTTGAGTGCAGGTCAAAAAAAGCTATGTCTAAGGTAAGTAGGCTAACAAATGCGATCTTGTAAGTAATTGGGGAACAGCCATAAAGCAGGAGGCCTTGTCATTATAGGAAAGAAGGGTACGCTGGTAAACAAGGGAAAATGGAGAGTAATTGAGGAAGGCAGGTGCCCCAACACTGGCAGGCATGGGACAGAAGGAGTCAACTACCTAGAAATTAGTGGGGAGGCAGAGCAGAGGGAGGAGGGGAAAGGGGGATGAAGAGATAAAGGAGCAAGGTAGAAATGGGGGGTCACCATTAATGGGGAAATAAAAAGAATGACAATATGAGGTGGATTGTAGTGCAAGGAGTGCAAAGGTTAAGGAAGGAGTCCGAGAGAGAAAGTAGAGAAATTCACACAAAGAGAGGGGAAGGGAGCTGGCCCAGTGGCATGGAAGGGTTAGGCATCATGCCTTACCTTCTGCCTTGCCAGCGACCTGTGTTTGTGATGTGAGCAGGTCGCCGGGGGTTGACCGGGGATGGAGAGGATCGAGCATCCGGAGGACAGCTCTCCTCTCCCAGGAAGGGTGGGGATGAAGTTCACTGCTTGACTGGCCCCTAGTGGTCACTGGGGGCTGGTGCAATGGTCCCACACAAGGGGGGCAGAGCTGAGCTAGATGCCTGGCATGCCACGTACAGAAGTGTGCGTGGCTCAGCCATTGGTGTCATTGCACGCCTTGGCTCCGAGCTAGGGGTGGGACAAAAATGGGAGGAGAAAAAGCCAGCCAGTGGGATGAAGCTGATCTCCTCACCCCACTGGGCCAGCTGGCACCTCAAATCTGTGACAGGTGATGGTCTGCACGTTGTCCGGTGGTAGTGATGGGGGGGCACTGGAAGGGGGCTGGTCAACGGTGGACAAAGAAATAATAAAACAAAAAGAGAGGGGAAGGGGTAGAGAGCAACAGAGGGAGTGCCAAGGTGGGGTGGCTTGGTGTAGGGGGGGTCAAGGGTTTTGGGAGAAGTCAGAGTAAGGGAAATGGGTGTTATATTTGGTAAGGGGCCAAGGAGCAGCAGGGGTGCATCAGGTATCCATCAGACAGTCACACACGCACCTGCTGATGAGGTATTGTTTCAGATCAGACTTAAAGGCCTGGAGACTTGCTGTATTATGCACAACCTCAGTGACCTCGTTGAGCCCAAGGGGGACCCTGTAGGAGAAAGAACATTGTCCAAGTGCTGTCCTATGAAATGGAACAGAGAGAGGGCTCTGTGTTCTACCTCTGGTATCGTATTTAGTACAGGCTGCTGAGAAAATATCAGTGATGCAAGGGGGAGTTTTGCCAAGCAGGACCTTCTTTGCAAATAGACAAGTTTGGAACTTTATTCTATTCCCAAGGGTTAGCCAGTTTGTTTGTTCATAAAGCGTGCATGTGTGTATAAAGTGGTCAGCCACAAGAATAAGCCTACATGCCTTGTTAAGAACAGTAGCCACTCACTTAAGTGCAGTGTCTGTAGGTACACCATAAACTATTAGTCCATAATCTATAGAGGATAATATTGAACTGGAGACAGAGGGATGGAGAGCAGCTGGTGTGAGGTTATTTCTGTGCTGGTAGAGAACCCCAAGTTTGGTGTTGGCGGCCTTTACCACCATGTCAGTATCTTGCACGAACGAGAGGGTGTCATCAGTGGTGATCCCCAGGTACTTGAAGGAATGAACCTGCTCAAGGAGGGCCATCACATTGTTGTGGATAGATAGGGCAAGATTTCTCCTTTTCAGTTGGGGGCTAGAGAGTAGCATTGTTTTAATTTTTTTGTAATTAAGTAACTGCTTATGTGTGCTGAACCAGTCCTCAAGCTGATGAAAAGTAGTTTGCAGCTCTCTCTGCAGTGACTCGACATCAGAGATGCTGCTGAGAATGACACCGAAGTTGGCATAAAGGATAACGTTGCTGTTACAGGCATCTGGCAGAGTATTCAGGAAAAGACTGAATAGCAGAGGTCCAATAACTGACCCTTGGGGAACACCCAGAGATACTTCTCTATTCTCCAAGCTAGCATAGCTGACTTTGACTCTTGTTTCTGGTGTGCCAGGTGGTATTGGAACCAGCATACAGCACTGGAGTTCACACCCAGGGTCTGAAGTTGTAACAGGAGGAGGGGGTGGCTGATCATGTCAAAGGCCTTTGTTAAGTCAATGAAGACAGACCCCACTAATTTCCCGTCATCTAAGGCCTTGTGAAAATAGTCAGTGAACTCCACCAGGGCTGTGGCAGTGCTATGGTTCTTTCTGAAACTGTGTTGTTTGGGACATTGCAGTAGATATTTCTGAAGGTAGTCTGTGATTTGATCCACCACTATTCTTTCAAGAGCTTTAGATAGAGGGGAAGGGATTGATATGGGCCTATATATAGTTGGAAATGCGAGACCTGTTCCCATTCTTGTGGACCAGGGTAACCTGGGCTTGTTTCCAGAGGGGGGGAAATTTGGCAAGGGTGAGTAATTTATTGAAGATTTTTGAAATGGAGACAATTAGCTCATCTAGGGTAAGGGTGACCAGTTTCATATCTAAACAATCGCTGCCATCTTGGTTTTGCCCAGGACTTTTCTTACATATGACATGGACTCTGTAACTATTACATGCTTGAAGTAAAAGTTAGGATGTGAATTCTTAGTTGGGTTGCTGTCTAGGTATGCTTCCATAGGTTTCAGGTAGTTGGGTGGGCATGAATAGAGGACACTTTGTCTGAGAAGAACTGAGAAAACTCTTTGCACTTAGCTGATGAACCCATCCTTACAGGCTGAAGACAGGTTGGGTTTAATAACCTGTCCATAGTACAAAAGAGCTGAGCTGGTTGATTCCTCCCAGCCACAATCTCCCTGGACAGGAATGCTACCTTCTAATGGGAGATTTCCCTTTGATAGTTATTGTAATGAATTATCAAAGACAGTTTGTCCTCCTGGGCCCTGGACTTTCTCCAACAGTGATCTTACCTCCAACCCCTGGTTTTCAGTTCCCTAAGCTCCCATCAAACCACAGGGAACCTAAGCATGAGTCCTGAGACCGTACACAGCTAGCTGCTACAGAATCAAAGGAACAAGCAATAACCTTGTTATAGGTCATTACCACATTTTCCAGTCCTGTCTCACATGCTGCCAACATCTCTGAGATGCCCAGTACTGTCTGCAGTCCTTCTAGCTGAAGCCTTCTTAAAGTGCAGTACTGAACCATCTCCAAAGGGGAAGGACTATAGGGGGGTCCAAAGGAGAATTTCATGTGTAGTGATCCAACCAACTGACTGGATCAATCTCTGAGTTACTAACCTTGAGCTTCATGGAGAAAACCAGATCCAAGATGTGTCCAGGTTGGTGGGTCAAAGGATTTATTTATTTACTTGAATTTTGATGACCGGGTGGGCCCACTGGGATAGACATGTCCCTTTTTCAGGGGTGACCCAGGAAATATGAGCATTCCAATATACAGAGGAATATAGCACTTTACAGAAGGTAAACAGGAACAACTGTATAAATACTATAGTGACAGTCCAGCGTGGACAGTGAAAACAAATCGGTTTGTCATCACTTCCATAAGAGTTCATCTTTGGGTGCAAATGCATGGCTAACATTAGACCATAAGGCAGTAAACAAATTATACATACACTATAATACAATATATTACATAAATATGGACAGGGAAGCAGAGAAAAGGTGAGGTCGGGGGGGAGGAGTGGTGAGGATCGAGCCATCAGGTAGGGAAGGGTGAGAAGAGAAAGTGAGGAGGAAGAGGGGGAGGAGACGCAGATGGACAGGAGAGGATTAGGTACAGTTACAAACAGAAGGAGGAAAAAAGATTTCTTTTAATTGCCTCTTGAACTGGGGAATAGATAAGCATGAGAGAAGACTGTGAGGGATGTTAGTCCATTTATGCAGTGCTGCTGAAGAGAAGGATCTCTTACCTATGACCAGTTGGGTTTTGGGTATTGTTAGAATAGGGAGGTGGGAGGATCTGAGGGTCCTGGGGGAGGGTTTCAACATAAGGAGATTGGAGAGGATGGGTGGCGAAGGAAGGTGAATCATTTTGAAGATGGTGCCTAGTACAGGAAAGTCCATTTTGGCCTCAAAGGAAGGATATTGAGCATGTCACAGTGGTGGGCCTGCACTGGTACCTTGGCAGCAAGATGTGTAACTCTATGATAGGCCTGCTTGAGTTTGTCTAGAATAGAGGTCACGACAGAGTGAGTTATTGAGGACCCATAGAATAGTCCTGGGAGAAGGGTAGCCGAGGTAATAGTCTTCCTTGCATGAGGTGTGAGGTAGGGGGCAGTATGATATTAGAGGCCTAATTTTTGATTAGTTGCCTTATTAAAATTAGTTAAATGCATTTCAAAGAATAGATGCTGGTCAAGAATCATACCCAGATATTTAAAGGAGCCCACCCCTTCTAAAGGCAAGCCAGAGGAGGTATTGACTACCAGGGGAGGCTGGGAGGTTACATCGTAGGAGGTATGATGGAACAACATGGTTTTTGTTTTCTTTGTGTTCAATACCAGTAGGTTCTCCTTGAACTAGGCTTCTAGCAGCTGGAAGTCTTCTTCCAGGTCAGATTTAATAGAGGAGACATCTCTGCTGGATCTGCATAGAGCTGACCTGATGGCCCCCCCCCACACACACAGTTCAGCGACAGTTTATTGATGAAGATGGAGAATAACAGAGGCCCAAGGATTGAGCCCTGGGGGACCCTATCAGCAATGGGAGATAAGGAGGAATAGGCACCAGCCCATTTGACACATTGAAATTGATTAGATAAGTAGATAGAGATCCATGAGAGAGAGCTGAAATCAAGGCCTAGGCAATGGAGTTTGGAGATGAGGAGTGAGTGGTTCACAGGATCAAAGGCCTTTGTGAGGTCAATGAATACGGCCCCCATGGCCAAGCCTTGATCCATAGTCTGGAATATGTCTGAGGTGACCCTCAAAAGAGCAGATTCAGTCCCATGCACCTTCCAAAAACCATGTTGATGGATGGTAAGGGCATTGGTTTGTTCTAGAAAGGAGCATGGCTGATTGTACAATATTCTTTCCTGAATTTTTGCAATAGGACATAATATGTCTATAGGTCTGTAATTCTCAACGAGGTTGATCGGACCATTTTTGTGTACTGGGACAATGACTGCAGTCTTCCATTTGTCAGGAATGGATTGTGTAAGGAAGGATCTATTGATCAGCTGTGTGATCAAGCGTGCTAGTGCGGGTGCTCCTATCCTAAGGAATTTAGGCAGTAGGGAGTCAAATCCAGGAGGGCTATCGAGGTTAAGACCCATTAAGAGCTTAAGTACTTCTTTTTGCAAGGTGGTTTTTATATGGAAGAGGAGGTAGGGGCTTCAGGGTGATAATCTTGTGGAACAGGGTGGGTAGCAGGTAGACCTGTCTTGTACACATCAAGATCAGTGAAGAAGAGATTTATTCATGTGTCTATCCCAGAAGGTGAGGATAGTAAGAGGCCTTTCAAGATCATATTCTGGGGGATGGTCCACTCTTTGACCTTAAATAGAGCGTTGATCTGAGCCCAAAAGCTTTTGAGATTGGTGAGATGCATTTCCTGTAGGGATTGTAGGTAGCCCCACTTTGATTTATTTGTTTTGGCTTTGCAGGTGTTTCACTGTTGGTGGTAGGATAGCCAGTCTGAGTGGAGTCCAGTTCTTTTGAAGATTTTCCAGGCTTTGTCATGGGTACACATTAGGTGCTGTAACTCATGAGAAAGCCAGGAAGAGTGAAGTCCTTTGGCTCTTCTTAATTTGAATGGGGCATGGGAGTAGAGGATGGAGGTGAAGGTGTTCTTGGGGTATTCTAGAGTCTGATTTATATCAGGAAGAGAGGTAATGGGGGTCCAATCGGTGGAAGCAAGACTTTGCAGGAAAGCTGCAGCACCCATCTTTTGGATGAAACGTTAAACTGAGGTTCCATGTGCCTGTTCTGGTGGCAGTTCAGGTGAATGTTAAAAGACCCCATGCCAATTCTCAAAAAGAGTAGGGGCATTTTTTATTGAAAAATTCAATACAAAACATAAAATAAATACATTTTATCATATACAAATAGAAGAAAACAATCACCAACAAAAGCATCCCATGCCCATCCCTTATGCCCCTCCAAAACTCCCCACACACGCACATATTTTCGCCACTTTTTTTTTTTTTGGAAAGCATAATAAAAAAGGAACAATGCCACTATTCAAAATAAAAGGAATGTCCTTACTCTTTACCTTTGGACATAGTACATTGAAAATAAAATGAAGAGAGAGAAAGAGAGAGAAAAAAATTAAATAAGGACAAAATAAAAATAACAATACTACAACGGGAATGTCTTAATTCATGTAGATTCCCTTAAGTAAACTTTAAGAAACTAACAGTTGAAAAACTATCATAGCCATAAACTGAAATCCCAAATTCATTTTTAGCACTAATTCTGCCTCTCTTTGTGTAATCCAGAGAAACACAATCCCTCCATCTGAATCTTAGAACGATATTTGAGTTAAACCTTTCCCCGTATTATTAACAGTAGTCCTGGAGAACTTTCAGAGATCAGAATTTTAAACTTCTAGGCATGCTGCTTTGATTAATTTACTAATAGCCATAAACATCAATCTCTGTTGTTGAATGACATATCTGCATCTAGCCTGCCATAGATAAAACTTGAAACAGGTAAAAAAAACTTCCAAGGTGGCTTGATTATAACATGCACATTTACCATGGTATTGACCAAGAGCTAATTGCTTATATGTTAACCTAGGAAGCCAAGGCAGGTTCCAGTTAGATGCTAAAATAGACAACAGTTGAGAAGAAAACCTACATTCTAACAAAAAGTGTGACATTGTTTCCTCAGATGCATTACAATCATCGTAAGGACACTCGCATTCTTCCACAGATTTGTGCTTCAGTTTACCTTTAACATTTAATTTACCATATGTACATTAACCACAAGTTATCTCACATCCTACCCAGATTTTTCAGGTTATTTAGCTGAGATAGAGCACAAGAAACCAAGGTCAGGGTACAAAATCTGTACTCTGGAAAAGATGGACCTATCCTATCTAGTACCATGGCATACATTTGTTTACTTGAAGAGTTCAATATTTGTGTTTTCGACACCTTCCAAATAGACAGTTTCCTTAATGTGGGCATCAGGAACTCAGGTACTTTCATTCTAGGTAAAACTCTCACAGGATCATTCTGCCATCTATTAAAATATCCTTGTAGCAATTGTTGTGACCCTCCTTCTGTTCCCCCGCCAAGACCTGGAAGTAATAATATTTTTTTTTATATTCCCAACAAGAAAAATAGCATGAAAGAAAACCTAAGGATGAAGCATACCCACTTCCCCTTTTTGTTTAGCAAGGTATGTATATTGTCTCTTAATAGGGTTAAGCATACTGCCCCACAACATATGAAAAAAAATACCATAAATTCTTGTTTCTAAATTAAAGAGAATAGGATAAATCCAGGCAACATAAAGTAGTAAGGGAACTAAAAAGTGCTTCATAATAAAAATCCTCTTTGTTTAGATATTAGCCAGTTTTTCCATCTGTCCACCCTCCATTCACGCTTGGATATTGCATCTATCCAATTTTTTTGTGCCATATCCCCCTCACCAAAATATAAACCAAGAATTTTAATAGGAGATGTGGAAATAGTGATACCCTCTATACATTCTTCGTCCTCTCATGTACCAATAAACATTCCCACACTTTTACTGATATTCAGTTGTGCTCCAGAGACATCCCCATACCTTTGTAATTCTTGAATGGCATATCCTATACATTCTTTAGATGTCACAGAGAGACATAAATCATCCACATAAACTGAAATTTTAGTTTCTAGGTTCTGTCCAGGCAGCTGCAGTCCTTTAATTAAACTGTTTGCAGCAATATGTCTAATACAAGTATCAAACCCCATGGTGTACAACAAAAGTCTTAATGGGCATCCCTGTTGTACACCCACTCCCAAACCCAATGGGGTACCTAATTTCCCACAAACCAGGGGGATAATTGATGCCTTGCTATATAATATTTGAATACAGGATACCAGTTTCTCAGGGATATGGTATTGTCATAAGACCTGTAACATAAAGGGATGTGACACCTTATCAAAGGCCTTGCTCTGGTCTAAGGAGGCCAAAAAGCCTGCCAAGTTATTTGTCCTACAGTAAGTATAACAGTCTTGAATTAACCTAAGATTATCTTGTATTTTCTTACCTGGCACCCCACAAGTTTATGCCTGGTGCAGAAAGTAAGGTAAAAGGGGTTGCAATCATTTGTGAAGTAGCTTACATCCTGTAAGATTTTCCAGTCTATATTTAACAGACAGATGGGATGGCAATTTTATATCAAGATTTTGTCCCCTGATTTAAAAAGAAATTTAATTAATCCTTGCACAAAACTCTCTCTCATTACATGTGTCTCCATTATCTCATTGTATACCTAAAGAAGAATTTTTGCCATTTCATCTGGAAAAGCTACATAGAACTCTAAGGGAAGGTCATCCTGTCCAGGAGAGATATTTTTCTGCATTCCTTTAAATATTAATAATATTTCATCTTTAATAAATGGATTATCCAAGTGCTGTAAAGTTCTCATATTTAGATTAGAACCATATTGCCCTATGTATGACTCTATCACTGCCATATCAATAGGAGAACAGACATTAAGGGATTTTAGATAGTCATGGACAATGCGCTCCAGATCCTGTGAAGCAGTTTTTATACAGCCATCACTATTCCTCAACCTGATTATACTAGAGTTGTCCATGATATTCTTACACGCTTCACACTGGTCTCCCACAGGGTTTTTTGTAGTTCCATATTGCAAGACAGCTGTGAGAGTTGCAGCCCTGTCATATGGAAATCTCTTCATTTGGTTTTTGAGTTGTGTTGTTTGTGAACTAAAATCATGAGTAGTGGTATTAACTAAAGAGTATAAATATTGTAGCTGTTGCTGAAGCGATAAATATTTGATAAATTTTGTATTCTGTTTTACTTTCCCATATTTCTGAAAACATTTTTTTTATTTAGTTTTAGCACCTTCCCTCCATTCATCAACAGAATCATATAAACAAGCAATCCTGCGGCATGCTCGTAAGGTTTCTCTAACATGTCTCTGAATGTCCTTATCCTGTAGTAAATCAACATTTAATTTCCAACTGCATGTCGAGTGTTGTACAGAACAGTTGATTTGAACCCTCAAAAGTAACATGGAGTGATCAGAAAACTCCATAGGAATCACCTTGAACTCTATCAACCTGATATTGGGGACAGGAATCAATAATCTATCCTGGGATGGTCACCCCCTCACATACATATTATCCAAATTCTTAACCTGCACTAGTTTTGCAGCATCTATCAAGCCTGCTACTTTTAAAACAGTCTGCAATGCATATGTGTCACAATATACCTTCTTTGCATGTAAAGAATTTATAGACACATCCAAGAGGCAATTGAAATCACCCCCTAAGAAAACTTGTCTGGTGGTCATTAAAAAGGGCTGTATGGTCTTAAACAATTCTACCCTATCTGCCTTTCTCTGGGGTGCACAAACTCAAATCAGTCTACAGGCTGTGCCATCAATGAGGCCTTCTACGATGAATAATTGCCCTGGTAAGACATCAATTAATTTATGCAATATAATTTGTACCCCTTGAAACAAAATTCCCTGCCTGTCAACCCTCTCCAGGCCAAAGGAGCAATAAGATGACCCCCACAGTCAAGCTTTCTTGCATTGATTTACCCTAGCAGAAGATTTAAGCCAAATTTCTTGTAAAAATTACATTTACTGCCTGCTGTTTTAAGAGAGAAAATACTGCTTTCCTTTTACCTCCATTTACAAACATTCCAGGTAGCCAAGCTAAAAGAGCTGTTTAACATAGAAATTTAAATGGAAAAATCAACCATCTGGATTGTCCTCTAAATGTTTTTTCATCTTTTTCCTTTTTCTTCCCTCTCGCCATTCAATAGGGGGAAGAGATGTTGTAGAAACATCTGAATCCATCCCATCAGTCCCAGGTTCCTCCCAATCTTTAGATTTTGACAGTGCTTCATATTTATTCTGAAGAGAAGTATCAGGGATAGAGGAAGTCCACAACCTTGCACTCTGCCTAGGCACTGGGGTCGACCAGGACTGTTGAATCCATCACCTTTACAGGGTTCATGTTTCTGACCTCTGTGAGTTGGGTTGGGGGGGCAGAGGTCTGTCACTCAGTCTGGTTTTGTGGAGAGGAAGAGTGTTCCCATTGTTGTTTATCCATATCTATATTACGACAATGTTCTGTAGGTGGAGAGTGCGTAGTGGGTGATGTGGCTCCACCCTCCATGTTCTGGTGCCCAGATCCAAGTTCTTTGGGTGTTTGGTCAGTACTGTCAGAATGCCCTTTAGCCTTTCTTTGCACTTTCTGGATTAATGTGTCCCGATTAGCTCCGTCTTCTCTGTTGTAGGCCTGCAACAGGCATTTATAAAACACATGGCCTCTTGCATTGCACAAATTGCATCTAGCAACATTTCTACACTCTGTGTTGATGTGATTATATTCTCCACACAAGATGCATTTGAGTTTATCACAGGTACTAACCAAAAGAGTTCTGTAACCACATTTATGGCAAGCTTTAGGTTGCCCTGAGTAAATGCGTACTCCACACTCTCTACCAATAAAAAAACTGTTAGGGAGGTGGATAATACCTGCATCATTTTGTCATACTTTGATTTGAAAACACCAACTCCTCTGTTCAGAAGGATTCAGAGTCAATAATAGGTTCTGGAATGCTAAGAACATCACAACACTTCTGTAGCCAGTGGTGGATATCCCCTATGTGTACACATTCACTTCTGAACATTATCGTTATTCTTTTCATCACATGCTTTGTCAGGGGAATAGCTAAGAATGGAGTCCATAAAGAGAAAAACTTTTTCTGATTGTAAAGAATCCAGAACTTCTCCAAACCATGAGTAGTGTGAAAACTAATGTTGAAATTTTCTTCCCCTGAAATGTGTAACAAGGCGTGAACTTCAGCTGGCACAAAACGTAAGGAGTCCTTTAATAGTGTTTTTCTCACTTATTCCCCATCTGGGAACAACTATAACCCCCCCTTCCGTAACACAGTCTTACTGCATGCCAATGAGGCAAAGGAGGAGGCTTATCAAATAAATCAGAGAATCTAGTAGAACATGGAGGTGGGTGCACATTATGTCTGTCACCAGTCTCTTGATGTCTAACTCCTGAGTTTTCATTTTGTGTGTCTCTGTGTTCTGTTCTTTGTCCTGCCTCCAATGAAGGACCTGCAGTTTCAGAGGTATCAGAACCCCTAGGCACATTCCTGCTATTGTGACCCATACCTCTCAACTGCTATGAATTTTGCATAGCGCTATGATTTTCACACTCAAATTTACCCTTGCTTCGCATAGGTTTCCTGATGTGCTTGATAATGTTAAAGCTGTTTCTGGGCACACACACTATTAAATCACTGAATTAAGGTGATAGAAACATTCCTTATCATGAACTATATGAGGCCCACTATTTGTAGATATATTATTGTTTAAAATAAGAAAGTGCTACACATTCTGACCCATTGCTATGATTTTTGAAGGCTAGTGCTATGATTTTTAATGCTGAAAGGTTGAGCAGTATGTTGTGACTGACACCCACCCCCCCATCAGAATCCAACTGTAAGGACAAGTGCTCTGAGACCCTTAAATCTGTCTCTGGTATCGTCTGCTGACGGTCAACATCCACAGTGTCCTGACTACTTGGTGGCTTATTCAGGGTATTCTGTATCCCATTACTTTTGTCTGTATCAGAAGACTCCATTTTGTTTTTGCTGTTATCCTCAACACTCCCAACTGTATTCAATATTTCCAGTTGAGCAGGAATCATCACAGTTTCTGGTGGCACTTTTTCTGACCGTGACTCCACATTAGAGTCACCCGCTTTCCCGGCGTCCCCCTGAATTAAACCCTCTTGTCTATCTTCCCCCATATTCTGGGGTCTTCGACTTAAAGGGCCATATAATACATTGCCATCATCAAAGTCAGGGTCAGTGATCCACTTACCAGAAGCCTCTTGCAGACAGCTGGCATTCTGCAAGGCTTGCTCCGGTGTCCAATCTTCCTTGGGCACTCCTGGAGTATGTATAGAAAAAGCCTCCTTCAATCGTTCTCTGGCCGTTTGATGTTTTTCTTTTGGGCAACCTTGTTTGTTTCCTACTGGGGCTGCCAGACCCTTTTGACTAAGTTTGACTTTCCACTTTTGTTTTCTGGCCACTTTTGATGCTTTTTGAGTTCACCGCCATGACCCAATACTTTGCCGTGACGAAGACTCCATCTGTCTCTCTGCCTCAGATGGACCCACCACCTCTGGCAACACTACTGCATCCTGAAAGTCCTCTGAGGCAGTATCCATTCCAGAAAAATCCTCTGAAGCTGCATCATGCTCAACATTCATCTCATAGGTACGTTCTAAAATGATCTGAGGTACCTGACCTGGTGGATCTTCTGTAGCCATAGATAGGTTCATTCTGTTCCACTTGTACAATATCCATAACAGTATTCTTCTGGCTTGTCATGGCTGTGAGGGAGAACAGCTCCCTAGCCAACTGGACCTCCTGCTCCACAGCTTCACCAGGAACCTCCTTCTTGGAATGGGCCAACAGCAACCCCTTCCTAGAGTAGGGGAAAGTTTATTGAAAACAAAAATCAGTTTGCAACTCAAAAATAAATATTTTGGAAAACAAGATTAATACATAAGAGGAAGGACAAGAGGATTGGAAACCAAAACACAACATGTAAAACTAATTTAATAACTAAGGAGACAGTCTGTGAACAATATTGTCTATGTAATAGCAGAGTCAGAATTTGTTATCCATGGTAAACATTTCCATAATTCCATAATTTCACTTGCAGTCTGGTGTTTACAGTCTAAATCATAAATAGTCACTATGCCCTTAACAATTTTCCCTGCTAGTTCAGGGTAGGTACTATGTTTTTGTTGCAAAGTAAAAAGGCATCTCGTCATCCATATATTCTATTTTATAACTGTAATAAAAAGGCATAGAGTGTTCATATTCTATTTCTCCCACTGTGATGGAAAATACCCATACATAATGTTCTGGTAATTAATGGTGGATAGAAGGGGTTCTTTCCACAAGGAGGCTATGTAGGACCAGAAGTCTTTAATATAAGAACATGTGAAGAATGAATGTTCAATAGTTACTTCAGTCAGAGTACAATGGGGCTGACTGCATATCCTATCCTGTATCTGTTTGTGCTTATGATTAGATTTAACATTGAGCTTCTCATGACATGACAGCCAATGAACATCCCATATGTGTGCTGGAATTCTTTGGCTCCTGAGTAAAGATTTCAGGGAATGTAAATACAGTGGTGGACATCTAGGAAATGGTACAGAAACAGCACACAAGGTGCTAAGCAAATGACAATAAAATTGTTTGTGCTGTAAAGTCAAAACTATATGTGTAGTTACTTCCCTTTGTTTAATTCAAGCAAAAGTGTCCGTAATATAGTCTGGCACTAGTCTAGTGCGTGTTAAGTTTTTTGAAGTATTTGTGCCCCATTGGTCTAACCATCTGGTACAATTTTGCAATAACCAAGGCCCCCAAACTATCTGTTGTTCGGCTAGTAGTGGCTTAAAATTGGTAGTAATAAAGATGCTATTAAAAAAAGTATGGGGTTTACCATGAGTAAACCACCTTCTTTAATAGGTAAGTAGGTGATATTCCTTTTGAGTGGATTAAGGTGACTGCCCCACAGTGCTTGAAAGAAACTGGCTAGTACTGAGGTCTCCAATTTTTTTGGTATTGGAAAAACATAACTAATGTATAAGAAAATAGGAATTAAAAAAGTCTTAATAAGATAAATACGTTTTTTCTTCCCCAATTTCCATCTATTCCATAAAGCAACCTTCTGCTTTTCTAATGCAATTTTTTGTTTCCAGTTGGCTATGTCCATTTCAGGAGCATCATACTGTATTTCTAAAATATGAAGGGGGAAATCCTGGATCTTGATTGGTCCAATCATAGACTGTGGCTGAGTGGACTGGCCTAGGTGGTACCTGACACACTTATCTAAATTTAATGCAGTCCCAGAGAGGTAACCAAAGTCAGTACAGTAAGTTAGGGATTGTACAGCTGAATCCTCATCTTATAGCAATAAGCACATATCGTCCGCATATGCAAATGCATTATAAAAGGATCTATTCTCTGTATTGTGTATAGGGGAAATAGAGAGACAGTAATTAATGTTACTCAAAAGAGGCTCTATAAAAAATACATAAAGGAGGGGGCTTAGGAGCAGCCTTGCCGTACCCCACTGTTAATTGGTACCATGGGCCCTCTCCAGCCGTTCACAACTGGAGTCACCATGGCTGTCCTATAAAGGGAGCGTATCCACATAACTAAAGTATCTGGTACTTGGTAACATCATAATGTGGCCCAGAGGAAGTCATGATTAATAGAGTCAAAGGCTTTGCATTGATAAAGGGAGATAACATAACCTTGTAGGGAATCTAGAGCCTCTTGCTCCATTATTTCCCGAAGTAAAATTAAATTGTCAGAAATACATCTGTTTGTCAGGGAGCAAGATTGTGCTCCAGAAATAACAATGTTAGCAATCAACAATAGCCATTTTGTTAGTATTTTTTGCTAGAATTTTAAAATCTGTATTTAGCATACAGATGGGCCTCCAATTTTGGAGGAGTTTTTCATCCCCCTTTTTATATAAGTGTATCAAATTCCCTTTATTAAAATCCAAGGGGACAATCCCTTCCTGAAGAATAGAATAATATACTGCTATCAACTCTAAAACAAGAAGATCACTGAATTTTTTATATAATTCAGAAGGTAGGCCATCAGGGCCTGGTTGATTTAAAGAGGAAATAACCTCTGTAACGTCTAAGGAAGATATCGGCCAACAGGCCTGGCGTGCAATGTCAGCTGGCACTTCTGGCAGGGTGAGGTTTGAAAAATAGTGAGGAAGATGCAAGAGATCTGTTTGTAAAGAGGAAAATAGATGCTCTGAGTGCTGTACAACCACACAAGATATATCTGCCTGTGTGGTATACAGAGCACCTGTAGGCCCAATTACTGTGGTCATTTCCTTTTTTCCCCACCCTGTTGTAATTGTGGTTAAAGGGTCAGACTGTAGAAGAAGGACACTGGGTGCTAAATTTATGCTGGAAGTACAATTGTACTGATTTCTGATTATGAAACTGAGCCATCTCTTTCTTGAGGAGACTAATTTGCTGGGTGACGTCCTGTCCAGTGGTACTAGCAATTATCATTAGTCTTTGCAACTGAACCTTTTACTGTAAATTTTGCAGATAGTGTGCACAGTTCTTTGGCTTACTATACTGCTTCAAAAACACTATCAGTTCCCTTTTAGTGTCTTCCCACCAGGTGAGGGGATCTGAGAAACAGATTAAGACTGATTTTCTGGCTATAAAAAAGGAATTTAAAAGGGCAAGAAAATGTATGTCATCCAATAAATGTGTGTTAAATTTCCAGAATCCTGGCCCTTTAGTAAGGGGGGAGTTGATTCCCACCATTATAGAGACTATGGAATGATCTGAAAATTCAATGGGACATACCGCTGTTGCTTGAATGGGAAGGCCCTGTGAAAGAAAAATAAAATCTATCTGGGTCACCAGAGTGCCTTTCTGAAAAGTGGGAGAGTGTGTTTGAGTGTTTTCAAACAATGCATCTGTCAGGTGAGCTGCATGAATCGTCTGGAGTAAAGAATGTATATCACAGTACAATTTTTGATTCTTAGTAGATTGCCCCTTGTCTTGCAGGCTTAACCCACAATTGAAATCTCCCGCAAAAATAATATGCCTTGATGTATGGAGATAAGGTTGAATAAGTTTTAAAAGTTCAATCTGAGCTTTTTTAGTTTGAGGGGCATATTGATTAATAAGTCAATAAGGGGACCCCTGGATTATGACATACAATACAAAGGCCATACCCGGTGCCAAATCATATAAATTAATTAATTTAAAGTCAGGTATTCTGACAAGGATATCTATCCCTGAGCAGGCTTTTTGGCCTATGGACCAGAATGATGTCCCAAGGAGCCAGTCTCTTTGTGCCTGTAACAACTCATGCATTGTATGAAAACAGACATCTTGCAAAAAAATCTGTCCTAATTTCAGATAACGTAGATAAGAAAGAACTGTATGTCTTTTAGGTGTCCATTTGACACTGTTCACATTTATGGTATAGCAGGTAAATGAATCACACATGAAAAAAAAGGGAAAAACAAGACAGAACCAATACTTTATACACATGTTCGTCTTCCCCTTCTACCACCCTGGTCCTTTTCTTTCAGTTTAACCTTAGATTTATGCTTTTGGGGGCCTCAACCCCCTATATGTGGCTCAGTATCTGAAGTGCCCTCTGGGAGTGATGATGCAATGGAAGAGGAGTCAGAGTCCCCCTCAGACTGTTCAGAAGGATCTTGTAAAATCTCATACTTGTTTGATGTTTTCAAGGGTGAGGAATCAACTGGCTGACAACTTCTAAGTGTATGCCTAGAAGTTCTCCAAGTAGGAGGCTTCGGGGGGGCATCTCGACTTGTTGTTGGTGAGTACTTGTTGATGGCTGGGGGGATTGGGATACTGGAGAGACAGGATGGAGCTTCATCAGAACAGGGGTACAGGGTTGGAGAGGATGGAAGGACCAGCACTATTGGGGGGGATTGTAGTCTGAGTGTCTGAAGGAGGGTCTGAAGTTACAGGGTTGGCTGTGGGGGTGTGTGGAGGGGCAATCCAGAATACTGGCTTTCTGAGCTTGTGTGACACGGAACATTTGTTCCACTCCATCATCCTTATCAATCTGGTTGTGGGCTGCCCATTTACAGTTTTGAAAAGTATGCCCTACTTCATCACAGAGATGGCACTTGAATTCATTTAGACAATCATTATTTGCATGCCCCAATTCCCCACACAATGTACATTTTATAGTATCACCGGTACTACTGAGATGAAAGGGATCACCGCACGTGTAGTAAGCTTTGGGTTGGCAGGGATAAAATAATACCCCTCTGTCCCTCCCAAAAAAGGAGGAGCTGGGGAGATGTAATGCCCCCGTATCAGTTGATTTTAGCATCACTTTCACCTTCCAACACCTCAGTCCAAATATTTTCAGTGTCCAAGATAGCTTCTGGGTCCTCCAAGATGGTACATTTTGATTTTAGCCAGCATACAACATCAGATAAATTGACCCCTTCGTTGAGAAATAAAACAGTAATGTACTTGTGAGTAGGTTTCGTAAGAGGTACCACCACAAAAGGTGTCCACATGGTAGTTTTTTTCAAAGTTTGGTATTTGGTCCAAAAATGTTCCAAGCCTTGAGAGGGTTTAAAACTAATATCAAAGATGGTTTCTCCAGAGATATGAATGGGGGCGTAAATCTCATGAGAAAAAAACTTCATAGAGTCCTTGAGTAAAGTTCTGGCCACAAAAACCCAGTCAGGGGACCTGGCAGTCCACCAATATATGACAGACGGACTGCATTATGCCTCTTTGCAGGGAGAATGGGTGTTTTAAAGAGAGAGGCAAATGTTTTTTTTAGAGGTGTTGGTCTAGTATTCAAATGAGCAGCAGGTAGTGCAGTACTCTGTATACTTGTATTAGAGATATTTTTGAGCCATTGGCTATGCTGTATGAGTTGGTTTGTAAATATAAGGACTGGATTCTGTGTAAGATTTAGCTCCTCAGGAAGCTGGAGGGCATCATTACTATCTAGGCCTCCCCATAAAGTAGAAGCCAGAAATGGTATTAGCTCCACAGCTGGAGCTCGTACTAACTCAAAGTCCAAAGCAACTGGCATTTGTATAGGGGAAGCTGCAGACTGCCACCGCCCCATTTCAGTATTTTGTTCCCACTCCACTCCTTGCAGAGCTGCAGCCACAGACCAATCCATAGAATGAGCATTACAGTTAGAAGGACCCACAGTTTTGGAAGAAATTGCAGTACTTACAGGAGGCTGAGAGGAACTTTTTGGCTGCGCTGGTAGTCCTGAAAAATGAGCGTCTGAGCATGATGTTTCTACCGCAGCTGGCAGCAGCCTTGAAGATGAATCATACTGCTGAGCAGCTGTGACAGCTCCAGCAGTGCTGTCAGCGTGGCGCTGCTGGATTCTTTTGCAGAGAGTAATTTTTTTGAACATAAAATTATGCTCCTCAGTTTGTAATAAATGTAGCAATTGCAGCAATTCAGCTGTGTCTTGTCCCAAAGATGACTGTAGGTCATCTGTGTCTTGCAAGGTTGTGCCTTCATGGTCTGTGTCTAGTGGGCTGTCAAGTTCTGGATGTGAAACCGAATATCATTTTCCAGCCTTAGTCGCCTGTGCATTAGACACTAAGTCAACATTCAAATTCAAAACTACATCGGTCTCCAAAGCAGTCTAGGTGGGAAAGGAGACCAGCTCTTCCACCTCCATAGCTTCCTTCTGCTCCTCGGCTCCACCATCCACTATCTTGGCTACTAGCCAAGACAGCAGCGAGTCCCCCTACAGTCAGAGTAGGGGAATTTTTTATTAGAAAAAGAAATTTACAAAAGAAACAAATATAAGCACATACAACTCATGTACAAGCAATGCAATTGATCCCTATAATACAGATACCTTCAAAGGGAAAAGAACAACATAATGAATTTATACCAAGTTACATAGATTTAAGAAAAGGCATTCAAAATCCAGTCACAATGTCTCCAAAAGTTTCCAGACTTTGTCACTGGGAGAAGCCCTTGCTCTTTGTGATAGATTTCTTGCAAATGCTTTATCACCTGCATCAGGATCTGTTTTGCAGTGTAATCCTTTTGTTGTAGTAAAAAGGCACACCTGGCCTGCCATAAATAGCATCTACATAGAGAAAAAATTAGTCTTAGTGTACTTTTATGGTACTTGTGAAAGGAGGGTAAATATAAACCCAAGACTATTTGTTCATAAGTGAACTGACTGAGATGTCTATCTCCCCAGGTATTTTTTACATGGGACCAAAACTGGAAAGAAAAAGGGCATAGAATAAAAAAATACTCCATTGTTTCTGATAGACCTGAGCATGAAGTTCTAGGACAAGTTCTTTCCTGAACCATGTTATGTTTGTGGTTATCTCTTACCCCTAACCTCCCATGGCAAGAGAGCCACTTAATATCCCATACTTTCTTTTTTTTATATCATCTCTATTTCTCCTCCTGTGGAGTGGATCCCTCACGATCCCCCATCTGGAGACACCCACACCCCCAGGCCCAGTCTGGCACCCCCACAAGGATGGCCTTTAATCACTCATGCTACCCTGTATGCAGGATCCTCTCAGGTACCAGGGGGTGCCGGGAGTGGCCATCAGCCACCTGGATCACACTCTGCCATTTTCTGCCTGGTTTTTCTCCCCGAGAGCCGGACGTGCAATGGCATCCAGGCACAACGTGCCAACGCCCATCACGATCTCTCCATTCTGCTGCTCACTGATGCACCGCCAGGCCTCTGCCAACTGTCACTACAGTGCTCTGCAGTGCCCCAACCCTTCCCAGAGGAAGGAGAGCAGTTGTGGGATGTGCGATCCCTCCTCGTCCCCTGCCAACCCCCAGCGGCCCGAGTCCATTCCCGAACCTGGGTAGCTGGTATGGTGTGAGGTGTGGCATCCAGCAACTCAATGCCACCGGGCCAGCTTATATCCCATACTTTCAAAGACAGTCTCTTATCAGTCAATTGTGAGAATATAACAGAAAGCTCAGTTTCATAATTTAAAAGTTTACTTGGAATTTCAAAACATTTTGTGTGAAGTATTTCTTGATAAAGAGTTTTCCTAGTAGCTCTCTTAAAATCCTGCGATGTAATCTGCCATTGTTTTAATTTCCCACATGCTTGATGTAAATATGTGGGTAACTGTAGGAGTTTTAACTACCATGGTGGAAGATAAGGTGGAGACTGCCAAATATTAAAGAAGTATTTTAACCAAAAAGTAGTAAAACCATACCAAAAAATTATTGTTTGGGAAGAAAGGACAAAATTCTTATACCAAAAATGCTGAAAAAGGACAAGAGCGGGTGGATCATATGGACCCCTCCCTGATCATAGACATGGTAAGTATGTAACCGTTTGATGGGGTACAATCGGCTACCCCAAAATCCTTATAAAAAATATTCATAATCCTTGTTTCTAAAGCTAATGGTGGAGGGAATATGTGCGCAATGTGTAAAAATATAGGTACTATCAGGGTGTACAACAAAGTCACTCTTTTTCTTTTTGATATAGTTTTTGATTTCCGTGAGTTAACCATAAATTCTGCTGTTTGGAGTGCTTTAGTCCAGTTTAGATGGGCATCATCCTGGCTACCAAACTGGACTCCCAAAAGTTTCCCTAGGGTAGCAGAAATATGTATATTTGCAAAGTCTTTTCTTGCTGAATTGCTCTCGGAAGAGGGTAGCAAGAAACCACTACGTTTATTATAGTTGAGACAAGATGCTGAAACTTTTTCAAAATCAGTAATTATGTTTGTCAAAAGGATGGGATTTAGATCACTTGTAGTGACTTACATCTTCTGCATAAGCCTGAACAGGAGGTACAGAAGTGCCATCTGGGAATAATAAACGAGGAATACTTGGATGCTGAATTATTTTTTTCCAAAAAGGATATATTTGAAATATATAGAGTAGCAGACTCAGGGGGCAGCCCTGTCTAACTCCATTAACACTATAAAAAGGGTCACCCATGTTTCCATTAATATACAGTAACATTACAGCTGTGGAATACAGTAACCTTATCCATGTAATAAATTCTCTGGGAATTTGATAGTGATGTAAAACCTGGAAAAGATAGTTGTGATCAACCCAGTCAAAAGCTTTCTCCTGATCTAATGAGAGTACTATCCCTTAAGAATCAGAAGAAGCATGTTTGGAGAAAATATTAAATTATGAAAAACTGACCGATTCGGCAATGCACAGGACTGGACTGGGGCTACTATCTGTTCTGCAATTGGGGTCAACCAGGTAAGAAGTACCAAGGCTAAAATGTAATAATCTATGTTCAAGAGACTAATGGGTCTCCAGTTTTTCAAATCACACCAGTCTCCCTTCTAATATAATAGTACAACCAGTGCCTTGGACACATCTTCTGGTAATGTGTTAGAGGTCAAACAATAAGAAAACATGTCTGCTAAAACTGGGGCCAAAATATGGCTACATTTCTGAAAGAATTCCACAGTTAGGCCACCAGAGCCTGGGGCAGTATTTTTCTGTAATTTATGAATAGCAACCAAGATATCCTTTGGAGTAATAGGGGAAAATAGGGACTCTAGGTCTGTAGGTGCTATCTAGGGTATTTTAATATCTTTAATGTAAAAAGGGTTTGTCTGTGCAGTAGATGGGGTGCCAAATAAATTGTATAAGTAAGTTTGGGCTGTATTTGAAATAATTTTAGGGTCTGAAGAAGTTCTATTTGTCTGAGGGTCTAAAACCTTATCAAGCCAGGAATGCTGCACACGAGTTTGATAACTTTTAAATTTGTCTGTTGAAGGTTTGATACCTTGTGTCCTGAACTGGGCTTCTAACTTTAAAGTAGTAGCCCTATTGTATTGAAATTGAAACATTTAATTTTTTATCTTCTGTATATCATCTCCTAAATCTAGTTTTAATCTGTGGGCTCTGGAGATCATAGAAAATAACTGTTTCCTTAGTTTTAAATAATGCAAATATTTTGTATGAGACTTATTTTTTGCAAAAGACAGAAAAAAATGATTTTAAGTCATGTTTCGTATCCACCCACCAGTCTGATAAAGAGTCATAGGCCTCCAAAACTGAAAATCTTAGTTGAAAAGAAGGAAAAAAGCTTTTTCTCTGTAGATGGATGAGAAAAAACAGAATTGTTTAGTTTCCATTTACCTTTTTTTGAAGGAGCACTGAAATTATGAGAAGAGCATGTTAATGATACAGCCATATGATCAGATGTCTCACAAGGTATTGTTTCAGCATGTAACATTTGCAAGTTTTTAGAAAGAAAAAGGTCATCAATTTGGGTAGCTAAAACTCCTTTTGTAAAGGTTTTTCCTACAACAGAGTGTTTTGCCATATACCCATCATATCAATTTGCTGTATCTATCACTGATTTTAAACAATTGATGTTCCCAAATAATTTTTTTGTGGTACCTTCTTTGTCAGTTAGAGAGAGAGGGCAGTTGAAGCTACCTCCAAAAATAATATACTTATTTGAATGTAAATAAGGTTGTATTAACTTAAACAAAGCTGAGCTTGAAGCAATGCTCTGTGGAGCATAGACATTTCTAAGTCTTAAAGAAGATTTTCAAAGACCACATCTAGTAATAAAGTCCTTCCTGGGCAAATATCTAAGACTCTATGCACTGAAACATGAAATCCCTTAAATAATATGCCCACCCCACTTGCAAAAATAAATACATTATTTGGTAAGGCCTTTAAGATTTGTAGGGTAGTTGGTCTTTTCTGGTTTGACTTGATGCTACAAACATTCAGAGTAAGGGGTTTTAAGTGCTGAGTACCCATCATATCTTAGAGGGGAAAAAAAGGAAATCACTATTTCTTCTGTTTTTTTTCTGTTTTTTCTTACTTTAGCTTCAACTTGCAGCTCTGATACTGAATCAGTTCTGGAAGACACCAAGGAAGAGTCGGAGCCTACATCCTCATCTTCATCATCTCCCCATTGCTGCTGCTTTGTCAGGGCCTGATACCTGTTTCTGGTAACTGCTTGACATGTAGGGGTTGGGGAGGCCTCAGCCTTTCTTTTATCTTTAATTTCTTGGAACGGTAAAGGATCTTCTGGGGGAGGGGGAGGGGGTATTCCGTCAGGCCTTAAGTCTTTCTGTAAGGTAGTAGGAACATCCTGTGGAGAGGTTTCAATATATCCCTGCTCTTGTTGATGAGGGAGTTTATCTGGCACCGAATCCTCTGAGGGAAGTGAAGGCTAAGTGTTTAAAGCTTGCCCTTGACATGTTTCTATTATGCTAACAGGATCCTGTACAACACGATCAAGTCTGTTGTGGCCCGCACAAGGGCAGGTCTTATAAGAATGGCCTTCCTCATCACTCAAGTTGCAATGAAATGGATTTGAGTAGCCCAAACTGATATGACTGTATTCTACACATAGGTTGCACTGTGCTTTGTCACAAACAGAACTTGAGTTCTAGCCCAACACTTATGACATGTTTTAGACTGCCCAGCATAAAAGCATAACCCCCTATCCCTACCAATGTAAAAGCTGCTTGGCAGATGCAGTATACCTGAATCAGATTGTTTGATTTGCACGTTTACCCTCCAATTGCCTGTCCACACCAGATCTTCATTTAATATGGGATTTAGGTTTATCTAAAACAGTACACCTCTGCTGTAACCAACACTGCACATCAGATATGTTGACCCCTTCATTCCTGAACAAAAGCGTAATCATTTTAGCTGTGGTTTTTGTTAAAGGAATGGGAAAAAACTTTTTCCATAACACTGTATGCAGTACCATAGGGTATTTTTCCCAGAATGTTTCCAAGGTAGCACAGCTCTTGAAGCTAACATTGTATATAATTTCCCCTTTCACATGGATGCATGCAAATAATTCAAGAAAAAATACCCATAGATTCTTTCAACATCTTATGCAACACAGTTTTATGATCTGGCACATCTGCTGGGTCCCACTAAATTTAAGCCTTACAGCGTTTCTACACCGGGCAGGTTCACCTACATTTTTAAATAAGTCAGCCATAAAGAAAAATTTAGGTTGCTCAGATATATTTGTGTTTTGTCCCAGAAAATTGTCCTTGACATAATCTGAAGCTGCAATATCTGTTGCAGGGCCCTGTATAGAAGTCAATTGCAAGTCGTTCTGTTTATTTCTTATGGATGTGTCATCAGAAACAGTACCTGAATGCTGTGGTAATTGTCCTGTTATCTGTGGAGTTTCTATGTCCTGAGTAGGTCCCTGGAGACTCTCCTCGGCTGACTAAATAATTGTTGTAGCCATAACAGGCCCCTGGGAAGTCCAAACACTAGTGGGACAGTCTTGCTTCCATCCCGCTGCCTGAAGTGCTGCATCAGGGGACCAAATTGAATCCTCTAAGTTGCAGGGAGCTTCTCTCCCCTTCCAAAGAGATGATGTGGTGCTGCCGCTAGCTTTGACAGATGCAGCTGTAGAGACAGCTGAAACTGATGTCGTGGGAAACTGGGAGGGAAACGACAAGGCTGACTCGCTGTTTTCAGGCACTGAAAAATATTCAGCTGGTAAATCAGTAGTTTCTTCTCCTTGTGTGCCATTTTTCCCTTTTAAGCCTTTCTGTACCTCGGAAGCAGTGGAGCTAGTTTCAGGCTCTTGGCACACAAGAATGTCTTTGTTAGAACTGCCAGCCTGATTTTTGTTTGTCATGTCAGGAGTCTCATTCAAGATTGTGTCAGCAAGTTCTTCGGTTATATAGTTCATAAACGCATTGTCAGCAGAACACTGACTCATAGGTGCGGTAACAGCAGTTTCAGTGATTTTGACAGTGGACACTGTTTCTTGATAGATTTCTAGTTCTTGCTCTAAAGCTTTAACTTTATTTGGCAGCAGGGTTTTTTCTTTTAGTAAAGTTTTTTGCTCTTACTGAAATTCTTTCTCTCAGATGCATCTTGTCGTTTGTTCCCTTCTGTCGGGCTGTCTGTGGCTGTTCTGCTCCTTGTATAACAACTGGGATGGTTTCCATAAGTTCTGCAGCATCAGGCTGTGCAACAACAGCCTCTTGCAAAACACGAGCAGGAGAGGAGGCCTGCTGCCCTGCACCACCCAAGTCCATCTCCTCCAACAACTCCTCTGCACTGGCCATCCTGGCTAGAATGGCCAAGCGTTCCCCCCACAGGTCAGTAGGGGAAGTTTTGTATTGTGAGAGAATCGAACAATACTAGGGGACAGTAAGTTTAAAGAAATCTTTAAAAGTAATCAGGGGACTGACTTAGGGTAGGAATCAACGTATAGACTGAACCCCTAGATGTAAAAACCATGTCTATAAGCAATTTTGACTTGCTACAATATCTAATTTCTATGTGCGTATAAAAAACTAATCATTTTATCTACTTAAACTGTTTAAATTGAACTTAACTGACCAAAGTCTAAGAAAACATAATTGAAAGAACCAATTCCTACCAATCTGTTCTAACCAATCATCATTTTCCCTCCCCTCCTTTTTTTCCTCATCCTTTTTTATATCTTTTTCCTCCTTTTATCCTCATTCTGTCATATCTTTTTGTCCTTTTTTTCCTTTTCCTATTTTATCCACCCAAGACAGTGCTTCTATAAAATTCCATCTGCTGATTATTATTCTGTTTTTTGTCTAATTCATAGCTATACTGTACTTGTCCCAAAATAATCCTGACAAGCTCCTGCTGAGAAATATACTGTTTCTGTAACATCCAATGACACCTAGCTTGCCAAAAGTGGTACTTTAAAATCCCGCAAATTAATCTAAGTGTACTCACATTATATTCTTCCAGAGGCCATTATAGATGCCTAAAACCAAAACTTCATGGGACATATTTGAGAAGGCCTGATCCTGGGTTATAGAGCTAATTAAATTCCAGAATGAAATGACAAAAGTGCAGTCAAAAAAGAGCCTTCAGTACCATATTACGCATATCTCTATGGCAACACCTCTCTTACAGTTTTTTGTGTTTATGATTATTTCTAACCCCCAGCCTACCATGACATGCCAACCATGTGGTATCCCACAATAATTTGGGAATTCTGGAGTCCGTTAATTGCCTTGTGGTAACCGTCACAACTTGTGAAGTTCTCACTGGAAAAGAAAAAAGTTCTATAAAATGGACTAACACTATTTGTTGATACATGAGCTGTCTTGAAAGAGTCAGGAAATCAGTTATGGTAAGTTTCCAGTTCCTGACGTTTTGTAATGTGTGGCACATATAGGTCGGGATAATCATGTTATGTAACTTAAAAGTCCATTTATCTAAGCACCAGATCGGCAGAACCCTTTCCAACCATTCTTGTCCTCAAATCTTCCTGTTCAGTGTCCCTTTCCTGAGGCTGGGCACTAAGTTCCCATACTAAAAGATGGAATGAAAGAATACCAGTGGGTGAACCATACCTATACCACATTGTAAAATAGATCTGTATGTAGTATTCCATTTAACCAGATTCAAATGGCTCCCCCAGATTACCCTAAAAAAGGTGTTATACTATCTAGAGTCCAATGTATTGGACAAGGGGAATATAGATCCTACAAATAATGAAAGTGGAACTATGAAAGTTTTAAGCAAGTAAACCCTCTTTAGTTTAATGATTGTAAGCCTTGCCATGCCTGTATACGTATGTTGCATGAGGTTAATTTTAATTCCCAGTTTATTTTCTTCATTTCTTTAGGATCAAACTTAATTTCTAATATAACTGCTTCCTGAGATAATGGAGGGGGAATTTCCCCAGTGTCCTGGCCTAATTTCCCCCCATTCACTAAAAATACCACCAGCAGCTTAATCTGTTTCAAGGTTAGCTGACATTCATCTGTATCGCCCTCCCCCAGGTCATGCCTGAAAATAGGCATAGAAACATAGAATTTGATGACAGATAACAACCACTTGGCCCACCTAGTCTGCTCATTTCCCTACCTACTGGATAAGCTGCAGATCCTCGCTAACCAACAGCCTATTTCTTCCTACCCCCCACAAGAATTGCCTTATGTCTGTCCCATGCATTCTTGAATTCTCCCGAAGTTTTAGACCCCACAACCTCCTCAGGAAGGTGGTTCCATGTGTCCACCACCCTCGTTGTGAAAAATGCTTCCTCACATTGCTCCTGAGCCATCCAAGCTCTATCTTCAAATTGTGCCCCCTTGTTCTTGCACATCTCTTTTTCTGAACGATGCTACCCTCTTGGACTTTGTTGATTCCACTGAGGTACTTAAAAGTTTCTATTATGTCCCCCTCTCCCTCCTTTCCTCAAGGATATACATATTAAGCTCCTTTAGTCTCTCCTCATATGGCTTCTCTTGCAGACCCTGCACCATTTTAGTTGCCCTCCTCTGGACTGCCTCCATCCTGTCTATGTTGTTGCGGAGATGGGGTCTCCAGAACTGGATGCAGTACTCCAGTTGTTGTCTCACCAACTGTCTGTACAGAGGGATAACAACTTCCTGTTTTCTGCTGGAGATGCCTCTCATTTTACATCCCAGTATCCCCCCAGCCCTCCCCAATGCCTTCTCACATTGCTTGCCAACCTTAAGGTCATCTGATATGATTACCCCCAGGTCCCTTTCCATTTTTATTGTTGTTACTACCTTCCCCCCATTGTGTACTCTTCCCCTGGATTCTGTTTCCCAGGTGCATTATTTTGCACTTCTTTGCATTGAATCCAAGCTGCCATACTTCTGACCATTCCTCCAACCTTGCCAAGTCCCTTCTCATCCTTTCCATGCCCCCTTGTGTATCAACCCTGTTGAGATCTTTGTGTCATCTGCAAAGAGGCATACTTTTCCTTCCAGTCCCTCTGCAATGTTACTTATAAAGACATTAAAAAGGAATGGACCCAGTACTGAACCCTACGGTTCCCTCTAGTAACCCCCCTTTCTTCAGAGGACTCCATTTACTATTACCTTCTGTGTCCTGTTGTCCAGCCAGTGTTTTACCCAGGGTACCACCCTGGGACCCACTCCCAAGCTGGCTAATTTGTTTATTAATCTTTTGTGTGGGACAGTGTCAAATGCCTTGCTAAAGTCTAAGTAGGCCATGTCCACAGCCCCTCCCTGGTCTACTACTTTGGTCACCCAGTCAAAGAAATCAACTAGATTCATCTGACATGACCTTCCCACTGTGAATCCATGCTGCCTTGGATCCTTTGCCCCACTGGCCTCTAGGTACTCAAAAATTCTTTCCTTCTGAAGTGATTCCATCATTTTCCCTACCACAGAGGTCAAACTGTCAGGTCTGTAGTTTCCTGCCTCTGTCTTGCTCCCACTTTTGTAAAGGGGAATCACATCCACCCTCCTCCAGTCCTCAGGTACCACGCCATCCTCCCATGATTTGTTAAAAAGGGTAGTCAGTGGTGTCACTATTTCTCCTCTTAATTCTTTTAGAATTCTGGGTCAGGTCCCATTGCTTTGCCCCCTTCAGCTTTAGGAGTTCTTTCAGAACCCTTTCTTCTATGAAAGGACTGGGATCAACCCCCTATCCAGAGTGCTTCTGTTAATTGGACTAGGTGCCTCCCTCTCCTCCTCTTTTGCGAATGCTGAGCAGAAATATTCAATCAGTATCCCTGCTTTTTCACTGTCCTTCTCTGCCCAACCACCATCCATTCTATTCAGTCTCACTATGCCTGCCTTTGTCTTTCTACACTCCCTAATGTACCTATAAAAGTTTTTATCCCTCTGCTTAGCTGAGTTGGATATCTTTTCCTCAGTTTTGGCCTTTGCTATTCTGACTGCCTTTCCTGCTTCCGTCTGTCTTAACTGGTACAGTTCTCTGTCCTGCTCTTTCTGTGTTTCCTTACACTTCCTAAATGCTCTCTTTTTCTCCCTAACCTTCCCCGTCACCTCTTTTGAGAACCATGGTGGCTTTTTTTTTGTTTTGATTTGTTTATTTGCTTCACACAAAGGCTTGTTGCGTCTGTGATGGCAGTTTTGATGTTTCCCCATTGTTGCTCCATTCTTCCTTCTTGCCTGTTTGATAGTGCTTTCTAAGGCACTCTCTCATTTTACCAAAGTCAGCCCTCCTGAAGTCCAGCACCCTCACTTTTGTATGGATTGACTCTGCAGCTGAGTTTATCGTGAACCACACTGTTTGGTGGTCACTTGTTCCCAGATGGCTACCCTCTTCTAGATCTGAGATCCTCTCACTGTCCCCATTTGAGAGTATGAGGTCTAAGATTGCTCCCTCCCAAGTGGGTTCCAACACTAGCTGTCTGAGGCATTCCCCCTGTAGGGCATCGAGAATGGCCCTGCTCTTTGATGTGTCTGCAGCAAAGGTGCTCCAGTTAACATCTGGCATTCTCAGGTCCCCCATCGACAGTATCCCCCCTTTCTCTGCCATTTTAAGGATGCCTTCTATCATATCCTTGTCCACTGCCTCTCCCTGAGATGGGGGTCTGTATACAACCCCTGTGTGGATTGTGGTGTAATTTCCAGTCTCTAAGCTGACCCACAGTGCCGCCTCTCCTTCCTGTTTACTCTTTTGTTCCATTGCTTTTATCCCTTCCCTTACATAGAGAGCTACTCCTCCCCCTCTTCTACCCTCCCTGTCCCTCCTGTAGGTTGTGTACCCTGGTATGGATAACATCTCAGTCGTGGTTCTCTGTGTACCATGTTTTGGTGACTGCCACAATATCCAGGCATCCCTCTTCTATCAAGGCCACCAGTTCAGGGATCGTGTTGCCCAGACTAGGGGCATTGGTAATCATTACCCTCCATTTCTTGATGGCCTTTCCCCTTTTTGCCCCATCCCTGTTGTTATTGTCTTTGTCATTTTCTCAATTTACCCCAGCCCTTCTCACTATCGATATCTTAATCTTGGTGTTTACCTCACTAACTACCTTGATTCTTTGGGGTGGGCTAGGATTTCCCTTCTCCTTTCCAGTACCTCCCCACCTTGGCTAGTTTAAATGCTTGCCAATGAAGCATTTAAACCTATCACCTAGGATCCTGGTTCCCCTCTTGGACAGATGTAGACCATCATGCCAGTATAGGCATGTATCACTCTAGGTGGACTCCCAGTCCCCAATGAAGCCAAACCCCTGAGCTCTGCACCAGTTTTTCAACCACTGATTGAATCCCATGTTGTGGAGCACCCTAGCCTCACCCATTTCATAGACATGCAGTACCTCCGAGAAGGTTTCTATGTGTGATACTTTTCTAAGGCCCTTCCCCAACTCCACAAACTCTTCATGCACTGCTCTGATCCCTTTCCCAGCCAGGTCATTTGTCCCTAGGTGGATAATGACATCCAGCTCCCTCCCCTGTGCAGCTGCTCCCATGATCCTGAGGATTCGCTCCCTGTCCTTCCAAGCCATGGCGCCAGGCAGTCACCTTACCTTCCTTTCTCCTTCCTCCCCCAGTTCTACCTTCCTAACAATGGAGTCCCCCACCAGGAGTTGTTTTCCTTCCCCTGTGGGATCCCATGCCACCCTCCTGTGTGTCTCCTTTGTGGAGGTTCCCAGCATCCTCCTTGGTCTCCACTGTGGGTGCCTCCATAGAGTAACCACACTTTGCCAGAACGGCATATGAATTGTGGAGAGGTACAACTGGAGGGATGTGCCTCTGTTCCATCACCTTCACCCTCCCTGAGCCCACTGTGATGCAACTGCTCCTCTTTCTTGTCAACCTCTGAGTAAACAGCAGTGGCCCTGGTGGTCCCTGGGTGGGAGAGGAGGTCCCCCAAATCCTGGTCAACTCAGCCTGGAGATGAGCAACATCCTCTCTCAGCCCAGAGAGGTGCCTGCAGATGGGACAACACCGCATCCTCCAGAGCATCTCCTGGAAGACTGCTGCTCTACAGCCACTGCACTGCACCACTCCCATCATGTCTTATTTCTGGCCCTTAACTGTTGTTTTGAATACTTACTCTTTCCTCTGCTTATTTATTTATTTTTATTTTTTATTTCTTTTATCCCTACTCTCTGTGCAATTTAAGCTCCTGATCTTCCTGTTCTGAGACAAGAAGTTCCTATATTTCTCAATAGTCTCCTTACTTGCTTAGAGTCAGACCTCCAGTAGCTGGGGGGGATGGAGAGCTACTCTTTTCTTTCTAGAATGGTGAGTCTTTTGTGGCTCTGTGATCACTCACTTCCTGCTCCCAAACAGGAAGTTCCTGTTGTCAGTCAAATCCTGTGCCTATGAAAGTAGAACTGGCTAAGGGTGGGGGGTAGGGGAGGGAAGGAGGGCAATATAGTCCCAGTATAGAAGTATGGTTATAACAACAGCTCCTTCCTCTTGCTGTTCTCTTCCAGAAGCTATTTAGGTCAGTTTTTAAATCCAAAACACATGGCTTCCTTCTAGCTAAGCCACTCCCCTACTTTACAGCTCCTTCTACACCTAGATAATTGCACAGATAACAATTATCTTCAGCCAACTCAGACGAACACACTAACTCTTTTTTTTTGTTTTGTTTTTACCCTAAATTGAAGGTCCCAGTAGTAGTGTTCTGGTTCTTTAGTCCCAGTAGAGAAGTATAGTTATAATGCAGCTCCTTCCTCTTGCTGTTCTCTGCCTATTCTCTCCAGGCAGAATATGTCTAGTACACTTACCCGGTCAACAAATACTAAATAAATAAATAATAAATAAAATTAAAGTTGGTTAGATATCTAGATTTGATGACTTTTTTTTTTGGGGGGGGAGGGATAGTTGTTCTTCCAGACAAAAAAAGAGGGGGAATAATCGCTTAGTGCATCTGGAATGAATTTCCACAGCCTTTATGTAGAACTTGTTAGTGGTAAGCATCAAGTCCAAAAGGCTGTGGTTGCCTGACTTCATGTTAAGTCTAGCTGGTTGGTCAAGTAATTGCTCTAGTTTGGCATCAGACAGAGCTGCTTGGTATTAAGATCTATTGGGTCTGGTCCAATCAAGGCTGAAGTCACCACAGAGTATGGTATCTCTGTGGGGGAGTGTGTCAAGACATGAAAAGAGTTAAACAAAGGAGGAAAAAGCTAGTTTTGGGAGTAGGTAGACACATCCTATAGTTAAATGTGTAACTTGGCCAAGGGTAACTGTGATAAATAACTGTTCAATGTCAGGGTTAATATGAATACCTGGGACAGGGAGCTCACTGACCGCCAACCCTACCCTGGTGTATATCAGAACTCCCCTCCTCTCTTGTTGGGCCTTTCCCTTTGATAGGAGGAGAATCCAGGGAAAGCAGTTTCATGGGATTGGATGGTTGGCATTAACCAGGACTCCCTTATGCACAGGACATCCAGCTTATAGTGCTGTGTCCATGTTTCAAGTTCTGCCATTTTTTGCCTTACACTTTGTATGTTCATGTGGGCTATCTTAATCCCTTTTGTGTCAGACCATGTAGGATATGAGGTTAGGAGGTTGGGCTTTACCCTCTTGGAAGGACCATGATTCAGCTCAATGTCTCCTGATAGAAGAAGTTGGCACAAACTGGACTGGATAAAGGGCGGGCAGAGAAACGGAGACTTATGCACATTCTTGGCCGATGATACAGGCATTATTTTTTTATCATGCTGGGTAAAGGCAAGGAATCTGCAGTTGGAGGTTGACACATTAGAGGTATGAGGCAAGTGGCAGAGGGGCAGTGGCCGAGAGAATCCGTAGGTGAGGGTAAATTAAGTGCCTTGACTGAAACACACTCATCATGATGGAGACAGGCCAGGAGGGAGCAAAGAAAGAGAAAACCTTTAGTCAGTTAGAGGAACTTTATAATAGTTAATAGTGGTCATGTAGAGTGGTGCGGGAGAGTAAGCAGATGGGTATTAATGGCCTGTCAAGTGCACCAGTGAGTGTAGAGTAAAGGGACAAGGTTTAGCAAGGTAGAAAAACAAGATCTAATAAGGGGCTGTGTGTTGTGTTTGTTTTTATTAAGCCTAGCAATGTATGTACTGAATTAGTGCTGTATCACTGCCATCAAGTGGCAGAAACATATAATGCACAGAAGGAAAAGTAGGGAGATAGAAAAAATCCTATTACCAAGGATGCATGCGTGAAAATTTTAGTTACTCCCTATTACCAAGGATGCATGCATGAAGATTTTAGTGACTATATAAGCAAGGCCGAGAAATGGTGGGAGTGGTGGTGGGAGGGAGCCACCATGCAGTGGCAGCAGAAAAAGTCAAGCAGCAGTGAGTGCAGGCTCAAACGGGTGGCCCCCAGCTTCAAGAAGTTCCAATAGATGATTAACCTGTCGAACTGTCTGGAGCCACTCTCCATGCTATGCAGCAATAGTCAAAGCAAAAGGCTCTGATGGAGCCACACAGGTATCAAGTGCACAGCAGTGGAGCTGGATGAACTGGGAAGCTGGTTCAATTACTTAGGGGGAGCCCTGCTTAAGCCTATGGCCAGTTCAAATGAGGAAGGTCGTTCAAATGTTCAGTGAGGGGTTCCCAATCAGACAAACCAAGGAAATAAAATCCAGGTAGCTGGAATAATGTCAGCGGTTATGCGGTACTGCTGCTCAGCTGGGAAGCTGGCCTGAATATTCAGAGAGAACCCCTGATGAGGCAGACAGTGCTCCACTAAGATCTGCTTGGGTTAGGGAGAATTAGCAGCAGGCACATTGTGTCAGGGATTAAGCGTTTAGATTAAATGAAGCAGAAAAAAAAAGAATAATTAATTTAGGCTGCGAATAGGCAGATCAGTGTGTCTAGCAGGATCAGTAATGATCTGTGGCTGCAGACAGGAATTAAATTAGCTCAGGTGCTCCAGGCAGATTGTGAGATGAACAGTCCACTAAAAGGCATCAGATTCAAAGAAAGAAAAAAGTCTGGTGGGACTCCAACTCCATGTGTAAGTTTCATGGCATACCTGGTATGGCAAGTTGCAGGCAGGAAGCAACTCCTTCAGCTACAGCCACCTGTTGGAAAGTGCCCAGGGGTCAAGGCACCGACTGTGGAGATAAGAAGAAATAGGATTAGCACAGAGGGTGCAGATAAAGGGGAGAAAAGAATTAGCTTAAAGGGTGGGGGAGTGGAGATAGCAGAGAAGACAGGACAGGAGAGTATACTAAAGGAATGATTGGGGGTGTACTTGGAGGAGGTGGGAGGTCTGGATAGTTGACAACACGGGTTTGTGCCAGGTAGATCATGTCAAACCAATCTTGTGGAGTTCTACGAATGGGTAACATCAGAATTGGACAGGGGAAAGCCTGTGGATGTATTATTCTTGGACTTCAGCAAGGCATTTGACTCTGTCCCCCACAATGGTCTGGTGGAGAAACTGATGGGGTTGGGAGTAGGCCCTTTGATGGTCAGATGGATTGAAAACTGGCTAGCTGGATGCACCCAGAGAGTAGTGGTCGGTGGGGAGCTCTCGAACCCTAGAGAGGTTGGTAGTGGGGTACTGCAGGGCTCGGTCATGGGTCCGATCCTGTTTAATGCATACATATCGGACATCAGGGAGGGTATAGGGTGTGAAATGAGTCTCTTCGCTGATGACTCCAAGATGGAAGCAGTAGTTGAGGGAGAAGAGGGGAGGTTGGCCCTACAAGGGGACCTGAACACCATGGAAAGCTGGGCTCACACATGGAAATTAAATTTCAATATCACCAAGTGCAAGGTGTTACACTCCATGGGGAAACCTAAACACAGGTACACCCTGGGAGGGGAGGCGCTTGAGGCCTCAATAGGGGAAAAAGACCTAGGGGTCATGGTGGATGCATGTATGAATAACTCTGAGCAGTGCAGGAGAGCGGCTAGCAAGGCAAACAGGATGTTGGGATGCATCGTAAGGGGATCACCTCTAGGAGCAGGGAAGTGATTCTGCCACTGTACAATGGACTGGTTAGACCACACCTTGAGTACTGTGTACAGTAGTGGAGACCACACTTGAAGAGGGACATATAGCTCCTGGAGAGGGTACAGAGGAAGGCAACTAAGATGATACGAGGACTAGGGGATTGGACGTATGAGGACAGACTGTTTTCATTGGAGGAGAGGAGAGACAGGGGGGACATGATTGAGGTCTTCAAGTACCTCAAGGGAATAAATAGGGTAAACATGGAGGGGATCTTTAGACTAAAGCAGGGAGGTATCACCAGAGGGCATCGTTTGAAGTTGGAAGGTGGAAGGGTGAGGGGGGAAAAGAGGAGGAGGTTTTTCACTGAGAGGGTGGTGGATCCTTGGAATGCACTGCCTGGTGAGCTGGTTCAGAGATCCACAGTGGAGGGCTTCAAGAGAGGGTGGGACAGACACAGAAAGTGGATGTATCAGATGATGGCCTGGCCCGGGGGGTGGGGATGGATGATAGGGGTTTCTGGAACACAAGGGGGGGGGCACGGCACCCAACTAGGGATCTGAGGTTCGAGCAGACTCAATAGACCGTAAGACCTAATCTGCTGGCAATTAGTATGTTAGAATTGAGAGGGGGGTATTACTGGAACAGAGATCAGAGTTAATGAATGGCAGGACAGGTTGGGGGATAACAGAGGAGCAGAGATCAGGTACCAAGTGGGGGGAAGGAGGCAGAGAAGAGAGGAAAATCAGAAGGAATTAGAGGATTGTGGGAAACACAGAAAATTAAAGTATATACATTAAGTATACATGGTTACACGCTTAAACAAAATGTTGAAATTACAGAGGGCCACCAAAAAAGGAATCTAACAGTTTCGAACAGTGATGAGCTGAAATTGCTGAGCAATAACAAATCGAGACAGGTCTAAAATTAGTGTGAATTTGATTTAACAGAGGTGCACTTAGTCAGACTTCTTAAAACAGCTCAGAGTCAAGCAGCAGTGAGTGCAGGATCAAATGGGCAGCTGCCATCCTTCAAAGAAGTTCCAACAGATGATTAACCTGCCAAA
The DNA here is from genome assembly GCA_016271365.2 of Neoceratodus forsteri. Lineage (NCBI taxonomy): Eukaryota > Metazoa > Chordata > Ceratodontiformes > Ceratodontidae > Neoceratodus > Neoceratodus forsteri. The sequence continues at coordinate 1,027,115,744 of CM057458.1, forward strand.
CTGTCTTGAGCCCCTCTCCCTTGCTATGCAGCAATAGTCAAAGCAAAAGGCTCTGATGGAGCCACACAGGTACCAAGGGAGCAGCAGTGGAGCTTGTTCGAACTGGGAAGCTGATTTGATTACTTAGCGGGTGCCCTGCTTAAGCCTATGGCCTATTCGAATGAGGAAGATCGTTCAAACATTCAGCGAGGGGTCCCCAATCAGCTAAACCAAGGAAATAAAATCCAGGTAGCTGAAGTAATGTCTGTGATTATGCGGTACTGCTGTTCGACAGGGAAGATGACCAGAATACTCAGAGAGAACCCCAGATGAGGCAGACAGTAATAACGTGTGCGAGGCCCAGTAATTCCTTCAGCTATAGGAAATCCCTTTCAAAGTGCGAGAATTCATCATCAATTCAGGTATTGAAGTTAGCCAAAACAATCCATCTGGATGGCTTCAAAACCTGTCAGCAATGAGGTTTGTGATTTCCCACAATGCCACCCCCATGACCCAGAGGTAGGTACACCAGAAGGATCCTACAAGCTGCACCAGAACCCCCACACAAAGACACACATGCAAATGATGAAGTGTCCCTCATGGGGTTCACAATGAAATTCAACTCAGAACTAAAACAGATTGCCCCCCCCCCAATCCCTCCACAGGCAGTGTACCACAAAGAATCCAGCTGGGACCACTGCTTCCAAAAAACTGAGTCAGCATCATCATTTATCCAGGTCTCTGTGATGCAAGCAAGATCAACCAAGGAAACCAAAATTAAGTATTCCATAATGACAGTCTTGTTCCTCATCGATCTCACATTGCAAAGCACTGCCCATAGGAGACAGAGTGGGGGCAGCTGTCCTAATTCTGCCTGCCCACTTGGTTCAGTGGGTTCCCTGCATATGGGAACCAAACATCTTTCGCCTCTCCCCAGGTCCTATTTCACTCCAGGGCCTCTTCCTGTCATAACTAGCATAACACGACGCCCTCATTAGCACCCCTCATACCCAGCTGCTGACCACATCACTTCTACTAGATACCTACTTCCCTGCACCTAGTAGTGTTATAATTAGTGGAATAAAGGAAACAGTTTCTAGGCAGAAAATCTGATTGCATATTATACATCATTATCATCATCTGATCATGTAGAAGGTGGCGAAATGTGAAAGAACATCTTTAGTTAAAGACCAGCCACAACACGGGCTAAGCATCAGACATTTAAGTGATAGTGTACTGGAGTAGAGAAGACTCTGTGATTAAGGGTAGATTAAAGAAGAAACTGGAGACATTGAAGGCCACCATTCTTATGGATCCAAGCTACCAGGAAAATTATTCTGTGAAGAATGGAGCACATGTTACGGGATGGGAGGCAAAGCAGGAAATTGATAATGCACAGCAGATCAACATGCTATCCACAGTTTTCCACACCAAATAGACAAAGCAAATAGGCATTCAGAAATGTATTTATTTATTTGAAAATTGGTGACTGGGAAAGGCACACTGAGCCAAGGCTCGTTTTCAGGTGGCACCCGGGGGGGGGGGGGGAGACAGAGGATGCAAAATACATACCACTGTCACAGAACACAGATATAAAGCAAATACAATAGCACTGACACAGCTGAAAGCTACAGCAGACCACAGCAGAATATACAATTTAAAACAAGAGTAAGTGCAATCAGAGCAAGCAGTAACATCAGGCGTTTCAGCCACACCTACATTGGGGTAGGAGGCAAATGTAAGGGGAGCAGTCAAGTGGGGGAGAACAGGAGTAGGGGGGAGAGGAGTTTCATCTAGCACCTGAGGGAAGCAGCAGATGTAGTGAAGCAGAGGATGGATGGGCATAGTTTCCAGAATGAAGAAAAATGATAAGAAAAGGCTGATTGCCAAGCAGAGGAGTGGGGATGAGAAATGGTGACAGAGCTAGGATCCCTAGAGTGGAGGGTATGGGGTATGAAGGAGAGGAGTGAAGAGAGTTAAGATGGAAGGAACCTTAACCAGTACTTTGATAAGAATGAGCCATAGTGGATCTGATGACATGAGGGAAGAGAAAGAGTGGATAAAGAGGAGTAGAGTGAGCAATGGTGGGTACAAGAGGGGGTGTTGGTAGCAAAATGGCAGAAGGAGTTGCAGAAGGTGTCCTGTCTGGCCAGCGAGTAGGAGGGAGTGGTGCCAAAGTCCATGTCCGCATAGTCGAAGGCTGGAAAAATTAAAAGCTCATGGCATACCTGTAAGGACAGGCAGTCTTTATTGCAGTACAAGGCACCATGTTTAGGATGGAGCTTCATGTGGATCGCATCAATATGGGCAGAGAAATACAGCTTTCTGTCTAGCCATACACCAAGATATCTGATGGATTAAACCACTTCAAAAGAATTGCACTCTAAGGTAGAGAAGATTGGCAAAGTTGGGAGTCTGGCTAATTTTTGGCTTGTGCCAGAGGTCATGGACACAGTTTTTTTGTACTGACCCAAAGTTGATTAAATCACAACCAGCACAGGACACTGTGGGGCCATGATATGAAATTAGAGGGGGGTAGGTTCAGGAGAGAGGTGAGGAGGCATTTCTTTATGGAGAGGGTGATGGCAAAGTGGTATGCACTACCAGCTGAAGTGGTGGCATGTACCATAGTGGAATGCTTCAAGAAGGGGTGGGACAGGGCAAAGCATCTCTTGCAACTTAGCAGGGAAAGGGAAGAGGGAGATTGACTAGAAGTTACCTCGGGATGTGGGGCCCCCCTTGTGGAGTGGAAGAACTTTGGACATCTTCTACTACTGAGGGACAGCACGGAGGGAGAAGGAAAGGTTTAGTAGCCGAGTCAGAGGATATGCTGTGGCAGATGAAGAGATATGGAATCGTTTAGGATCCAGTCCATCAAAAGTAAAGAATGAATACTCAAAGTTCAGTAGCTGTAACAGTGAATGGGGGACATTGCTGAACAAAGGCAGAGAGGCAGGATGGCCGTTGTAGATCAGAGGGAGCCTGCAAATGTACAGTAGAATAGGCAAGGAACATTTGGGCAGACTGGGTGGCAGTCCTTTGCTGCCAACAAATTCTGTTTCTATGTTTCTATTGCTCTGAAGATACATAAATTTGGGTCTTGCCACAGGTCAGGGGCCGAGTTTGATGTGGCCTAGCGGCAGGGTAAATGTGGCAAAACATTGGAATGCATTTTTCCAAATGTTTTGCTGCATTTACAAGCGGTGATGCTGCTTTACAGAAACCTAATGGCGCATGTATCAAATAACACAGAAACATAGACTTTGATGGCAGATAAGGACCACTTGGCCCACCCAGTCTGCCCTTTTCCCTACCTTTCAGATAAGCTACAGATCCTAGTTAACTAACATCCTACTTCCTCCTACCCCCCACTACAATTGCCTTATGTCTGTCTCAATGCATTCTTGAATTCCACCACCGTTTTTGACCCCACTACCTACTCTGGAAGGCTGTTCCACATGTCCACCACCCTCTCTGTGAAAAAATACTTCCTCATGTTGCCCCTGAGCCATCCCCCCTCTATCTTTAAATTGTGCCCCCTTGTTCTTGCACATCTCTTTTTCTGAAAGATGCTATCCTCTTAGACTTTGTTGATTCCGTTGAGGTACTTAAATGTTTCTATCATGTCCCCCCTCTCCCTCCTTTCCTCTAGAGTACACATACTAATCTCCTTTAGTCTCTCTTCATATAGCTTCTGCTGCAGACCCTGCACCATTTTAGTTGCCCTCCTCTGGACTGCCTCCATCCTGTCTATAACTTTGTGGAGATGGGGTCTCCAGAACTGCATGCTGTACTCCAGATGGGGTCTCACCAACTGTCTGTACAGAGGGATAACAACTTCTTGTTTTCAATTGGCGATGCCTCTCCCTATGCATCCCAAGATCCCCCCAGCCCTCGTTACTACCTTTTCACATTGCTTGCCAACCTTTAGGTCATCTGATATGACTACCCCCAGGTTCCATTCCATTTTTGTGGTTGTTAGTACCCCCCCCACTGTGTACCCTTCCCCTGGGATTTTCTTTCCCATGTGCATTACTTTGCACTTCCTTGCATTGAATCTAAGCTACCATACTTTTGACCATTCCTCAACCTTGACAAGTCTCTTCTCATCCTTTCCACCCCCCCTTGTGTATCAACCCTGTTGCAGATCTTTGTGTCATCTGCAAAGAGGCATACTTTTTCTTCCAGCCCCTCCACAATGTCACCTATAAAGACATTAAAGAGGACCGGTCCCAGTACTTAACCCTGTGGTACCCCGCTAGCAGCCCCCCTTTCCTCAGAGCCAGATAGTAATGCATGCATCATTATCAGGCTCCCAGTGCACCATAAGCCATGGCAAATGCCCACATAAGTTATGTAGAAACATAGAATTTGTTGGTGGAAAAGGATGTCTTGGCCCCCACAGTCTGCCCAGATGTTCCCTTGCTAGTCTGTCTCCGCAGACTCTAACAAGTCTCCGGTGACCCTCCCTCCACCCTGACTATTTACCAATATTCCCCTATGCCTATCCCATGCATGCATGCTTGAAGCCCCTCACTGTTTTTGACTCCATCTCTTCCACTGGCAGTCTGTTCCAAGGGTCTACCACCCTTTCAGTGAAGCAGTATCAACCTTAAACTCCCCCCTTCCAGCTTCATCTCATGGCTCTCAGTCCTTGTACTCTTTCTCGTCAGAAGGAGCTGCCCCTCCTGCATCTTGTTTTTGCAGAATGTAATATATATGATGTCATTTGCTTAACCAGGGTTACCACTGTAAATGACATTTGATCAATGGCTATTCCTTAAACAAACAAAAAAATTCCTGTGAGGTGCTTGTATGTTTCTTTCATGTCTCCTCTCACTCTCCTCTCTTCCAGGGTGTAAATGTTGAGATCCCTCAGTCTCTCCCTGGAGGGTTTTTTGTGCAACCCCTACACCATTTTAGTTGCCCTCCTCTGGACTGCCTCCACTCTATGTCCTTTTTGAGGTGTAACCTCCAGAACTGGACACAGTACTGCAGGTAGTCTCCCCAGGGAGCAAAATAGTGGCAACACCACTTCCATCCTCCTGCTGGAGTTACCTCTCCCTATGCGCCCCAGCACCCCACTAGCCCTAACCACTGATTTGTTATAGTTCTCTGCCACTCTGAGGTCATCAGCTATGATAGCCTGACCTTGTAGATGGTCTAACTTATGACTGCAACCATTAGGAAGGGAGTTGATCATGCTGCAAGTCCCAGTCATGTCACTGAAAATACAGTCCACAATGTCTAAATATTTGTATCTATTTAGTTGGCCTACTGGCACAGTGTTAGTGCTACTATTTGAGATGCCAATGACCTGAGTTCAGGAGCAAACCCAGGGCCAGTGGTGTGCCAGCTGTGGGAGGAGAATGAGCATTCCCATGGACTGCTAGCCTCCTCTGGGGAGGAGAGGTTGCTGATACCCGGTAGACACTGACCCCAGGAGATGGGTAGGAGTGGATGCACTTGGGACTAGCACTAATTTATGGGACTGGTGTCATGGCGGATGTCTACATGTCATGGGTGGAAGCACTCCTGGTGTGCAGTGATGTTACTGCATGTCTGCTCCCACCAGGGCTTACAATGAGAAAGAGAAAAAAAAACAGTCATGAGGGCACAGGATGATGCCAGAGCCACTGCAGTCCTCCTTCCAGAATGATGCCCTGTCCAGCTCATCAGGGATCTAAGGCTGATCTTGATTTCTCCTCTGTGTAGGGTAAGTCATGGGCCTCCCTATACAGGCAGATGGGGGGATGCCGGGTGGGGAAGTGTTGGGGGATCCAGGACAGAGTATGGGATATATCCTTGCCATGAAGTGAAGAGACAAACAGAGTTACAAAAAAATAAAACTATATCTATATATCTATTTAGAGTATTTTTCCATTTGTGTCATAGTATCTCTGAATCACAGTTTGGAATAGTACAATAGTATAAAATGGGCACTTTGGAAGAACTTGAAGGTGTATGGCACCTTTAAATGATTTATTATTTAAAGCATCCTTTTACAGAAGGTAACTCCACCTCCTTGGCCAAGTCCCAGAGTTATGCAAAGCATTGTGAGAGCTACTGCTCACTCTACAGAAGCTACTGCTATTATTTTGTAGAGCTGAAAGTCAAATAAATGTCTCACAATTCATTATTACAGCTACTGAACACTGAGTGAGTTTTCATTTTTTATTATTTGGAAGTGAGTATGCTCCATGCTACATTTCCTACTTGGACTGGCATCTTTGAGATTTACACAATAGCCCCTCAACATGCTGATGTATGAGCTTCTTTCCTCCCTTTGCAAGCTAGTGCAGGGAAGTAAGATGCATGGATTTGTCAAGAAAAGGACAGAAGAACTGGGTAGCAAAAGAATAGTAGATCCCCAGCAAGGAAACAAAGATGAACAACAATTCTCCCTTGACTTCAGGTCATATGTGAATTAATCATACCCAGCATAGTTGACTAGCCTGAGATCCTGGTGACCTGGCTGGAAAAGGGATCAGAGCAGTGCAGGAGAAGTTTGTGGAGTTGGGAGGGGCCTTAGACAAGTAGAACACACACGGTAACCTTCTTGGAGGTACTGCTTGTCTACGGTATGGGTAAGGCTAGGGTGCTCCACACCATGGGATTCAATTAGTAGTTGAAAAACTGGTGCAGAGCTTAAGATTTTGATTTCATTGGAGACTGGGGGTCCACCTGGAGGGATGCAGGACTATACTGGCATGATGGTCTGCATCTGCCCAGAAGGGGAACCAGGATCCTAGGTGATAGTTTAAATGCTTGCCAATGAAGCATTTAAACATATCCAAGGGGGGAGGCACTGAAAAGGAGAAGGGAAATCCTAGCCCACCCCCCAAAAAAAATCAGGGTTGTTAGTGAGGTACACACCAAAATAGAGAAGTCGCTAGGGAGAAGGGCAAAGGTAAATGGAGAAAAAGACAAAAGCAGTATGGACAGGGATAGGGCAAAAAGGGGTAAGACCATCAAAAAATGGAGGGTAGTGAGTACCAATGCCTGTAGTCTAGGTACCAAGCTCCCTGAACTTGTGGCCTTGACAGAAGAGGGATGCCTGGATATTGTGGCATTCACAGAAACATGGTACACAGAGAACCATGAATGGGATGTCAACATACCAGGGTATACAGTCTACAGGAGGGACAGGGAGGGTAGAAGAGAAGGAGGAGGAGTAGCTCTCTATGTAAGGGAAGGGATCAAAGCAATGGAACTAAAGGGTACACAGGGAGGACAGGAGGCACTGTGGGTCACCCTGGAGACTGGAAATGGCATCACAATCTGCACAGGGGTTGTATACAGACCCCATCTCAGGGGGAGGAAATGGACAAGGAACTGATAGAAGGCATCCTTAGGATGGCAGAGAAAGGGGAGATATTGCTGATGGGGGACCTGAATATGGCAGATGTTAACTGGAGCACCTTTGCTGCAGCCGCATCCAAGAACAGGGCCATTCTTGATACCCTACAGGAGGCATGCCCCAGATAGCTAGTGTTGGAACCCACTTGGGAGGGAGCAATCTTAGACCTCATACTGTTAAATGGGGATGAAGAGAGGATCTCAGACCTAGAAGTGGGTAGCCATTTGGGAACAAGTGACCACCAAAGAGTGTGGTTCACGATAAACTCAGCTGAAGAGTCAAGCCATACAAAAGTGAAGATACTGGACTTCAGGAGGGCTGATTTTGTCAAAATGGGAGAGTGTCTCAGAAAAACACTAGCAAACAGGCAAGAAGGAGGGATGGAGCAACAATGGGGAAACATCAAAACTGCCATCACAGAGGCAACAAGCCTTTGTGTGGACCAAATAAACAAATCAAAATGAAAGAAAAAAACACTATGGTTCTCAAAAGAGGTGGCGGGGAAGGTTCGAGAGAAAAAGATAGCATTCAGGAAGTATAAGGAAACACAGAAGGAGCAGGATAGAGAACTGTCGCAGTTAAAGCAGAAGGAAGCAGGGAAGGCAGAATAGCAAAGGCACAAACTGATGAAAAGATAGCCAACTCAGTTAAGATGGGGGATAAAACATTTTATTGGTACCTTAGGGAGTGAAGAAAGACAAAGGGAGGGGTACTGAGGATGAATAAAGAGGAGGGTAGGTGGACAGAGAGGGACAGTGAAAAAGCAGGGATACTGAATGAACACTTCTGCTCAGTATTCACAAAGGAAGAGGAGGTAGAGGTATCTGATCCAGTCAATAGAAGCACTCTGGATAGGAGGGTCAGTATCAGTCCTTTCACAGAATAAAGGGTTCTGAAAGAACTCCTAAAATGGAAGGTGGACAAAGCAATGGGGCCTGATGGGATTCACCCCAGAATTCTAAAAGAACTAAGGGGAGAACTAGTAACACCACTGACTACCCTTTTTAACAAATCATGGGAGGATGGTGTGGTATCTGAGGATTGTAGGAGAGTGGATGTGATTCCCCTTGACAAAAGTGGGAGCAACACAGAGACAGAAAACTACAGACCTGTCAGTTTGACCTCAGTGGTAGGGAAAATGACGGAATCACTTCTGAAGGAAAGAATTGTTGAGTACTTAGAGGCCAGTGGGGCACAGGAAACATGGCAGCATGGATTCACAGTGGGAAGATCATGTCAGACAAATCTAATTGATTTCTTTGACTGGGTGACCAAAGTAGTAGACCAGGGAAGGGCTGTGGACATGGCCCACCTAGACTTTAGCAAGGCATTTGACACAGTCCCACACAAAAGATTAATGAACAAATTAGCCAGCCTGGGAGTGGGTCCCAGGGTGGTAGCTTGGGTAAAACATTGGCTGGACAACAGGACACAGAAGGTAATAGTAAACGGAGTCCGCAGTGAAGAAAGGGGGGTTACTATTGGGGTACCGCAGGGTTCAGTACTGGGACCGGTCCTTTTTAATGTCTTTATAAGTGACATTGCAGAGGGACTGGAAGGTCCTTTGCAGAGGACACAAAGATATGCAACAGGGTTGATACACAAGGTGGGGTGGAAAGGATAAGAAGGGATTTGGCAAGGTTGAAGGAAAGGCCAAATGTATGGCAGCTTAGATTCAATGCAAAGAAGTGCAAAGTAATGCACCTGGGAAACAAAAACCCAGAGGAAGAGTACACATTGGGGGGGGGGGGTGAGATATTGACAACAACAAAACAATGGAATGGAACCTAGGGATAGTAATATCAGAAGACCTAAAGGTGGGCAAGAAATGTGAGAAGGCAATAAAGAGGGCTGAATGGATACTGGGATGCATATGAGAGGCATCAATAGTAGAAAACAGGAAGTTGTTATCTCTCTGTACAGACAGTTGGTTAGACTCCATCTGGGGTACTGTGTGCTGTTCTGGAGACCCCATCTCTGCAAATACATAGTCAGGGTGGAGGCAGTCCAGAGGAGGGCAACCAAAATGGTGCAGGTTCTGCACCAGAAGACATACAAAGAGAGACTAAAGGAGCTTAATATGTATACTCTTGAGAAAAGGAGGAAGAGGGGGGACATGATAGAAACTTTCAAGTGCCTCAAGGGAATCAACAAAGAACAAGAGGATAGCATCTTTCAGAAAAAGAGATGTGCAAGAACAGGGGGCACAATTTGAAGATAGAGGGGGACAGCTCAGAGGTAATGTGAGGAAGTATTTTTTTTTTTTACGTAGAGGATTGTGGATACATGGAACAGCCTTCCTGAGGAGGTTGTGGAGTCAAAAACAGTGGGGGAATTCAATAATCCATGGGACAGATATAAGGCAATTCTAATGAGGGGGTAGGAGGAAGTAGGCTGTTGGTTAACTGAGATCTGCAGCTTATCCATTAGGTAGGGAAATTGGTAGACTGGGTGGGCCAAGCGGTCCATATCTGCCAACAAATTCTATGTTTCTATGTTTCTATGTGCACATGGAAGACCAGGACATGGAGGCACTTGCTAAGGTCTAGGGTGGGAAGAAAATGATTGGGTCATCAAAAAGGAAACATTTTTGTTATTTTGTAGTGATAGGTATGACAGGAAAAGGAGAAGATGTCTCTTTTTTTAAGGTAGGGTGTCACTGTGAAGAACATGGAGGATACCAGGGGGAGAAACAGTTCCAAGGAAACTATCTGGTGAAAATCAAAGAATATATCATGGGGGAGGTTAAATAGGTACCAAGGGGTGTACTACGTTCTCATGCCCATCTCTTCTAAATGATTTCTTTATACCTATACACACCAGCACTTAGCTACCCGAGTGGTCGCATCTGCCAATCCAGTGCTTTTTGGACCATTTGTATTTGAATGTTATATATTTCTTGTACTATTATTATGTGATAATTCACCATTTGTAAATATTTTTACTTTCCTATTGTATCTGCTCCACTCTGTTTATTACAGATATCTGCAAGAGCTCCTTACTCCCTACTGCCCCAGCCGCTCACTCCGATCCACTGATGAGGGGTTGCTAGAGATTCCCAGGGTTCATTTAAAAAAACATCTGGAGTAGGTGCTTTTTTTTTATGCTGCACCCACCCTGTGGAATTCTCTACCTCGTCAGTTAAGAGAATATCCGACCATCATGAGTTTAAAATCTGATTTTAAGACTATTTGTTTTATCAAGCTTTTTTGTATAATTTGAATTTATATTATTTGGTTTATATTGTATTTTATTGTAAAGCACCTTGATAACCTGAAAGGTGCTTAAAAAAATAAATTTTACCTTACCTTACGTATTTTTGTAAAATGTGTAAATATTGTACTGTTGTAACATTGCACTTCCTGTACTTATTTGTTCCAAATTTTTGCTCTTGTTCTCCCTACTGTAACCCACCCTGGGACACACCTGGAAAGGAGCCTCGGCTCAGTGTACAGTACCTTTGGCAGCCACCAACTGTCAAATACATACCTAAATAAGTAAATGCTACACGTTTATAAATAGATCAATGGGGAAATTTAAAGGAGCAGCCAAATTAGATCCACTAATGATAAGTGCTTTGGAAAATTTATTCCACAAAGTGAATTGTTGTGGCATTACCTAAGATGCTTCTATGAATTTCTGAGACAATTTTTTAATAACTAATCTGCATTATTTCCTCTAAAAATTTAAAACATCTAAACCAACATTTTTCCATCTTTGTTATGTTCCAGAACTCATTGACATTGGGTATGCATGCCAGATGTCAGATTTATACCTGCAATGACAACAGACTATAGCAAGTCAAGTGTTCAAAAAAAATTTCAGAAAATTTCACAAATGATTAAATTGGAATATTAGGAGTCCGTATAACTTAAAAAAATAAATCAAACCATACTTAGCAATGTCTAAGACTCTTCCTGAAATCTTATGCTTGATGATTTTCAGGTATCTTGTTGTGAAGGTTACTGAGTTATAAGTAGTGAAATATTTTCACATTTTACAAAGAAATGCAATTCTGGATTTTGAGCCCCTGTAAGTCTGAAACTGCTCATATTTGTGTCATGATACAGTAGTTTGCTGGATTTTAGACCTCTTGACAATAAGCATGCATGACAATATTTACATTTCTATCTAAACAAGCGTTTGTCAATGCCAGATGTTTGCCACTGGCATTGCTGTTGTACTTGATCTAAGGTGCAGATCCCTGTGCTGGAAGACTAATATGAGCTGGGCAAGGGGATGGGGCAATTGCAGCATTGCAGCAACAGACATTGATGGACATTTTTCTTTTTACAGCATTTATTTACAAAAAAAAAAAAACTATAAGTGAGGGTTTTCTTTATTTCAGGTGGAGACACTGGGGGATTGGGCACCTCCATTGTCAGTGTTTTGAGCAGCCCCCAGAAGCTCTGGGGTTTTAGATGCTCCGTGGTGCATTTTAAGGCTCACATGGAAGATAAAGCAAAGTTCCATTAGGTCTTCCCCCACTCTTGACTTCAAGGAAAAAAATATCATTCTATGACTGGCCTCAGATACCTAGAAACTGCAGTTGGGCCTGGCTGAGAGCAAGACCATTTCCATGATTTTACCAAGGGATCTTTTTTTTTTACTTTAAACAGAGAATATGGGAGTCCTCCCCAATAAATTGTTTAAATGGTAAGTGTTCAAATTTGCAAGTTGTTGCACTTTAAAGAGGTAAACTAAACTCCAGTTTTATAGGCAACCATTATTTAAAAATCAATGCCAGTCACAGTTTATTTCATTGTTTGAGCTACCCTATGTTAATGTAAACTGGTCACTTATTTACTATAAATGCTGATTCTTCTTCTTCTACCCTAGTAGCATAGTGACCATTAATGTACTTAAATGTTCCATTTTCCACTCTATCAGCAGCCTGCTACAGTATGTGTAACCTGACTCTTGCATGCATATGTGTGTGTGTGTGTGTGTGTGTATGTAGTCGTGGGGGGGGAGAGAGAGAGAGAGAGAGAGAGACACACACACACAGACATTAGCAAACTGAGCAGTTTCAGGTTTCAGTTTCAATCCCTGGAATGTTACATAAAAGATAAAGGAAAGTTCTGTTATATCTCACCACACCCCTGATTCCAAGGAAAAAATATAATTCTATGGCTAGCCTCAGGTACCTAGAGACTGCAACTGGACCTGTATAATCTGAGTGCATATGTGTGTGTGTGTGTGTGTGTGTGTGTGTAAAATGCTGGGAGTGGGGAGGAGCAGGCGAGCTGAGAGCACATGATGAGATCAGCTATGCTTGCTGAAAGAGCTGATTTATGAATGTGTCTGTCAGCACATTGTTCTGAAGTTCACGTACTTTCATGCCTAAACAGTGTTATGATGAGGCTTGCTGATTATTGGTCAAGCCCCTTGTAGGGTCTCCTGCACTGGACCACTGTGACACACCTCTGAAAACCCTGTACATAGCAAAATGTTTGACTGGCAAACATAAAAATGGTTGCGTTAGAACAAAAGAAACTAATTAGCAAAATAGTGTGAAATTCTGTGAAACTATGTCAAACTGCTGTGTTAGCAGAATTTGTTAGTTTTGCCCAGTCCTATTATTTTACAACCTGAACTATACATCTTTTATACTATCTTTTGAACAACTATTATAACAAGCATTTGCCAATGGCAAAAGAATGCCATTGGTATTGCTATTGTACTGGATAGGGTAGGACTACAGTTCCCAGCAGCCTCGGCTTCTGCTTATTTCCATGAGCTTTTTAGCATTTGGACCCTGCACTTTCATTTACAGAGCAGCAGTGACCAAATTGTCAGCATAGCCATCTTATTATCCCACCACATGTATCCCGGCAGTGAAAAATTGTCAAATCCACGCCAAAATGTAATTCTGTGCAACTGCAATGCCAATCCGTGCCACAGATGCAAAAATACATTCTGGCCAGGATTTTAAAAATGACAGCCTGTGTTGGGTACTAAGAAGGCTATGTTGAAAATTTGAGGCAAAAATATTTAACATTTCCAAAGTTATAAATGGGCACAGTGAAATTACAAGGAATGGTCATAGCTTTGGTACTGTACGTTTTCATATTTTGACCCGAAATTTTCAACATTGTCTTCTTATGACTCCACCTGATAAACTTTGTAGGTGAACATTTTTAAATCTATGCCAAAACACCATTCTGCACCACAGGTGAGAAAACACATTTTGGGCAGGATGTGAAAAATGGCAGCTATGCTGTTCATGATGTGGTGTGGAAAAATGGCTATGTGGAAAATCTGGTGGCTAAATATTGAAAATTACCAAAGTTATGTGCGTGTGTAGAAAAATTTCAATGAACTCACATAACGTGGGCATTTTTAGGTTTTTTTCCACCAAATTTTCAACCTAACCTTTTTAGGACTTCACCTCATGAATTTTGTCTTGTCATTTCATTAATTAGGTCCTGAAAGGTGATTTCATGCAGTGACCACAAAATCACCTTCCAGGCCTGAGTAACAAAATGACAGTGAACGTGTTCATGAGGTGGTGTCCCAAAAAGGCCATGCTGAAAATATGGTAGAAAAATACCCCAAAATTGCAAAAATAGCAACATAAGTTCAAAACACCATTGAAATACATTATACGGCACTTACCTTGATTCTTCTGTTCACGGTTCGGCTTTGAAGAGTGCAGACATGTCCCAGTCCACAGAAGATGACAGCCAATGACATACAGTGGTAAGTACTGGGCAAGGGGGGTGGGGTGGTGGGTGCACAGTGTGAAGGTCGGGATGGGGGAGGGGAACAGGGAAGACGACGAGGGACCATTTTCTTTTTTTCAGGATTTAAAAAAAATAAAAGAACTGTTTTCCTTTTTACATGTTTTATGAACATATGAATGTGCCAGCAAAAACAGACCACCCAATATATCTAAGTGTCAGTGTCTCAGCAAGTAGCACACTAGCCTCTGAGGCCGGGAGATCAGAAGGCTGTGGATTCTAGCCCCACACGAGGCACTTGGGTTAATATCCCATTACTGACACTGCAGTGCAGCATGGGGGGGTGAGGCACTCCTGAGATGCCGTCTTTCAGATGAAACATTAAACCGAGGTCCCATCTGGCTGTTCTGCTGGTAGTTCAGGTGGATGTTAAAGATCCCAGGGCACTTCTCAAAAAGAGTTGGGGAATTTTATTGAAAATTTTGGATTTCATTGCAATACATACATCAATAATAAATCATCAGAACTTATAAAATAAGAACAAATGAAAACACAAACAAAAAATAAATAAAAAAATTAAACTGACTTTGTCACATAAATTAACATTATTTGGAGTTTTTACCCTTGTCATTTTTAAGACTTAATTACACCATTCTATACAGTTAGCCTATAAATACTTCACTTTCTCTGGTGAAAATCTAATGAAGTCATACTGCATTGTTTTGGCCAAGGCTATTTTGAGCTTCCAAAGCAGTTCTGTATAATGTACCTTCATTTGTTGTAAAATCCATAAACAACATGATTGTCATATAAAATACTTAATAAGAACAAAAACAATATAAATTGTATCGGCATGATATTTGCTAAAGGAACTATCAACTGGACCATATATTACAGTGGGGTATTCTACCGTTAAAAACTTTGGTTCCTAAAAGTATTCAGCTAAGATACTCCAAAAAGGCCTTATAGACGCACATGTTAAAAATAGGTGTTCCTGAGTTTCTGTTATTTGAAGACATATTTCCCTTGGGTAATTCCTTTCGTTTATCTGTTTATGTTTGCTGTTGCCTTTTACGCTTAATCTGCCATACTTACACAGACAAGTGCAGTCCCATGCATAAGGTGAGATTCTGTTGTTTGACAGTTGTTGCAACACAAAAATTAAATGGTTTGGTGGACAAACGGGAAAATTAGTCTTGGATGTGCATTCTGAATCTAAAATCAGTTTATATACTGATTTCCTATCATTGAATAGGACATGCTGGGGAGAAATCCCCCATTTTATTAAGCTTTTTATCATTTCCAGTCCATGTCGAGGGGCTTCTATTTTATTTAATAGTCTACCCTGCTTATTTTCCCATCCAGGAAGGCAAGGCCTTAGCCAGTATTTTACTAAACATTTCCATGAAATGACCCCTGGTTTCATAGCCTGCCTGAAGTTATAAGAGATAAATAAGCTTATATAAAAAGCAACTGGATTTACCATCCCTACTTTTCCTCTCTTAACTGGGCGATATGTGATTTCTGTCTTAATCTGATTTAATCTTGACCCCCATAAAGCTTGAAAAAATATACTTAAGTTTGCAAATCTACTATGCGGAGGTGGATAAATGTAACTCAAATACACAAATACAGGGCACACCAAGGTCTTTATTAATACTATCCTTCTTTTCTTTGATAACTGTTGACCTTTCCAGGTGTTAACTAGATGTGTAGCTCTTGTTAGGTTTTTGTCCCAGTTATGTATACACATATCTCCTGGTTCAAAGTCTATCCCTAAGACCGGGATTGGTTGGTCTGAAATTGTAACTCCTTTTACCTGTCCTGAAGGGGGCACTGATGTTTTACCTAAGGTTACCCCTTTGCTTTTCCCTACGTTGATCCAGGATCCTGAGATTCTTGAGTATTTGTCTAAAGTATTAACTAACTCCATTTCTGATACCATGGGGGGGGGGGGACGGGACTACAAGGACCAAATCATCTGCATAGGATAATATCTTAATGACTGGGGCCTGGCGTAGTACCTCTAAATCATTAAGACTTGCATTATTCTCTATTTGCCTAATCAGAATATCTATGGCAAATACGTATAATATAGGGCTTAGGGGACACCCTTGCTTTACTCCTTTCTGTATTAAAGTTCTTTTCCCTAGCCACCCATTCATATTCAGAATAACATATGCCTTTTTGTACATTTGCTGAATCCAATTCACAAATGTATCAGGTATCCCATATGCTTTAAGGACTGTAAATAAAAAGCTATGTGACCACCTGTCTAAAGTTTTCTCCTGGTCCAGTGTTAACAGGAACCCTTCTAAAGTTCCTGCTTCTCCTCTGGAAAATAATTCTCTTATAATTATGAGATTGCCCAGTTGTTTCCTTCCAGTAACAGTGCATCTCTGTAGTGGACCAATCAAATAATTTGCTATTTTCAGAAGTCTGTTTAAAAGGATTTTACTTAGAATTTTCAGATCTGTATTTAGTAAACTTAATGGATGCCAGTTTTTCAAGTTTTTTTTCTTGCCTTTCTTATGTAACAATATTAAAATTGCTTCCTGCATGGATTTACTATAAGATGAAGTGTCTAATACAGTATTATAGAGGTTTACTAATATAGGAACTAATTCTTCCCTAAATGTTTTATAAAAGCCTGTTCTGAGACCATCTGTCTCAGGAGCAGTATTTAGAGCTAAACTAGAAATAGCCATTGATACCTCTTCTGAGGTTACTTTCATGACTAACTGGTCTTTATCTTCTTGCTGTACCTGTGGTAAGTCTAGAGAATGTAATATTCTACTTGAATCCTCTACCTCCTGTAAGCATCCAAATTGTTCAGTAGCATATACCTCAACTGTTTGTAATAGTTCTTGCTGAGAACGTACCAAGATCCCTTCAGGGGAGACTAGTTCTGTGATTATTTTATTATCCACTCTTTTCTGGCATTCTTTGTATGGATCTAATGAACCTTTTGTTACCTTTGTTCCAAATTTCAATTCTTGATTTAGTGTTTGAGCTCTATTGTATTGAATCGCTACCATTTTTTGTTTAGTATTTTTTATCTGCTCACTATAGTCTTGGTTTGTTTGTGGAGCTTGTGAAATTAAATGTTGCAGTTGATGTCTTAGCTGTAAATATTTCAAATATTTTTTTCTGGGCTATGTAATGGGCCCTGTTCTGAAAAAAATTCTGCCACCCTTTTTTGTATCCTCCCACCATTCTATGAGGTTGTCAAATAAATCAGTAACAGATAAGTGAGCTGTCCATTCTCTTTTCCATTTATGCTGTACTTATGGGTCCCCTAAAATATTTTCATTTAACCTTCATTGATTTTTTTTGCATCTAGGGTTATTTTCCATTGAACCTGAGCTCCTACTATTACATGGTCGGAAAATTCATTTGGATATGTTCTTGCCTGTGTGATTTCCAGAGATTTAGATGCAAAAATAAAATCAATCCTAGTTTTTAAGGTTCCTTTAAAATATGTATATCCACCCTCTGTATTACATGTTTTACATACATCCACCAAGTCTGCTGTTTGAACTATCTGTTTAAGGGTTTGTGAGTCACAGAATAATTTGTTTGTCCTTAAATCTCTATCCTGGGTGGAAAGTCCACAACTGAAATCCCCAACCCACAACAGTAATCTAGATGTATGCAGATATGGTTGCATTTCTTTGAATAAGGCAACCCTTTGAGTTTTTGTTTGAGGGGCATAAGTGGCTATCAACTGAAATCTTTCTGAAAAAAAGGAAATATCTAATAATAAAGCTCTACCTGGGTGTATATCGATTAACCTGGAAACTTTCAGAAAGGGATTTGAAAAGAGAATGCCTATGCCGTCACACATGTCTAGTCCTGTGGACCAAAATGGGGGTCCGGGAGTACAAACACGTGAGGCTTGCTGAAGCTCGTAATGTGATTTCAGTCTTGTGTCCTGAATACATAGTATATCAAATTTACTTCCCTGAAGAGAATATAATGCTCCCATACATTTCCTATCATTCTTAATACTGTTAATATTTAATGTAGCTATTAACAGAGAGTGCATAGGTACATAAAAACAGAAGGTCTTAGTTCCTTATCTCTTCAAGAAACTTTGGAGTTTTTCCTCTGCCTGGCCTGTTTTGCTATGGGGTCTATCCCTCCCCTTTCTGTGTCCGTAGTGGAGACTACGGAGGAGGTGTCTGTACCCTCTCCTTTAGAGCCCCCATCAGTACCTTCTGTTGCCAAAATTGTGTACTTATTTCCAGTTGGAATGGGGGATGACACAAAATTAATTATGGGAACTGATTTCCCCAGTCTGGTACTTTTTTTGTAGGAACTTTTTTAAAGGGTGGTTCCTTCTGCCCTGGTAGGGGGGAGGGGGCATTTCCATCTCCATATTTTCTTGTTTAGCTACCTGATTTGGTTCCTTATCTGGGGTCTCAACTAT
Source organism: Neoceratodus forsteri (assembly GCA_016271365.2). Lineage (NCBI taxonomy): Eukaryota > Metazoa > Chordata > Ceratodontiformes > Ceratodontidae > Neoceratodus > Neoceratodus forsteri. Next base: position 1,027,134,198 of record CM057458.1, read on the forward strand.
TTGGGGGCTCTATAGTGGGATTTTCATCTGGCTGAGGGGTAGTGCCTTCTGATGTGGGGGCTACAATCTGGTTTCCCATATTTCTGTTGTCTTGCTCTGCAATTCTTTTTGCTTGTTGGTGCTGGGCTATGTTAATCAGGCCCTCATGTGATGGGCAATCATCCCTGTTATGGGAGGCCCATCCCTTGCACCCCTTGTACGCCTGCACCCGGCCCTGTGTCCAGTTGCAAGGGGAGATGCCACAATCACTACCATGCTTTGGTGCGTCTAATCACCCTCCAGTTGCTTCAATCAGGTAAAATTCATCCAAATCCTGGCCCCATGCCCAACCTTATGAACAAGCCTGCCCAGGCTCAAGGACTCCACATAGCTAATATGAATATTTGCAGCCTCCTTAAGAAGGCTGCTGCATTCCAATGCTGGGTTACTCAGCATCAACTAAACATTGTCACACTCATCGAAACCTGGTTATCCAAATCCACCCCTGACTCCTTCGTCTCCCTCCCTGGTTACACCCTTTTCAGGGAAGGTCGGGTGGGTAGTCGTGGAGGTGGTTGTGCTGTCTATATGCATGACTCCCTCCTTGGACATGCACTTCCACCACCCAAGCTTGATAACAGGGCACAAGCCCTCACACTAAAACTCTCCCCAACCCTGGTGAGGGCCCACTCTTTCTCACCATTGCCTATATTCCCCCCAGAAAGCAAGACCTCACCATTCAGGCACTTGCTGACTACCTCTCTGGCGTACCACCCAAAATGGCCCAGATAATTGTTGGTGACCTGAATATCAACTGGCTCTCTGCCACGGCCTCCCAAACCAGAGATATCTTTGCCACCCTTGACATGTCCCAGCTTGTCACCACCCCAACTAGATTCAACCCCTCTACTGGCTCCAGCACCCTCCTGGATATCACCATTACCAACCACCCACAGAGGGTGCTCGATATCAGTGTACTTCCCAACTCACTTAGTGACCACTCCCCGGTCATATTCTCTTGGTCCACTGCCAACAGCAAACCTGCACCACAAACCACCCAGTGATGTCGCCTACTCCCAGGCAGCCTGCATCACCTTAAACTGTACCTCTCACAACTGGATTGGTCCCCAATCAGGCTTGCACCGTCCATAGATGAGGCACTGGATTTTTTCACTCACACTTTTAACACTGCCTGTGACCTCTATGCCCCCTTCATTAGAAATCGCACCAAAAAGCAAAACATGCCATGGGTTACCCCCTTCCTCCTTCACAAACATAAAATGAGAGACAACCTATGGCACATTGCCAAGGAATCTGGCAAGCCAGCTGATAGGCAAGTGTACAACGCTGAGCACAATAAGTGTACTTGGGCCATTCGACAGGCCAAAGCCCAGTACTACCAATCCGCTCTTGTCTCCTCCTGGGGGTTGGCTAGAAACTTTTGGGATAATGTAAAGGAGCTAAAAGGGAAATCTCGCTCCCCAGCCCCCCAACTCTCCTTTACTGGAACTGTCTGCTCTGACCCCCTTAGCATTGCAGACTGCCTAAACCACACTTTCTCAGACCTGAGTTCAGTCCTGCCCAGTAACTTCTTTGACCCCATCCCAGTAGCATCCTTGCCCACTCTCTAGAGACCTCCTTTCTACCTTCATACCATCTCCCTGTTGGAGGCTTGATCTCTTCTGCAAAAAGCCATTAGTAGTAACACCCCAGCACCGACCTACTGGACACTAGGCTACTTTGTCTGACGTTGGATGCTATCCTGGTCCCACTTACCAAGCTGCTAACTGCTGTCTGTGCCTGGGGCAGTTCCCCAGCACATGGAAAACTGCCATCATCACTCCCATCCTAAAGAGCGGCGATCGAGCAATCTCGGGTAACTATCGACCTATCTCCATCCTCCCCCCACTCTCTAAGACCCTTGAAAAAGTAGTTGCCAATCAGCTTGCCGAATACCTGGCTATGCACAATACCCTGTGTCCTGAACAGCATGACTTTCATGCAGGTCACTGCACCACAACCATGCTACTTGAATTCTCCAACTTCCTGCACTCTGCTCTTGATGCCAGAAGTCCTGCTGGTGCCGTGTTCATTGACCTATCCAAGCCCTTTGACATGGTTTGCCAACCTCTCCTGCTTGATTCCCTCAGATGCCCTGGTTTCTACCCCAGCCCCCTTGCATGGTTCACCAGCTACCTCTCTGCCAGAACTCAATGTGTAAAAATCAATAGCACCCTATCTGACACACGACCTGACCGCTCTGGGGTTCCCCAGGGCTCCATTTTAGGCCCTCTCCTCTTCAGTCTCTACCTCAACTCCCTCCCCTTGGCCTGCCCAAGTAAGATCCTCCTCCTCTACGCGGATGACGCTGTGCTCTTCCCTGCTGACCCCAACCCCAACACACTCCAGGCCACCCTACAACAAACTTTTGATAGAGCTGAGAATTGGTTCACATCACGGAAGGCTAGTCCTAAACCTGAAAAAGACCAAAGCTATGCTCTTCTCGCATTGCCAAAGCAAAGCCAGTGGTGCCCCTCTCGTGATACTGCCTAGCACACTAAATCCCATTGACCAGGTTTCCTCCTACAAGTATCTGGGCATTACCTTTGATTCGGCATTCTCCTTCCATTCCCATATCAATGCCCTTTCTGCTGCCACCAATGTCAGGATTGGACTGTTATACCGCCATAGGGACTGCCTACCACAAGAGGCCCTTAGATTGGCAATCACCTCCTCTGTCCTGTTGCTAATCGACTATGGGCTGCCCATCTATGCTGCAGCCAACAACACTGTGCTTGCAAGAATTCAGCTGTCTATAAACAATGCTGCAGGCTAATGCTGGGAGCACCTATGCACACCCATACATGCCTGCTGTACTCTACCACCAACTTGCTCAACCTTGAAGAAAGAATCCGCTTCCAAACCTGCCTTCTTGTAAAAAAGACCCTGCTAGGGCTCTCCCCCGGGTCACCACCTCCCTGCAGCGTGCCTCTTCCTCAGTCTCCACCCACAGCACTGTCAAAGCCTCCCTTATTGTCCCCAGGGTAAGGATCTCTATGTCCCAGAGATCCTTTTGCTGTCGGGCTCCCTCCTGGTTCAGTTCCTTCCTAGCCAATATAGCTGATTCCACTAAGCTTAATCCTTTCAAGGTCTCCCTCAGAAGCCATCTGACAAGCACCTGCTGCTGCAACTGCACATAATCCCCCACCTGCCCCTTACCTTCACCCCTAAGCTGGATCTTCCCTGTCTACTTCTGCTGTATATACTCGGGGTCTCATGCAACATCTGCTGAATAATGTAATAAAATATCTCTGGTTACTACCTGACGTGGTACTGGTGTACCTATATTATGACTACTGTGATCTACCTATTACCAAGTGTGTACCACCAATGAATGCCTGTAACACTGGTTGCTTTTTTAATCTAAGAGTTATGTACTGTACTGTTTGTTTGCTGTAATGTATTGCTCTCTTGACGAGGTGCCTTTGTAAATGAGTCTATGACTCAAAGGTCTGTAAACCGATGATCTAATAAATAAAATAAAAAAATAAATAAACATGGTCTATTTGTTCACAGAGATTACATTTGAAACGGTTCAGGCATGCTGAAGCTTTATAACCAGATTCTAGATAATGGTTACAGCGAGAAGAATCACTTGCTGACCTAAGATGTGCTCTTGACCCACATTTAAAACAAGATTTGGATTGTCCTATATAAAATATGGAACCTCGATCTTTTCCTAAGTAAAAGGTACTGGGAAGCTGGACTGGACCTGTATTTGTGGTAAACAGTTTTATTTTGATCTGCCAACTTCCATCCCAATTATCTGTTCACTATCAAGATTTGGTATAGGTTTCCCCATTATTTCGCACCTTTGCCTCAACCAAAGCATAATATCCTCTATATTCACCCTCTCTTTCTTAAAGAGGACTGTAATGGTTTCGATTAATGGCTTGGTCAATGGTATTACATGAAATGGTATCCATACAGGTTTGTTTTTAAGAGTATGGTACTGGGCCCAAAACCGGTCTAATCTTGAGACAGCCTTAAAACTAATATCATAATTCCCATTGCCAAGTCCAATTAGGGCGAATATTTTGGAGGAAAAGAACTTCATACAAGTCTTTAGCAAAGTTTTGGCTAAGTAAATCCTATCGGGGGGGTTCACCCTGCCTTTATACAATAGTCGCACCGCATTCTGCCTAGGTGCTGGTTCACCCTTGTTTGAAGAAAGGTCAGCTAGCTTGAACATAGGAGCTAAAGAAGGCCCCATAGGGTTACTATTTAGATCATTTTCAGATGGACCTAAATGCAAAGGTTCTACCTCCCCTATAACTGGCACATTCCGATCTAAATGTGGAACAGTCTTTGATTCAGAAAGGGGGTGGGGGTCGCTGAACATAAGTCACTGCAGTCAGTCGTTTCATAATCCATATAATGTCTTTCTTTATTGTAAACACGGCAATAACCTCAATGTTTCTCCTATAGATATATGCTTTTTCAAGAGATGCCTTTATATCATGCTTTTTTACTTGCAGTGATTCTAAAATCCATTATTAAGCTCTGTTTCTCTTTGTTAAATATTATCAGGATTCAGCACTCTGATGTTTCTATACACCTGGTAATATGTGCAACTACATTTGGTTTAATCACCAACAAAATCTGGCTAGCTCTCATTACACTTTGTTTCCTTTTAGTTGTCCCATTGGGTTATCTCTGCAGCTCACTACTGCTGCATCAGACGCCGAGCTGGTTTCCTCTAACTGGCACATTACCTTCCAAACCAATTTCTTTCTGTAGAATTGTTATCTCGCTATTTTGTAAATTAGAGTCATTATCAGAAATATTTGAGTTAACAGAAAAGTCATTACCCCGGAATACGTTGGGGCTCATTGTTGCATCATCGTTGGTGGCCACGTCTGCTGGAGTGTAGTCCTGTAATGATCCAAAAGTAGGGGCTCTTGGATCTGGAAACCATTTCCCAGACTCTCCCTGAGTCCATCCTGCTTGTGCTAGTGCATTCTCCAGTGTCCAAGTATCGAAATTAATTTCTGAATCAATATCCATTCTTGTGCCCCAGTCTTTTGCTAAATGTCTCTCTTTAAAAGAAAATGTTTTTTCCACGGTCCCTGGCATTGTTGTGGGACCAGTCACTTTCCCAACCCCTAAACAATGTTTGGGGGGTCTATTTCTGGCTTCCTTAGGACTTGGAGTCTTACTAAGCACCTCTGGTGGCTCTAGGCATGGCTTTGCATTGACCTCTTTACTGCCAGCCACTGTTACAGAATCCATAGTTTGAACAGGATCCCTGACTCCCGCAGGCCACTCGCCAAGCATCGGGTGACTCAGTGGCGATTTGACAACTATCTGTGAGCTGTCTACTTATTCTTCAGCCTCTAATACCATCATTTCAGCTTCCAAACTTTGCATTTTTGCAAGTAATTTGTTCTTTTCATTTAATAATTTTTCTCTCTTAAACAAACATGAAGCAATACTTGCAGCTGAGTTGCTTTCCTTTACAGGCTGCATACAATCCATGGTTTTGGTCAGAATTTCTTAATCCTATTCTACTAGACTAGATGCAACTTCAACTAAATGCTGGGGATCCATGGCTATTTCTGCATCTAATATCTCTTGTGAAGAGAATGTAGGCCCTGAAATCGGGCCTTCTCTTTGCAGCACAACCTGCTCCCTGCCACATCATCACTTCCTCCTCCTCTTGTGTCCGGCTGCAAACTGGGTCCTTCCATCCTGTCCACAGGAAGTGACAGCACCCCTGCAGGCACAGTAGGGGAATTTTCCCAGTGCCCTGGCCAGATTTCCCCCCATTCACTAAAATACTACCAACAGCTTACTCTGGTTCAAAGTCAGTTGGCATTCATCTGTATCCCCCTCCCCCGGGTCGGGCCTGAAAATAGGCAGAATTTGTCTAGTGCACTTATACCCAGTCAACAAAAACTAAATAAATAAATAAATCTACATCTGCTCAAATGTGCAGCTAGCAACCCTAGTTTGTAGCTGCCCCACCCCCTCCCCTTTGTCATCCCACTGCCTCCCCCACTCCCCACCCTCACTCTCCCCTGCTCCCTGTCCCATGCCCTTTTAAAGTTGTTCACAGATTTACATGATACCACCCATTCTGGTAGTGCATTCCATTTTGCTACCACCCTTTCCATGAAATAGCGTCTCCTCATTTCCCTCCTAAATCTTTTCCCCTCAATTCTTCGTCCATGCCCCCTGGTGTCCCTCCCCCTCCTTAGCTTAAGGAGGAAGAATGCTGAACATTTTTAAAAGACGTTTAGCAGCATGTGGGTTGTTGTCATTGCATTTACCCACTCCTGGTGCGGTGATCAGGGAGGCTGCAGCCCTGTATGTGGCAGTTAGTTTCTCGAGCATGTAAGGAAGATTTACTTTTTTTTTTGCAGTTCTTAGTTGAGAACTAGGAAAGACAAGCCAGTGAGGCACAGATGTGGTGGGAGCGGGCAGGGTAGTAGAGAGGGAGCGAGACTTGTGACTCGCTGCAGCAAATGGGGTACTTTTTACTCATGGAGCGGCTTTTGAAAGTGAGGAAAGGGAAAGTGAAGCTGCTCCATGACAGAATCTTTCTGTTTGTCTCAAAACTCTTGGGAGTAACATCAGCCAAACTGATCAGAACATCAAACAGCTGTTTGCCAGGCGGTGTCCTGCGAATGAAAAGAAAAAGCCACCATATAATTGGTTTGGCTTTTTCTTTTCAAGAAGACGGAGTTTCTGTCCATTAAGGGAAAACAGCATCACAATCAGCCTGGCTGACCATTGGTGTGGCACTGTCTCACTCCTTACAGACCACTCTGCATTGACCAGACTGTGTTACACCTTTCAAAATCACTCTACAGCAAGAAGTTTGCGGTGCATGAGTGCATGGCAAACTTAAAAAGAGACTCAGAAATGCTGCAATCTGATTGGCTGTTAGGATTCCAACAACCTTACATTAAGTAAGCAATAAGACACAACATGGTGTGCATGGAACTGATTTTACTGCACGCTCAGGAGCATAGTAAGGCACAGGGCCACAGGCCAAGTGTCTTCAGCCCCTGGAAGTGCTGTAAAATCTGTTCCTTGCACATCCCCGGAGTGTCTTTTTGTGCTTCTAAAATGGGCTCCTCTTCTAACTTTTTACAGTTAGGAAAATCATGTTTATTTTTAGAAACAATAGATGTATTTGTGTGCATTTATGATAAACTAGTCATTCCGCCCACTACAAATTATGTCATTGATGATGTCATTGTATTACTGCTGGACAAAGTTTGTCCTTTGCTGGCTTCAAGATTCAAGATATGGAATGTTTATCATGGAATGTTTATCATGGAATGCATGGTTTCAAAATTCTGCTTAGTTCCACTGGCAGAATGTTCTTCTCTCGACATACTATACACACATACAACAACTGCCTCTTCTATAGGCACAGACTCAATTATCTCACTTTCAGGGCAAGCAGAACAGATTTCCCTGATGAGCAGGTAAAGATAGAAGGGGGAATTTTCATTGTCAACAAAGAAACAGTTGTAATGAAAAGTATAAACAATTCTTAATGTTTCTAATTTGTTTATGTGTATAAGGAAAGAGTGAAAATCAGGGAAACAACATTTAATTAATTTGGTTTATTTTTTATTTAAGGTAGTTTTATTTTTAAAGCCCAGTTGAAGTTTTTTTATAGTGAAAAAGTGGCAGCCATGTTTGTGATGGAAGATCAATTCTGGTTGTAGGGGGACTGATTTGCTCATTGTGCGGTGTGGTTTAGGATCAGGATGACTGTTCATGAAACAGATTTCATGTATGGTCACGTGACTTATTTTGACCAATGTGACTTCTTTATTTTGGATGCCCATTTTATAATCCCTGTTACACTGTCATGTACAGCCTGATCACCATGGCACATGTATTCTTCCTGTCAGCTTTCCATCCTCTAGCACTGCTGAATGACTAGAATGATGCATTCTGATTTTGAACCAGCATTCTTAAAGTGATTTTGTCATGTTTATCATAGCAAATGAGAGTAGTAACCTGTAGGAGTTGTGAATCAATCTCCTACCATTCAAACTGCCAAAAAGTGCTGTTTTTCATGAAAAAATGCTTTTATTTCTGTACTCTGCTTCATTTGCATAACCCTGCCCCTTTTTTTCTCAGTGCTGCAACACCCAACCAAGACATCGTGCAAGGGAAACAAAGTTTTTAAGCACTGTGGTGAAACAGAGACCTCTTTTTGTCAGTCTTGGTATTGCAGACATCCTTTTTCTTTCACAATTTTGAACTCATAGCAGAAGCTGGACACCAAAGAAAAAGAAAAGTAGTCTAACCCATAATTACACTCCGGAACTACTTATAATCATTCAGGCCCTATAACATAAACATAGAAAAGTATCATCACACTCCCACATTCTGACTTCAGACCTGTCCCATCACCAGCAGGCAGTAAAAGTCAAACAACATCTACACAGACTGGCAAATTATCTTTTTGGTCTATCTGCATCATAAAAACAGTTTTCCAGAAACTTTTCTGCAGACTGTACTGCTGTAAACACTATCAATTTAGGAGAATGCACTTTGATAAGGGAGACAGAAAAATCAACTATGCACTGTACCCACAATGCCTTCCTATGTATATATATATATATATATATATATATACACATATACATAAATACATAGATGCTGACAGCAGATAAAGGCCTATGGCCCACCTAGTCTACCCATATGTACACATACTTAGCTTCTTCAAGCTTCTCTAGAACTAGGTTATATGTCTACAAATTAGCTGCTATTCTGCAGTTCCCACTACCAAAATAAGGGACTGCACCTCTGAATAAAGAACATTTAAGTCAATTTCATAATTTACCCAGAATTCCTTGTTGCATGACATCATTCTGGGGGGTGGCCACGCACAGAAAACTTAAGGGCACACAGAAACAAAAACATACAAAAAAATTACTACGACAGATTTTTTTACAAAACAAATTGCCACTTCAGCATCTGAGGCATGGGTGGCAATGGCATACTATGTGAAACAGACTTTTGCAGAATGTGACTAAATCACTTTAAACTGTTGATGGAAGAACTATTTTATTAAAAATCTCCTTATAAAAGAGGAAAACATTCAAAAAGTATACTTTTAACACTTTTCTTATGGAATAATTTTTTATAATAGGAATACAGCACTCCCAGGAGTTAGATAAACAGTTAATCACCCCATAGTGGCAATATAGTACTCAGCTGCACCTTGTGCCATATTACACCCCTAGCAGGTGATTAACAGGCTGTTAATCTTACCCCAGGTCATGCCTTATTGCTTAAAAAGCTACTGTCAGGTCCTTGTAAAAGTTGTTGAATGTTGCCTTAATTAATGCTTGAAAATTTATAATCAGAATGGGCAGAGTGGACCACAACATAACATAGATTTGTATCACTGTATATTTAGTGGTCAAATAGTTTTTAATACACATATAGTAAATAAGTTATTGCCAATCAGTTGAGTGTTAGGTAAGGCTTAGTTAGCATTGATAAGTTTTTAACACAGAAGTAATTTTACGGAACAATCCATTATTCTTTCTTAAATATCTATGGATGTTTTAATAGATATGCATTTGCCATTTCACATGTAATGGTATCCTGATGATGTACCTTTTTAGTACCCCTTGCTGCTATGTGGGAGACCAGGACTTGCTCACAATACTTTGGACCTTTACCCAAGTAGTATGAAATGCAGTAGCCAAGTGGCCAATGCCTACTGAAAATTACCAGAAAGTAAAACAAATGTTCTTTAACTGTCTATTAATCTTAAATAGGTGTAATATTTCAATAGATGTACAGTTACCTTTTATAATGTAGTGATGGATGGATGGTTTATCTTTAGGATCTTAGATGATTATGGAAGGCTAATGGACTGTTCAATAAAGTGAGATCACTGTCTCAATATAAAAAATGAAATAAGGTGCTGTGTCAGCATGTTGACTAAAAAGAAAACAAAAAAAATAATATTAAATGCATGCAGAAAATAGAAAAAATAGAGTTAGAATCAACATTTTCACCATAGATCTTCTTCAGAAATTACATATAAGAGAAAAAAGCAAAGTTAGTGAAGCGGTAAGGGAAAATAAGGGGTATATATGTGAGGAAAAAAATAGGTGGAGAATTTGGGAGAAAAAGTGATAATAGACAAGGGAAGAACGGAAGCTGGTGCACAAAAAGGTAGGAGTAAATGAGCTGAGGAGTCCTCAAATGGGGACTAGTTAACAGGGCATAATAAGAAGGATGAAAGGTGACAAAGGTAGAAGAAGGAGACAGGGACGTCTAAAGAAAATGAAAATGGATATACCCACATAGCTGAAATGCCCTTGTGAGTTTGCCCACATATACACACTGGGTGGAAGTGTGTAGAGGCATACCCACACATGCAAACATACCATGCACACATAAAAGCAACAATATGACAGGCTGTGATTTAAGAAAGGCAGACTACAATGGTAAAGCATGGGGTGGCTAAACAATGTTACTAGAAAATAAGTCTATAATTTAAACCATAGGGTTTCAGGGAGCCTAAGCAGATGAGAAGCTTGGTTTTCTGTGTTTTTTTCTTTAGTCATCATCTCAGAAACCATGCAGGATGCAAATAGAAAGTTCATTGACATCATGGTCACTGGAAGTAAAATAGGATACATTGGGTTTATCAGTGTCTCCATTCAGTTCTGTATAGTGACCTTAATTCTTCCTTTACAGAGCCACCAAATGTCTCCTACCATAGACCACCCAACATTTGGAATCTCCTGGTATGAAGCAGCCTCCATACACCTAGCAGTTCCATCCTACCAAGTACCAAACTTGTAACAGAACCCACTATAACACCTGCAAATGTATTTCTAGTGTCACAAAATTCAAGGTCTCGCAGGTATTTTTCACATCCCCAAGAAGTTCCCACACATTTCCAGCAATGTTATATATTGTATTCTTTGCAGGAATTGTACATCTACCTACATTTGAGAAACTGGCAGACGCCTGGCTGACTGATTCAGGAAACATTACAGGGAAGTCTGGAATGGAGACTCTGATAAACCCATTGTATCCCTCCCATTTTTTTTCCAAGGATCATAAATGTCAATAAATTTTCTGTTTTGTCCTTGAGCATGGTTTCTGGTTTGCTGACGTGTGAAAAAAAAACAAAGAAACCAAGCTTATCATCTGCTTAGGCTCCCAGTAGCCCTGTAGTTTTGATGGCAGACTTATTTTCTATTAACATCTTTCAGCCACTCCATGGTTTACCACAGTAGTCTGTCCTTTTTGTCCTCACCTCCATTATATATTTGTTTTCATGACTGCATACACGTCCATCCAGTGTGTGTGGGAGGGGGGCATGCTTGTATGGGCATTCCAGCTATGTGTGCAAATTCATTTTCATTTGCTCCAACTGTCCCTGTCTCCTTCCTCCACCTTTGTCACCTTCATCCATCTTACTGTGCCCTGTAAATTAGTCCCCACCTGAGGGACTTTTCAGCTCATTCACTCCTACTATGCCTCTCCATCCCCATCATCACCTTTTTTACTTTCAGCTTCTGTTCTTACTGCACCTTATCTATCATCATTTCTTTCTCCCAGATCCTACCCATATTTTCTTTCATTGGATACATATCCCTTATTTCCCCTAACCTCTCCACTAACTTTGCTTTTTTCTCTTTTAGATAATTCCTGAAGAAGACATATGGTCGAAATGTCGATTCTAGCTCTGTTTTCTGATTATAGTGTACACGTAATGCTATCTTTTTTCTTCTGACTCAATATACAGTCCTTTTGTATCAAGCATTTTCTCTGGCCTCTGGTTTGCCCCCCTGGCAGCACCCCTTTAACCCCATTACTGACCTTCTAAGGTACTTACTATTCCAACACTTGCCCAGAACCACAATTGCGATGTGCTGCCTGCTCTGTCAGTCATGCATGAGATGAGCCTGCAGGAGGTGCTGATGCTGACTCTGGTAGACCAGAGATTTTTTCCTTCACATTTCTCCCCTGAGGGTACTGTCTGGCATACAAAGATGCACATTTGTGGGAAGGCATGCATGTGTGCCACCATCCAGTGGTTGCCCTCTCCCTTTGGTGTATGCTCACTATGCTGCCGCCTGGCCTCCACCTAGTGGCAGTCTTAGAGTAGGATGATGTATTCCCCCTCCCCTGAGGCAGAAGAGCCATCCTTGGAACACTCAATCCTCCCTCCTTACCCCATCTGGCCCCCAAAGCAACCTGAATCTGTTCCTGAATCTGGATCGCTGATATAGTGAGCAGTACCACTATAGCTGTACCACAGGACTAGCCACTGTACATTCCTTAAATGCACAAATAACTACCGGTTACACTCCTGTTAAAGTTTATTACTGCTTACAGTATGAAGCCCTAAATACTGTAAAGGGATGGATCTAGACCCATCATAAAGGGGGAGGGGTTACACGTGTTTTTATTGAGTTCAAGAGAGAAGGACCCACTAATTTTGTAGAAATGAGAATGAGGTGGGGTTTCTTAGCCCTTAAAAATCCCTTTGGATCCACCACTGGTATAGCAGCTCAGTTGACAACAACCTGGTTAAATCAGCAGTAATTGCTAGTTCATTAAAACTTTCATCGTACAGTGATTTGGAAAAAAATGTATTTCTAATGTCCTTAGTTACATTATCAATGTATTTTAAACTCCCCCTGATATGTTAAACAAGCTTGTATATGTCATTTTGTAATGCCTAAAATTATTAAAGATGAATACCTCTCATAATGGAGTGAGTGGTGTTGATGGGGGACCTTAATATGCCAGCTACTGATTGAGGTACTATGACGTCCACTGTAACCAGTGAGCAGAAGCTGCTGGATGGCTTCCTGGATGCATTCCTCAATCAGAAGGTGATGGACCCAATGAAGGAGGGTCATATCCTGGATATGGTTTTAGTGGATGGGAATCTTGTACAAGATCTGGTTGTGGAAGAACCCCTGGCTGGGAGCGACCACAACACAGTCTGGTTTTGGCTTAAACTGGGGGGAGGGAGATCATTCAAGGACAATGATAGTTGATTTTAGTGGTGCAGACTTTCAGAACATGGGGGAAATTCTCAACGGGCATTTGCAGGAGATAAAACCAAGTTTGGATGTGGAAGATAGGTGGGAGATTATAAAGCGGGGGCTACAGGAGGCCACCAGGACCGTGGAACCGTGGAATGTGCTGCCCGGGGAGCTGGTACAGGTAGCTACGGTGGAGGGATTCAAGACAGGGTAGGACAGGTATAGGCAAGAGGTGAAGCAGAGGCTGGTTTGCTCGAGGGGGGCAGGACTGGGGGATGGAGTAACAGTTGAAGGAGACAGATAGAGGGCTACAGTAGCCAATCAGGGTGCTGAAGCATGAGCAGACTTCCTAGACCAATAGGCCTACTCTGCTGGCATCTAGTATGTAGTATGTTAGTATGTTAATGTTTAAAAAAATCTCTTTTGTTGAGGCTGCCTTTTGATTGTACCGTACATACTAGAGTCATACCTTGGCTGTGTTGGAGGATGGTGCTAGCTCATGTATCTGATGGCAAACAGCACAGCATCACCCTAAGATATTCAATTTTTCATAGCAGCCATGGCACAGGAGCAGGAACCTTTAAAAAGTTCAAAATACGGCCTCGCAGCTCAGGAATAACAGAAAATGGAGAGAGCAATGACTATATTAATGTTTTTGATTTTGACAGAAATGCATTATTGCTGAAATAAAACACATGGATGACTAGCTATATAGAGAATAATGGATGGGGACGGGTTTGATATGATAATTTAATGCACACCCGAGTTGTGGGATGCTACATAAACCCGAGGGCGAAGCCCGAGGGGTCTATCAAAGCATCCCACAATGAGGGTGTGCATTAAATTATCATATGAAAAACCCTCCCCATCTTTTATTTTTTATAATAACAGACCAGCTATTTTTCTCCAGCAGTTTGTGAGACTGTTTGGCCCTGCCCACATACAGAATGTTGGCCAATGAGGCAGCAGCATAGTTTGACTGGCATGGCTCATGAATGTCATAACAACCAGCTGGTTGTTATGGAAAATATCAACCTGGTCAGTACATTGAGAGAAATTGCTGACCAGTTATTATAATTAAATAATGCTGTTTTAAGGCTTAACTAAACTGTTTTGGGGCTCTATACAAAAAAATGAGCCACATAAAAAACAGTTCTAAGCAGCTCATTTGCATGCATTCTCCTAATTTACTGTCAGCTATAATAAAAAAAAAGCAGCACCAGAAGGTTTGCAGTAGACCCCTTTTGTTTTCATTTTTATGTTTGCTTGCATGCATGTGCAAGAAACATAGTGCCATCATCCGAGTTTTCAGAGGTGTGTCACCCCCTCTTCCAATTCAGTCAGTGTGTTGGCAGGCGTGGCCCCAGTCCGCCAATGCATGCTGGAGCTGTCGAGCTGTCTATGACAGCTCCAAAATGCAGTGGCGTACAGTTGAAAGGGGGAGCTACGCTTCAGTGAGCAGCGATCAGATATCGCCTGCTCATGCGCAGCTCCCCCTACATACACACACACACACACACACACACATATGCATACTGCGTGCTGCCCCCCCCACGCACACACTGTATAGCCGATGGGGGTGCCCAATCCCCGTCGGCTGTGCTGCTCTCCCCAAAGCCTTTCACATGCTGCGCTGGAATTTGCCCACCCCAGCGTGGCAAATCGCTCGTAGTCGTGACGAAGTGCCCCAATCCCCGTCAGCTCCACTACATCCTCCCTCCCCGAGTACTGGGTACCACGCTGGGAGCCCAACCCAGTGTGGCAATACCTTCTCTATAGCCCGGCCAAGTGCCCAATCCCCTGTTGGCTCAGCCCCCAGCCGTCCTTGTGCCATGCTGGGGAGCCCACCCAAATAAAAAAAAACACCTGTAAAGAAAAAAAAGCGATTCCCACGCAGTCTCCTGCCCCCACAACCGCACCCACCCTCGCACCCTGCCTCCCCCCCCCCACCCCATACTTGCCTCCGGAGCTCGGCGCGAAGATCATCGGTGGACCGGGAACACGTCTGCACTCTTCAAAGCCGACCGCGAACTGAGGAAATGCTGGTAAGCTGTATAATGGGATAGATAGGGGGTTTTCAGCTTTGTTGCATATCTCAGGCATTTTTTGGAATTTTTCACCAAATTTTCAACATGGGGTTTTTGGGACCCCTCCTCATGAATTCTTGCACTGTCATGGCGTTACTCGGGCCTGAAGGGTGATTTCGCAGTCACTGCGTGAAATCACCTTTCGGGACAGATTAACCAAACAACACTGCCAGTGTTCATAAGGTGGGTTCTTAAGAAGCCTATTTTGAAAATTTGGTGGAAAAATTCCTAAAAATGACTGTTTTACGAGCGTGCGTTGCGCAGTTCCTATGCACGCTCGTAAGTTCACGAATTTTCAATATTTTCACTCCAGATTTTCAACATTGCCATTTTACCACACCTCCTTATGAGCAGTACAGCTGTCATTTTTCACATCTTGCCCAAAATGTGTTTCCGCCCATGTAGCGCACAATGGCGCAGTTGATGTGCAAAATCAATGTATGGAACACATTAAGAAAATCACAGTGACACTGTTCATGAGCAGAGGTCTTAAGATGGATATGTTGAAAATTTGGTGAAAAAATTTCTAAAAATGACTGTTTTACGTGCGTGCGTTGCGCAGTTCCTATGCATGCTCGTAAGTTTGCGAATTTAATATTTTCACTCCAGATTTTCAACATTGCCATTTTATTACACTTCCTTTTGAACAGTACAGCTGCCATTTTTCATATGTTGCCCAAAATGTGTTTTCGCACATGTAGCGCACAATGGTGCTGTTGGTGTGCGAAAGCAATGTTGGGACAGATTAAGAAAATCACAGTTACACTGTTCATGAGCAGAGGTCTTAAAATGGCTATGTTGAAAATTTGGTGACAAAAATCCATAAAATGACTGTGTTTCGTGAGCATTGCGCAGTTTCCATGCACCCTCGTAAGTTCATGACTTTGTAATATTTTAAGTCCAGATTTTCACCAGTGGCATTTTTCCACACTTCCTTTTTTACAGTACAGCTGTCATTTTTCACAACATGGCTGAAGTGTGTTTTCACACTTTCAGCGCAGAGATGCGTAGTCGCTCTGGGAAATCATTGTTCGGGACAGATAAAGAAAATCACAGTGACACTGTTCATGATCGGAGGCACCAAAATGCCTGAGTTGACAATCTACTGTAAAAAAATCCCCAACCTAATTATATTACAGGTGTGCGTTGCACAGTTTCTATACACTCAGTGACTTCACCATTTTTTTTTGATATTTTTACTGCAGATTTGCAACATTGCCATTTTTTACACCTCCCCATGAACATTACAGCTGTCATTTTTTACATCCTGTTCGGAATGTTTTTGCACCTGTGGTGCTAAATCCTGTAGTCGCTGTGCATAAGCAGCTTTCGGCTAACAAACTGATATTCCCCCTGTTCATGAGGTGGGGTCACAAAAAAACCATGTTGAAAATTTGGCATGAAAATACCAACGAATGCCTGAGATATTAGGGTTTCCAACCATAATGCCCAACCCTGTAGAGAATGACAGGCATCAGGGGTGTGACTTGGGATTCTTGCTTGTAATGCTCATATCATTCCACACCCTGCAGCCAGTGAGAGGTATCAAGGTATGCCTTGGACTCTTCGGCCCCAAAGTTCACCCCATTCTCCTATATCACACCCATCTCACCATATTTCCTAATGGAATGGGGTGCGCATAAGGGCCAAAGACCCCAAGGAACGCCGTGACACTTGTCAGTGTCTGCAGGGTGGGGTGTGGTGAAATGGCATGGCCGTTATGCCTGATGAACCAAAGGCACACCCCAATGCCTGTCACTCTCTGCAGGGTGGTGGTGGGGTTGGCTTCAGTTCAATACTTTACTGCCATTCCTATTACGCAGCTCTGTAACTTCTACACTACCACTGCCAATGCCAGCAAGCAAACATTCGGCATTGACAAATGCTTGTTATCTAGTGTAGTTTCATTGGAATGGAACACTTGGAGTGGAACTATTTATTTGTAGCAACAAGTGAATTCAAGGGTGATTATGGTTCTAAGGAAGACCCTTAGAAACAGCATATCTTTTAATGCCTTACTGATGCAATCTGCAACTACACAAAGGCATGATTTATGGACCCTGCTATGACCTTAATGTGAACTGGGATTTATCTCAAATACATTTCCATGGAAAGGCAAGCAGCCAATTTCATAATACTGAAAGGATTAGGGATAGGCAGAACAAAAACGAGAAAAACAAGTCCTGACCTGTGCTGCCTTATCAGGCCTAAATCCAATTCTGAGTCCTGGTTAGTGTTGATTGATTTTGATTTAAATTGTAACCTCTGGTAATATCTGAAAATACTCACAAAATACAATAAGAACTAAATTATTTTTCTAACCTAAGTATGGTGGCCTGCCTTTTTCTGATTTAGTTCTGTACAGTTTCCTGCACTGTCTCCTATTTGTCTCTGTTTTAGAGGCTCCACTTGTGCTCTTTTGTCTTACCTTCTACTGTATAAGGGAGCATGGTATTACTTACAGTAGTAGCCCCTGCTAAACGTAGCACACTTTGAATGCCTGGAACCCTTGGATGAAGCAGAGTATACATTGCTATACTGCTGATAATGCTCAGTTCCTCTGTTTAGCTTTACCCAACCAAATACTATAAGTTCATATGGTGTGTTTTAAAGTGAGGGACGGGAGAGCTCTACTGTTTTTTTTTCCAAAAGCTGAAGAAATGCATCCTGTAATAAATAAAAAAATAATTGAACAGAATGAAGGCTGTCTTTTTTCAACTTTTTGGAAAAAAGCAGTATAGCACCCCATCCCCATTTCAAGATAGCAGTTATGGCTGCCAAGGGGTAGCTCACCAGTGAAAGACTGTATAATCTATATGTTATAGTTACCTACAATAACACTTTGTTCTGGACCTGGATAAGTTCACACTCTGCTCCTGGCCTTACTCTCTAGGACTGATGGACTAACTGACCAACCAACAGATCGCCCCTCCCTACTGCAGTTAAAAAAGTCCCACACTCCTCACTTCTGCTGACACCATTACTGATTAAACATATTTTCATCCTGCTCCCTGCCCCAGTATGTGTATCCCCAGTCCCTCCAACTGGTTGACACATACCCCCATTAATAACATCCATGCCTCTATCTTAAGCCACCCACTTTGTCCCACTAATCATATCCCTGTCCCATCTGTTAATGCCTACCTTATCACAGTTAAAACATCCCTGAGCCTTCCATCTGCTGGCACCCACTTTGCTCCAGTTGTCACATGCCTTCCACCTCCAATCTGCTGACATCCCCAGGTTCCAGTTATTTATTTATTTATTTATTTGAGTCTTGGTAACTGGGTAAGTCCACTAAGACACTTACATTCCCTTTTCCAGGGTCAACCTGGGAGTGCAGCAAAATAAATACAGAACAATGCAATATCACAGAAAAGACAGATTATGGTAGCAAAAATTGACATGCAGCAATTAAAGAACAAACAAATAATGATAAGGTACACATATGATACTAACACAATATAACATCACAAAATAGCTATGTATACTTCAGTAATTACATAATACATGGCTTCGTCAAAGTGAGAATACAGGTTGCAGAAACTAAGAGCAGATAGATAATTATAGGTATGGGGCAGACAAATAGCAAGTTATACTTTAAGATAAGGACAGAGGGCAGGGAAAGGGGCCCAGTTCAAGGGTTAGATAGGGAGAGGAGAAGGAATAGAGCAATATAAGTGCAGATCAGGCATCATCCCTGTCACATCCTATCTGATTACACTGACCCTGCCATAGTTATCACATCCCTCTCTGAACTGCTGATGCCCACCTACTCAAGATGCTAAATGATGGGGCCAGCCCACTAGCGCAGCAGTAGAGCTGTTGCTTGTGGCAGCAACAACCTTGGTTCAGAAGCAAACTCAGGAGCATTGGAGGGTCAGCCAGGGGGGAGAAGGGTGAGTTTCCCAAGAACTGCCCTCCCGAGGGGGCAGAGCCTGCAACGAGCTGGGAAAGATGTGCTTTAGTGGAGCTCCTGACAATTCATTTATTTTATGGATTCATCTGATTTGTGCTTAAGAACTGTGATCCTGCATACTAAGATTCAGACAACTGATACTAAAAGCTATTGAACGATATAGCTCTCAATCATAAGATAGATGGAGAAGTAAAAACAATTGAACGTCCAGTCGACCAGGAAGCCAATACCACAGAAATCAATGGATGCAACAGCCCGAAGGGGAGTGAATGAATACACCCCGAGGAGCCCAACAACATGGCCTTACTACAGGCCACAAGAGACTTAGATAAAAACAGTCAACTCCTTTAATGGGAGACTTTCCATGGTGGAAGTAAAAATGGGCACCTTCAGCAATGAAATCAAAGTGGCCATGGAAACTCCAAATAAATCCTTCATTTCTGTTTCGGGTGTACTAAAAGAAAATAAAGTACTGTAGAGCAGACTGGATCAGCTAGAAAATGGTGTCCGTATGTCTTGTATCTATACTGGTAGTTCCAGATGGTATGGGGTGGAACATCCCAATAAACTTTGTAATCGACCTCTTAAAGGGACTCTGTCAACCTTTTTTGCATCATATTATTTCTAGGTAAAACCCCACATTTTATGATTGCTTACCTTCTCTAAAATTCATTGATGTTGCTGGTTGTTTAATCTTCCTTCTTGCTTATTAGACCTGAAATGCATGGGAATGTATAGTTATGCACAGCCTTGTTTTGCTCCAAAATGTTTACCTCAGCTTACTGCATACTTCCTGAACATTAGAAACAACCTCAAACAATGCAGTCCCTCCTGATAGAATAGTCTCATCTACTCCCACTGTGTAATGAGTAGCTACAGAGTTGGGGGTGTTCCTGAGTCCAGGAAAGATGCAGTTGTAGTTGGTCAAGAAATGTAAACAAACACATTTTGGTATGGTAACTCCTGTATGGCTGACACTCAGTTTTTTTACTTTTTAAAAGGAAAAAGGAGTCTGAATCAAACAACAGCTACATCATCAGTTTCTATAGAATGAGAACAATCATAAAATGTGCTTTTTAAACTAGAGACACTTTGAGGCCAAATGGGGTTGACAGTGTCCCTTTAAACCAGTTATTATTGAACATAGACCTGAAGGTCTGCATTTCTAAGGCTTACCGGATTACTTCTAGGTCCAACCCACATGACCCCAATCAACAGTGAACATTCATGGTGATCACGCATGGACCACATATTAGAGATTTTATACTGGGAGCCACAAGTTCCAAAAGGCCTCTATTTCTGGCAGATGGCAATCAAATTTTCTGTTTCCCTGTTCTGAGCTATTCAACCAGGCAATGCTGAAAAGCTTTAGATGCCGTGAGATCGTGACTGGGTATCCTAGGTATTTCCCATGTGTTACACCTGCCTGCTAAACTGTGGCTTACTTATGCTGGTAAAACTTACATTTATAATGACCTGGTTGATGCTGGTAAAAATCTTGACATGAATCAAAAAGACTTTACTGCATGGAACCATGAGCCAGAACTGGACACTGATGGATGATTATTTTAAACTGTCATGTATTGCATTAGTGTTGCATTTTAAGTCACTCAGTAACCCATGGTAGGGTATGGGGTTACTGGGGGGGGGGGTGTTACTTCAACCACCCAGACATGGCTCAATGCTCGGTAACACCATACCCTGGAGTGGGTTAATCCTCTTATAACATGAGCATCATAGTAGTTGTTAAAGGTAAAGGAATGACACAGAAACATGTATTAATGACACAGAAACAGGTATTGCTGAGGAAAAAGAATTAGGTTTAGTGAGGTGTACATCCACTTGGAAAAGTAGTCCCTCTATAATGTTGGATTGAGTGGATTAATTCTGTGAAGGATTCAGCATGTCATTTTAGTAGTTGAAGTTTACAGTGCCAAGATTTGTGAAGTTGTGGAGGTTGAAAGGGTTAATTACTGGGTTTTGTACTAAATTATTTGTGGTTGTAGATGGTATGTTTGGTAGGTTGGTGTTTCCGCTCTGTTTGTGGGGGTGTAGTACTTGGTTCAGGAAGTGGTGTGCTGACTGTGGAGGATGCTGTGCTTATGCTACTGTCATTCATTAGAATATTTGACCACGCACGTGATGGCAGCCTAGAAGAAAGCAGCTCGAGTCCAGCTCTGCTACCAACCTAGAATATAATTCCTCGAATTGAATCATCACAGGTTATTTTTGAGTATAACTCTGCTACTCTAACACTGCAAGAAAGACCCTGGTTCATCTAAATGTCAAAAATGGAGGCTTTTGTCAAGAAACAAGCCTCACAACATACGCCGCCTCCCTCACCAGAAAAAGAACAGGCAGCGAAGTGTCCTTGGCAGGGAACCACTAAATCAACATCCGAGGCTTCAGCGTTAACGGAGGAATGTTTTCTGGAGATAATTGCCATGCTACAAAGCTCGATTGAAGAAATCTCGACAGAAATTTGCAGTTTCAGATCATCCTTAGAATCTCTAGCTGTTAAAGTCGGAGATAACGAAGTTAGAATTAAATCAATGGAAGCGAGAATGGATAAATGTGATTTAGAGAGAGTTACCTTGGGCAAAAAGATGAGAAAGTTGGAAGACAAATTAGAGGATTTGGAGGGGAGAAGCAGAAGAAGTAATTTAATTATCTTCAGCATTCCAGAAAAAGAGGAAGGGACAGCACCAGTTTTGTTTACGCAGAAGCTCCTTGAAAAAATAGCGGGTCCTTCTCCAAACGGCCCCAGCTACATAGTGGAATGAGCGCATAGGTCCCTTCGCGCCCCCCTCCAGCTATGGGTGAGCAGCCTAGACCCATCATCTGTAAGCTTTTAAATTTTCTGGACAAGCAGCACATACTCATGAAAGTTAAAACAATACAAGAACTCTCCTGGGAAGATAATCGAATTAGGGTAACCCACGACTTACCTTATTCTGTGAGACAGAAACGGCAAGGGCGTCACTCAATAGTCTCAAAATTAATTGCTGCCGGAATCCAGTTCTGAGTCAAATACCCTGCAGTACTACATGTTAAAATAAATGATAAATGGCAGTCTTATGAAGGAGCTGAAACTGCTCGGCAGAATCTTACAAAATCTCTCCCAGAATTGTTTAAATAACCAATTGCTGCAACATACCTACAGAATGTTAAGTAGAAAGCATAGGATTTACCAATTCAACGAGTATGGAGCATTCACTATTTAAAGCATTGCAATGTACCTGCCGAAACTCTTGAAACATTGCTACATTTCAGTGAGATCTCCTCTTTCAACGAGACAATTAGTTGTTGGAACCTGTGCATCTCTCGATCCTGCGCTTCCCATGAACTTAGCCAAATTTTACATTGTTTAAATAACCGGGGCTCTAGCGGGACTCAAACAAGCATCCGGTTGCTAAAGAGGTTGAGTTAACATCTCGGTTTTGCCTTTGGGTCTAACTCCATGAAATGGAATGTTGCTGATCCTTTATTCTATTTTTCTTCTCAAGGGAATGGAGATGGAGATCCTGGTTGTTCCTTGATAAGAGACGGGGATGAAGTGCTGAATTGTGCATTGGCGCATGAAGGATGTAATGCAGGATCATCTCTTGAAATTTTGGGAAGCAGAGGGCTAGTTGTAGGTTGTAATTCCCAAAATGTTGACACTGTCATCAAATGATTGTTCCAGGATCTGGATGACACATGGCAAAATTATCAGCCCTATAATGCCAAGATTAGAGGCGCCGCCCTACGAGAGAAATAGTACTAGCTGAACATTCCACTATCATTGGATAATGCAGGTGAAACCTAATTATGAGCCTTGTTATATATACTCACAAGATTGGTGCAATTCAGGCTGGTGTCGATGGGAGGTGGGCACGCAGATGGTGCACTGGATGGCAGCATAACATGATGTAGAGGTCCAGAGATGTACAGTGTGTACCAGGAGGGGGGAATGCGTTTTTGGAATATTTTGCAACTACGACTTGATGCCTGTGTCCCTCATAGGGAGAAGGTGTCATTGAGTAGAGGAGTATCAAGGTCCCGAGGACTTACAACGTGGACGACAGGAGAATCTTGGCAAGAGGGATCCTTAGCTTCCTGGAAATGATGGTGAAATTCTGGATTAACGTGGGTAACTGTGATCGCAGTAAGCTTTGCTGTTTCAAGTCAGGTTACATAGGAGCGCTACAAGGGAGAACATGGTAACACTGGGGGTTTGTGATATAATTAAAAAATACCAAAACTGTAACTTTCAAACGGCGATGTATTCATACTGGGGAAGTCCTTAAGGTACACAGGAAACATCTTGTCCTCAGAAGGATGACTAGATTAGACAGTGGAGGACTGATTTATGCTTTACTAATACAATGGTTGGATTTCAACCATGGATATCTTTAATTAGAAGAATATATAGCGATTATATAGCTGAATAAGGACTACTCCCAATCCAATTAATAGTTGTACAAATATACTGGCTAATTTTGAACTTCGGTGTTTGATTCTGGATAATGTGATGTAGTAATTACTTGGCCCCCACTACTGGGGGATATTACCTGATAATTTCTAGGAAAATTCATAGTACAATATCAGAAATAGTATTCACTAGCATCAGTACAAAAATGCTGGTACAATGTGGCTACAAGGGTAAATTCAACTACTCATTACTACAGTGGGTTTTCCAGGCTTACGGAGTGGCAAATAGCATTTTGGTTTAACAATATAGGAGATTATTCCCCCACCCCAGGGTTTTTTTTTTATAGCATGGAATTTCTCAAACAGATCACGTGAGGGGCATGAATATAAAGGATTAAGAAATAATTTGTAACAGATCTAGGTTTGGATAGCAGACAGACTTTCTGCTGGATTGATATAGATCACAAGACGATAGTGTATAGTAGAGCAGTTGTTAGAACTGGGGGTTGTTTTTCATCTTTGGAGGGTTATTTGTATTGTAGGGAGGAAATGGGGGGGTGGGACAGCATCTGCTTAATTATAAAGAAAAGAATGAGAGCTATTTATGGAGAAATGACTGTTATAGTTAACTTACAATGTAACAGGGAACTTATCGAATTATATCTCCATTTTTTTTTAAGATAAATCATGATGTCGAATGTTAATAACCTTGTAAGTTGGAATGTTAAAGGAACTCGGGAAAGGTGCAAAAGGCAAAGTATATTAAAACACCTTTCGACCCTTAATTGTGATGTGGCATGCTTACAAGATGCTCATTTGTTTAGGAAGCACTGGGTAGAGCAGACATTTGGTGCAGGCATTTCAACCAATAAAGGGGGGTCATTATTTTACTTCATAAAAGATTAAACTTTAAATTAGAAAAGGAAATATGGGATAAACAAGGCAGATATATTTTTATAACTGGAATTTTGGCGAATCATCAGATCACTATAGGTTCAGTATACAGCCCCAACATAGATTCCCCGCAATTCTTTACACAGCTATTGGACAAGTTAGACCCACAATTTTCCGGGATTATGCTGCTAGGTGGGGACTGGAATATAACTCCTCAGCTGGTTGGGGATAGGTCAGACAATAGAAGATCTGGGTTATCCTGGCTCAGAAGAGCTTTGAGAGTTGATGGAAGAAGATTGAACCTAGTGGACGTCTGGCGACTTAACAATCCAGGGGTTAGGCAATATACCTTCTTTTCAATGCCGCACAAAACTTGCTCTAGAATAGACTGCTGGTTAGTAAGTAGTAAGGTACTTCCCACGATCCTGGATGCACAAATTCATACCAGGGTAGTTTCGGACCACTCCCCAGTGTCAATAAAATATGAGTCAAACCCGAGTTATAAGAGGGACTTTAGATGGAGATTTAACAACCAGCTGCTACCAATCCACGACACATGACCACCTAAACAATTTCATAACTCACTTTCTCGAAAGCATAACTTGGGTTCAATTAACAAGATTGATATTGTTTGGGCAACTCTGAAATGTGCTTTAAGGGGGGAATGTATCAGAATCACATCTACTAAAAATAAGAAAAGAAAATCGAGGTTAGAGGAAATCATTAAGGCCAACAAAGAAACGGAACGCAACATTACTAAACGAGCACCAGTAGCAGAGTGGGTTAAGTTGCACCAATTACATTCCCAACATTCCTCCATGATGTTGCAGAAGGCTGAACTAGCACTCCGGAGAACCAAGATTAAATACCTTGAGGCTGGTGATAGGGCTGGAAAGCTTTTAGAGTTTAGGATTAAGCAACTTGACTCCAACAGATATGTGAGCGCAATACAAAGTAAAATCGGTGACCCTGTTATTACAGACCCTAAAAAAAATTGCGGATGTGTTTAAGGAACATTTTAATGAAGTTTACTTTGTCCCGGTGAAGGACTTGGCTAATATAGGTGATATTAACAATTACTTAGATACGATAGGTTTAGGGAAGTTAGATTGCATCGAAGCAACAGTATTAGAGGAACCCATTCAAGTACAGGAAGTGAAGCAAGTGATAACTCAGCTTGCTCCAGACAAATCTCCTGGTCCAGATGGCCTGACTACCAAAGTATACAAAGCCTTCACAGATATAATTTCCCCTATTCTGACTAATGTATATAACCACTGGTATCGCGAGGGGCTCTCGGAGAGTAATTTCCTTCAAGCCCTCATAACGCTCATTCCCAAACCAGGTTGAGATCCAACCCTCCCGGGGAATTACAGACCAATCTCCCTGCTAAACGTAGACATTAAAATATTAGCAAAAATTCTAGCTGGTAGACTAGGACCATTTATGCCCAAAATGATTAGTGATGTGCAGGTCGGCTT
Organism: Neoceratodus forsteri; assembly: GCA_016271365.2. NCBI lineage: Eukaryota > Metazoa > Chordata > Ceratodontiformes > Ceratodontidae > Neoceratodus > Neoceratodus forsteri. The sequence goes on from CM057458.1 coordinate 1,027,160,035, forward strand.
CATGAGTGACAGATCATCAAGTGATCACATACATATATTGCACTACTTAATAAGTCGAGCACAAGAAATATTGACCCCAGTAGCTTTATTAGCAATAGATGCAGAAAAAGCGTTTGACAGGGTCTCGTGGGATTTCCTATTTGCCGTTCTTGCCAAATTCGGGCTACCAGATGGTTTTATACAGTGGGTCAGGTAACTATACAAGTCTCCCAAAGCACAAATATGGTGTAACGGAATACTGTCGGCCCCCTCTCCCTTTCATGTGGCACCAGACAGGGCTGCCCGCTCTCCCCATTTTTGTTCAATTTATACCTGGAACCCTTGATTCGCAGAATGCACATGGTACAGGAAATCAGGGGAGTACAAATTGGCAACAGGAGGTACTTGGTTTCAGCGTATGCGGATGACCTGCTCCTGCATATTGAGGATCCGGAAATAGGTATCCCAAAGGTGATGTTTGAAATTACACAATTCTCAAAGGTCTCCAATTACAAACTTAATATTTCCAAAACAAAGTTTTTCCCACTTAATTCCAGATGTTTACCGAGTATAGCCAAAGAGATGGGGTTTTGCTGGGAGGCAAACACCCTACTATACTTAGGAATCAAGGTTACATGAGACATAACTACAATGATAAATGAAAACCTGAATAGTCAGGTCAAAATAATCAAACAAGATCTAAATAGATGGACTCTGTTACCACTATCTCTCTGGGCCAGAATTGAAATAATCAAGATGAATATTCTACCGAGGATTCTGTACCCTTTGAATATGCTAGGCCCCTACCTGCCAAAAACATGGCTCCGTCCACTACAAACAATCCTTAGTGAATTCATATGGAAAGGAAAAGCTGTGAGACGATCATATAGGAAACTTACTGCATCAAGGAAGTTTGGTGGACTAGCGCTTCCATCCTTCTATAAATACTATATGGCTTCACATGTCAGTAAGTTAGTACATTGGACTTCCCCACTCACAGTGGAGAATCCCAGCAAATACGTACCCCCCCTGGATTACCATAGAGAGGGACTTAGTTCATAATTCGGCCCTTGCATTAAGTGCAATTCCATTTCTATCTTTCAACCTCCTACCTAGAGCATTGAGAAATACCCCTATGAGGTGGTCACTAAAAGCCTTACAACAAGTGCAGAAACTCCTAAGAGTGAACTGGCGAAATTTGCCTGATCAACCTATCTTATACAATAAGCATTTTCTAATACAAGGAACTCCAATCACAGCTAAGTTCCTGAAACTGCTAAATGGGGTAACGTTGGGAGATTTGGCCCCTAAAGGGAAATTGTTATCATATGAACAAGCTTGCATTCGAATACCAGAGCTGCACAAGAAAATCTACAAGTATTTGCAGATTAGGGACTCGATAAAAGTCCACCTAGCAAAAGCTGGAAAAGAGGACGAAGAGGGATTTGAGCTGTCTTCTCTCTTAGAGATTGCAAAACAAAAGCATCCGGTGTCCAAAATATATCAAGAATTCCAGTTTAGAGATAAAGGGAACCCCACCAAAATTAGTGAATACTGGAAACAGAGATTAAAGCTTGAGGAGGAGAACGTATGGGAGCAGGTATGGAAAAATAATAGCAAATATATTAGACAGGATCGATATAAGCTGCAGCAATTTAATGTTATCCATAACCTATATTACACTCCCTCCAAACTACACAAAATGGGAAAATTGGAATTACTCAGATGCAACAGGTGCGGGACCGAGAGGGAGATTTATATCACGTTTTATGGACCTGCTGCCATCACCCTTCTGGAGCTCTATCGGTAAATCTGTGCAATCAGTATTTGGGCTAGAACCATTTTTCACACCAGAGGTATGTTTGCTAAATGTGTTCCCCAGTGCTCTGGGTGCACAAAGGAAAGCCTTTGTGGCTATTATATCTGCAGAGGCAAAAGCAGTTATTCTTAGGCACTGGAAAGAGGCCAATACTCCATCGGTGGCTGAATGGTATAGTGAAGTCATGTTGGTACTGCAATTAGAATTGCACATAGCAAAGATGAATAATAAGATACAATCCTATAATACAAAATGGGGGCCGTTAGAGGTGGTCTTGATGACTTGGAAACCATAGTTTTATAGTGCCTTTCAAACCCCAAAGGATGGGCTCACTATTCTTCCCGAGCCCCTTATTCAATGTTATTCAACGTTATTCTATTTATTTATTTTTTTTAAGGAAACTGAGTGGTTCCCTTGTGTGGGTAGATGCTGAGGGAGGGTTGGGGATCATCCATAGAGGGAAGGGCGAATGGAGTTGTAGGGTTGGAAAGTTAAAAGTTATTATGGGGAATATTACTTCCATCGCTGATATCTGCATATTATTATTATTCAATGAAAATTGTTGTTACGCATATGTATAATTGTTATGGTACAATTATTCTTTGTAAAATCAAAAAAGTGTATTGAATTAAAAATATATATATATTTGACCACTTTTCTTGATCAGTAGTGGATGGCGTCCAGTAGTGTTTCAGGCTACTCACAGATCTATGGCCAGTAACTGTCATGATTTCCCTGGAGAGCAGTCCAGCATTAGATAGCAGCTGGACTGCAGTACTTCTTATTGAATGATTTGTGTAGCGTTTAGTTAGCGTTGCATCTGCTGATATCTTAACCATCATTACCCCCATGTAATTGATCCCCATTGCTTGTTTAGCATACTATTATTTTGGGTGTCTAGTACATACTGTGGTAGTTTTTTTTGGGGGGTGAAGGTAAAATGCTGGGGCATTTGGAGGGCATTTAGAGATATCGATTTTAAATAGTTTAATAGGACAACCTGGGTTGTTTGGCTGTTCATATAGCAGACCCCTTAGTGTTTCTTTCTCGTGTTCATTGAATCTATTATGGTTCTTCGTTTGTTCATGAAACGTCAGTGACAGAAACTGTTTATTTGACTTGTCAGTCAGAAGTTGGAATGAGTCCTGCTGCAGTCAAGTTAGCCCTCCTCTCCTCCTCCTAGCAAGTCCAGGTTGTATTTTGAACCACAAATGCTGAATTAATCCATATGCAGTTGTTGGACTGAGAGCTGGTGAGCTCTGGATGAGTTTCAGATTGGTGTTGGAGATGTGTGAGTGGAGCGTGCTGATGTCACATCCTGCATGCCTGTACTGTTTCAAGCACTGCTACGAATACATTATTTGTAGCAGTAAACTCTGGATTGGCGACAATATTAAAGATTTTCTGCAGTTCAAGCAAATTTATATACCTATTCAGGCCAGCATGGAGTGCAATGTCAGAGTTGATGCTGTATTGTGTCCCATCAGTGAATCGTACTTCTCCATAAAACTGATGGAGTATTGGGCTAAGTTCAGCTGCTGTAATGGTGTGGAAATCAGTCATTTGGGATGTTGTGGTAAGCCAGTCACTGAAAACATTACTTGCCCACAGTGTGCTTTTATGTGTATTTGGTTCAGTTTTTTTTTTTTTACCTTCAAGCTCATCTAGCTCTGCTGTTGAAAGGGGTATATGACATTTATTGGTGTCGTCTCCTGTTATTTGTAATTCAGTAAGTTAGTATTTTCTTTTCTCTGCTGTTGGCTTCTCTCCGAAGGTCCTATCTATATATTCACTGGCAGATAGGTTTTCAAACATGTTGATGTTTGTTGGGTGGAATTCACTCATGATGTCCTTTGTTAGAATGTCTTGCTGTGCTGTCCTATGGGTAGATAATGGTATTGTATACTATTGTTTAATTAGTAGGGTAGGTGTAGTGATTTTTGCTGGGTTGTTCACTTACATGTCACTCATGCTGATGTAGTTCGGTAAGGTAACTGGGGGTATACTGGGGATTAGACAATGGTCAGGTGATGTGTTCTGACTAATGTCATGGGTGTATTTTATATAGCCATGCTATAAGTTAAGTTAAACCACAATCTGTACAATGTAAGCAACTAGAGAGAAGTTTCATATGGGCATACGGTTTCTTTTCAAGTTATCCTCTAACTAAAGTTTTAATGGAGAAAAGGTACTCCAGTGCCATCAGAACTGCTTAGAACACCCTTTGCCCAGTCGTCAAGAGGGTTGCCGTGGAATGGGTGCTAATTTGAAAGGGACAAGATGGCAGTAGCCATGTGGAGGCTAAAATGGAGTTGAAAGTCTGGTAACCTTTTTTATGTTTCTCTCACTTATTATGGTTGCTTAAAAAGTTTAAACTTTTTAGTCCCATAGGCATAATAAGTTTTTGTCTCATAACCTCTAGCCATTTAGATTATGTGCTAGGTATATCTTGTTGATGTGTATAGATCCGTAATTTTTTTGGCATGTAAAAGTACTGATGAATGTTAATATCGCTCCAATATAGTTAAACAACATTTTGTTGCATGTTCATAATATTAACCTAGCTAACTTAGAGGGTTACTGATTACCAATTAGAATCAGTTTTCTTCATCAGATTTTATCGTTAGGAGCACTTAAGTGTGTTAGTTAATATGGTTAAGCTTGTATTTCTTGTATGTTAGAACATGTATCGTCACCTAGAGTGACATATAGGTGAGCTATATGCTTGGGATTTTTGGATGTTAACTTACAGTACTCTTGATTCTATGTCCTTAACACTGTTTCAATCTTGATAAAATAAGATGCATGGAGCATAACCTTTTGGTGTTGTTCAGAGCAATCCCATATCTGTTTTCTCCCACTATGTTGTACCACAGAATGTAGAGTAACTCTCCTATTAATAAATTATTCATTTGCTGGGGTGTCTCAGCATATTTCTGTACTCTATACATGATGTTTTAAATATGCATTGTATGTATATGTGAATCTGAATAAAAATAATTTACAACCTTCTGGCATCCCTTCATCTCTTTGCTGAAACCCACAGAGGGGGACTGGCTGAATAAAGAGATACCATACCTCACAGCCCCCCCCCCCATCACCTTCTATGTTACAAAGGTATAGGGCAAGGTAGAAAACTGCTTGCCAGGGCAATAGGTGACTGCATAATTGCTACATTATTTCACAGTTTAGACATCAGCATTTACCGTATACTGAGGCTCCTTCAGATACTTTGTGTGTATTTACTGTCTGTTTCAATGCAGGTTTGTTCCTGAGGGGTATACCCCCACTGACTCCCCTGAGCAGCACTCTGAGAATCACCTCTTATAGATGATACTCCAGGCCATACCAGGTAGGCCATCTTTCTTGTTAAATTGCAGAGCAGTTACTTTTAAAGGCCTCTTACACCTACTATCCTCTTGTACAAGGCAGATGTTGGAAGCCTGGGAATGTAGGAGTAACATTTTGTGCTGATAAATGTTCCTGCATTGGCTGTATTGTTTTGATGTGATATATCCTGCACAGTGTCTGTATTTTATTATTTTCTGAAAAAAGAAAAACAATAACAAACAACAACAACAAAAATGTACAAAACAAAAGCAGAACTATTCTTCCCCTCTGGGGAGAAAGGGATCTGGCACCCACAACATCTGACCCCTAGCAATGGCTAGGAGTCAGTGTATCTGGTACTGTGGCAAGGATTGTGGAGCATCAGAGGTCTATGTCACAAACCCACTCAGCAGGTCAGCCCTCTACTCCCAAAGTGCCAACCTCCGAGCACAGTCTTGTGAACAGTTAACAGAAACAGGGTAACCCTCCTGTCTGTTTTGTGGGTTCGAATCAACCTTTGGTCTCAAATATTGGAGGGATTCAAACTGTGAACCTCTTGCTAGCGTACCCAATGCACAGGATCAGATAATTCTGTCTTCAGGGGACCAGATATCTTTGCCTACAGGCACTTAACCAGGTGTGCAGAAATGAACCCTTAAAAAATCTAATAAAAGACCTCAGATTAAACTCTCACCTTTTTCCAGTTTGGTATCACCATTCAAGCTTATGCACAGTGTCTGCTTTAACCATATATACTTTACTTGTTAAAGAAAGAAATTCAAAGACAATCCAAGTAGACTCTAAAAATAGAGTTTTACTAAAATAGATAAAAATGTGTAACATGTAAATACAGAACCATATATCACAAAACATACAAATCACTTAAAAGAATAAGGTTTAAAAAAATGCAGATTCCTACTATTAGTACACTTAGAATTGTCTGTTCTAATGTATTCTTATCTCACAGTGCTGTAGATGTTGTAGCTTTGAGTCCAAACATTTGTGTGTAAATGGAAAACAGAATACGGTTTAAAAGTTGGCTTTGCCCACTTCTTTGCATGAGGTCACCTAGCTCCTCCCTTTCAGAATATATAAAAAAATATAGCTATATAAAAACAGGATGTCTTTTCCAGGAGGTAAATTAATATTCTGTGATCTCGGCACAACTCATTTTCTTTTTCAAATGACATTTTCTTTGATCTTATGATCAGCTTCCCCTTTCCAGGACATCAAAGCATCTTTTATGTCTTCGCACTAAAACATCATAACCTGCTCTTCTTCCTCTAAGCGTTATAAAAGTTTATAATTTCCCTTTTAGCAACTACAGCTATAATTAACTTAGATAAATAGGAGATCCTTGATTAAGGCCAATTCTAGTCTGTAATTAGCTTCTGGCCTTCCAGGTAACACCTTGTATCTAAAACCTGTGTGTGTGTGTGTGTGTGTGTGTGTGTGTGTGTGTATGATCTCACATGCTATCTCAGCATCTCTCATGAGAGACAGTCCATAACACATTTTTATTTTACAAAAAAATCATAGTGTACTGAGAACTGGCTGTCCACGTGTCACAATCCTCCCCACCTAGACTGAATTTGGGGGCTGTATCCCTGGCATGGGATGAGCTTCCCAAATCAGTTCCCTCCTCATACATGCGAGACAGACCATCTGAGTTATGGTTCCTGGCTCCAGCTCTATGTTTCTTTTTCAAATGACATTTTCTTTGATCTTATGATCAGCTTCCCCTTTCCAGGACATCAAAGCATCTTTTATGACTTCGCACTAAAATGTCATAACCTGCTCTTCTTCCTCTAAGCGTTATAAAAGTTTATGATTTCTCTCTTAGCAACTATAGCTATAATTAACTTAGATAAATAGGAGATCCTTGATTAAGGCCAATTCTAGTCTATAATTAGCTTCTGACCTTCCAGATAACACCTCGTGTCTAAAACCTCTGTGTGTGTGCGAGTGTGTGTGTGTGTGATCTCACATGCTGTCTCAGCATCTCTCATGAGAGACAATCCATCACACATTTTTATTTTACAAAAAAATGATAATGTACTCAGAACTGGCTGTCCACACATCACAGTCTGCACGTGAGAAGTGGAAGCACACCCTATGTGAGCTGACATCATTGCACGTCTGCCTCCACTAGGGACAGTAACATAAAAACAGAACCCCTCCATGCTGTGCAGCATGACACAAGAAACCTCTCTGAAATGCTCTCCTCGAAGGGCACCTGGTTACGCTTATTGGGGATCAAAGGAGGATCTTGATCTCTCCCCTTTTCCCAGGGGAGCTCCACAGTGAGGGGTAAGTCATGGCCCTGCCCATGCGAGCTATGGGAGATGCCTGCTGAGGGGTCAGGGAGTATCTGAGGGAAGAAAATGGAGTGCATCCCTGCCATAAATGGAGTGATAAAAATAATTTATGAAAAAAAGATGCTAAATTATTTCTTGTTGAGGGAAAGAGGGAAACAGTCTATTGTTATCCTTTTTGATCACTCCTCAGCATTTGATATGGTAGATCATAGGATTCTGATAGTCCACTTGGAGTACTATTGAGGGTCGACCAGGATAATGGTTTCCTGGCTCTGATCCTTCCTGACTGGCAGGGGGCAAAAGGCAAAAGTGGATAATGTGCCATCAAAAACAGTTGCCTGCAGCTGTGGGCTCTGTAGAGTGCTCCCGGGATCATTTTTGTCCCCTGTTCACCATGAATATGCTGCTCAAGGGTAAGATCACTATATGGCAGGGCTCAGATTCTGATGATACTTGATTATACCTGACTTATTCTGCTAGCAGGATGGACTTCTTCTCTGTGATTAACAGATGCGTGTCTGCAGTAATGGACTGGATCGCCCAAGCTGGCTGAGACTCAGCTGGAGCACATGTGCTGATGATGGGCTAGGGCTTCTGCCTGTCAGCAGTAACTGGTGGAAACACTAAAGGGCTGCTGTTGGATGGTGTCCTTCTTTGAGTTATAGACTTAGTTCAAGGCATAAATTAGTGTCAGAGAGTTGATTAGTGACCTTTGCTAATCAAATTGAAAAATTATTAGCAAATGGCTGGTTCTGATTAGCAGTTTTCTAAAATGGGTATTTTTACTTTAAACCATATAGTTACTGCTCATCGTTGTATATATTTATGAAACATGCATCGAACACATAGTCTGGAGCCAGTATGAACCCCAACCAAACTAAGGCATCCCTGGCTTGCAGCATAGAAACATTGAAGTTGACCGCAGATAAGGACTGCGAGGCCCATCCAGCCTGCCCATTTTTTTTATCTTATGAATGTGCCATAGGCCTGTACTCTGTCAATGGCCTATCTATTCATACTCATCTTTATTGCTCCCTTATGCCTGTTCCATGCCTGTTTGAAGCCCTGCACTATATTCTTATCCGCCACTTCCTGAGGTAGGCCGTTCCATACATCCACCGCCTTTTCTGTGAAAAAGAACTTCCTCACATTCCCCCATAATCGGCCTCCCTCTAATCTCATGCTGTGTCCTCTCGTCCTGCAATTTTTATGCTTGCTTGTGTGCACGCGCAAGAAACTTTATGTGACAGCTTAGGAGAGAAGCGGTGTTTTGGAGGTGTGGCACTGTGATGGCCAATGCCCCCACTGCATTCTGAGGCTTGGCCGTGTTTCCCCAAAGCGGTGGCATGCTGCTGCTGACACTAGTTCAGCAAGTGTGCCACCAAGTAGAAACAAATTAGCCACTGCAATGGGGGAGTGACCCATAATTGCAGGATGCCTTGCCTGGTGTAACATTTCAATAAACATGGTGGGTGGCAGCTTGCTGCCCACCTCTCACAGTCCCTAGGAAGCCAACTTCAGGGGTGCCCAACCCCCCTGTCAGCATATGTGCCCCCTTTACTGTAGTGGTCTGCCGAGGGAGTGCCCAATCCCATTCGGCATCATGCCCCCAAACATAGACATGCTTGCCAACGGGGGTGCCCAATCCCCCTGTCGGTATGTTAACCCCACCCCCCCAATCGCATCGGCATTTTCCTGGCACCGCCTCACCCTGATTGTGTGCCACACTGGGAGCCCACCCCAGTGTGGCTAACATGACACCTCTCAACCTAATATGCCACACCAGGAGCCCACCCCAGTGTGGCAAAACCTGTGAAAAAAACAGAAAATGGTCCGTGGTGATGTTTTTTTATTTTTCTTACTTAAAACAAAAGAAAATGGTCCCTCACCATCAGGTCCCCTTCCCCAGCCAGCACCCACCCTGTTCGCACCCTGCAACCCTACACCCCCTCACCTCATACTTACCTCCGGAGCCCAGAATGATGATCTTTGGTTGACTGGGAACATGTCTGCACTGTTCAAAGCTGACCACGAACTGAAGAAATGCCGGTAAGCTGTATAATGGTATAAATGGGTTTTATCAACTTAGGTAGATATCTCGGCCACTATTGCAAATTTTGACACCAGATTTTCAACATGGAGTTCTTGGGATCCTACCTCATGAATTCAGTCACTATCAGTCTCGAAAGGTAATTTCACAGTCACTGCATGGAATCACCTTTCGGGCCAAATAATGAAACAACAGTGTTACTGTTCATGAGGTGGGTTCCGAAAAAGCCTATGTTGCAAATTTGGTGAAAAAATTCCAAAAGATTACTGTGTTACGAGCGTGCATTGAACAGTTTCTACACACGCACATAACTCTGAGAATTTTTTTGTATTTTCACTCCAGATTTTCAGCATTGCCATTTTTTCACACCTCCTTATGAACAGTACAGCTGTCATTTTTCACATCCTACCCAAAATGTGGTTTTGCACATGTGGTGCACAATGGCATGGTCGCTGTGGGAAATCAGCATTTGGGGCAGATTAACAAAATCACAGTGACAATGTTCATGAGCGGAGGTCCCAAAATGCCTATGTTTAAAATTTTGTGAGAACATTTCACAAAATGACTGTATTATGAGTGTGTGTTGTGCAGTTTCCACACATGCTCATAACTTCGAGACTTTCTAATAGTTTCACTCCAGATTTTCAACATTGGCATTTTTTTACACCTCCTTATGAACAGGACAGCTGTCATTTTTGACATCCTGCCTGAACTGCATTTTCACACATCTGAAGCAGAATGGCACAGTCGCTGTAGCAAATCAACATTCGAGACAGATTAACAAAATCACAGTGTCACTGTTCATGAGCAGAGGTATCAAATGCTTTCATGAGTTGGGGGTCACAAAAAGGCCATGCTGAAAATTTGTAGTGCAAATACCAACAAACATCCTGCCCTGTACAGACTGACAGACGTCAGGGGTATGCCTTTGGATTGCTGGCTGTAATGCTTATGCCATTCCACCCCCCATCCTGCAGCCATTGACAGGCATTGAGGTGTGCCTTGGACTCTTCTGCCCCAGAGTTCACCCCATTCTCCTATACTGCACCCATTTCAGCATATGTCCTTATGGAATGGGGTGACTGCAAAGCCAAACACCCCAAGGCACACCTTAACACTTGTCAGTGTCTGCAGAACAGGGTGAGGTGAAATGGCATGAACATTATGCGCGATGACGCAAAGGCATACTCCAATGCCTGTCGATCTCTGCAGTGTGGAGGTGGGATTCGCGTGAAGTTCAATACTTCACTGCCATTCCTATTCTGCATCTGTCTAACTTTTGCACTTCCAATGCTAAGACCAGCAAGCAAACATTCGGCACTGACAAATACTTGTTCTTGTATTGAAACATTTTAGACTCTTTCGTCTTGTTAATGCTCTTAAGATGAGCACTAGAGTTCTCTAACATACCACTTCAAGTCTCCAGCCTATTGACACATGTTCTGGGCTGAGGCTTCAGACATAAGAGACTAGTGCAGACAATGTGCAAACAAACTCCCACGTTTGCCCCACCTAGATCTGTTAATCTGAAAGTTCAGAAAAAAAACTCCCTCAGTTTCGGGATCTTATCTCTTCCTGTATCCTGCAGCTGCCAGCAAAATAAGGTCCTTTGGACTGACAGAGGCTACCTCACCACCTGTAGATTTTTATTTTTTTATTTGATTATAGTTAGTTTTAGCCCACTAGACCTTAAAAGAGTTTTTTAGATTTGACTGGCTAGGCTACCTAGGTCACTGTTTCTGGGTTTCTACAGTCTGCAATGTAGCTGCCAGTGAAAGGAGGCCAACTTCAGACAGGCAGAGGCTGCCAGTATTTTGTTTTATTATGTTTGCTTGCACGCATGTGCAAGAAACATAGTGCCACCATACAATTTTTCGTAGGTGTGCCACCACGCTTCCAATGCCTTACTCCTTCTTGCAGGCGCGGCCTCACCTCACCAATAAATGTCTGAGCTGTCTATGTTAGCAGTTCAGATGTTGTGGAATACAGTTCAAAGCAAAAGACTGCTTCTATCAGCTGTTGTAACGTGTAGGCAATTTACATATTGCCGTCAGCAGTATGCAAAGTGCCTACACGTCAGCACTGCATCTGAACAGCAGCCATAGACAACTCAGTTTTTTTCTTGGTCCCCCACCAAAAAACACCCAAGTGGCACACTGGGAGTCCACTCCAGCATGCTCATGCATTCCCCCTGCACACTGTATGACCGACGGGGGTGCCCAGTCCCCTGTCGGCTCCAATGCCCCCCCCAAACAGACTTCCAGGTGTCATGCTGGGAGCCCACCCCAGCATGGCAAAAGTCCCACGTTGTCTTCCTAAAAAAAGAAAAAAACACGTATAAGAAAATTCAGTCTCTCACTGACTGTCTTGCCCCCTTCCCCAACCTACGCCCACCCTCTGCGTCTCCCACCTCCCCACACCCCCGCCTCACCCCATACTTGCTTCCAGATGTCAGCACGATGATCTTCGGTGGACAGGGAACTCATCTGCACTGTTCAAAGCCAACCGCGAACTGAAGAAATGCCGGTAAGCTGTATAATGGCATAAATGTTTTTTTTTTCAACTTTGGTGCATATCTCAGCCATTTTCAGGAATTTCTTCACCAGATTTTCAACATGGGGTTCTTAGGACCCCACCTCATGAACTCAGTCACTGTTCTTTTGTCATTTGGTCCCAAAATGTGCTTTCATGGTCACTGCGTGGGACCACCTTTCGGGACCAATTTTCAAAATGACAGTGTCACAGTTCATGAGGTAAGCCCCCAAAAACCCTATGCTGAAAATTTGGTGAAAATATTTCCAAAAATAACTGTTTAATGAGCATGTGTAGGACAGTTCCTTTGTACGCTTGTAACTTTGATAATTTTTAATATTTTCACTCCAGATTTTCAACATTGCCATTTTACCACACCTCCTTATGAACAGTACAGCTGTCATTTTTCACATTTCGCCCAAAATGTTTCGTACATGTAGCGCACATTGGCACGGTTGGTGGGTGAAATCAATGTTTGGGACACATTAAGAACATCACAGTGACACTGTTCATGAGCAGAGGTGTTAAAATGGCTATGTTGAAAATGTGGTGACAAAAGTCCATAAAATGACTGTGTGATGAGCGTGCATTGTGCAATTTCCACTCACCCTCGTACGTTCACAAATTTGTAATATTTTCCATCCAGATTTTCAACATTGACATTTTTCCACACCTCCTTATGAACAGTATAGCTATCATTTTTCACACCCAGGCCGAAATGTGTTTTCGCACTTCTGGCGCAGAATAGCTCAGCCGCTGTGGTAAATTAGTGTTCGGGACAGATTAAGAAAATCACAGTGACACTGTTCATAAGTGGAGGTCCCAAAATGCCTATGTTGAAAATCTGCTATAAAAAATCCTCAAACTAAATTACATTATGGGTGTACATTGTGCAGTTTCTATGCACGTTCATGACTTCACCAGTTTTTTTATATTTTCACTCCAGATTTTCAACAATGCCATTTTTTACACCTCCTCATGAACAGTACACCTGTCACATTTCACATCCTGTTTGTAATGTGTTTTCATACCTGTGGTGCCAAATGGCGCAGTCGCTCTGCAAAATCACCTGTCACCTAATGAACTGATAGTATCACTATTCATGCGGTGGGGTCACAAAAAGCCCATGTGGAAAACTTGGAGTAAAAATACCTATGAACACCTAGGGCATTAGGGTTTTCGACCATAACGCCCTGCCCTGTAGGGACTGACAGGTGTCAGGGGTGTGACTTGGGACTGTCAACAATAGTACTCATGCCATTCCACCCCCAACCCCACCCTACAGCCAGTGACAGGCATCGAGGTGTACCTTGGACTCTTTGCCCCCAGAGTTCACCCCATTCTCCTATACTGCACTCATTTCAGCTTATTTCCTTATGGAATGAGGTGAATGTAAAGCCCAAACACCCCAAGGCACACCTCGACACTTGTCAGTGTTTGAAGGGTAGGGTGAGGTGAAATGTCGTGACCATAATGGGCGATGATCCAAAGGTACACCCCAATGCCTGTCTATCTCTGCAGAGTGAGGGTGGAGTTGGTGTCAGTTCAATACTTCAATGCCATTCCTATACTGCATCTGTCTAACTCCTACACTTCCACAGCAAGCAAACATTTGGCTTTGACAAATGCTTGTTTTTTTTAGTTTCTGTTTATTTCAGCCAAGCAGCACTTAAAAGCTTTTTTAACAGGATGTAAAGACAACTTAAGCAAGCTGATGACTCTCTGATTTGACTGCCTTCCACCTTCATTCGTTGCTTTAATTGAATTCTCTCTCTCTCTCTCTCTCTCTCTCTCACTGTCACTCTCTACCGCTCACACTCTGACAGACCAACTGAATGTAATGCAGCCTGCTCTGCATAGTATTGAAGGCACAAACAGAGCAAGAAAAGGCTATCACCAGGAAAATGCTGTGGTGCTCCAATACACATCGAAGAATCAGATGCCAAAAAGAACTAGAGCGTCCACAGCAAGGAGCTCCACACAAGTACGACTTATCATGAATAAAATGTTTTTACCAAGAAAACTGATGCTTTGCTTGGGTATTGAAGGGCAAGGCATGTGATATGCTGTAGGTCTGTCACATGATGTGACAGTAGCATGAGGAGAGGGCCATCCAAGAGCAAGCGAGACATCGGATGGGACAGGTAGTCATGGAGGTGGAGCTTGGGAGGAACTGGAGTGATGGGCAAGTGAAAGTGACAATTGGAGCAAACACTGAGGGTGGGGGAAGGAGGCAGGGCATCTAGCATGGCAGCTCGATAAGGCAAGCTGGCAATAGCTGCAGAACTTGTGGGAGTGAGCGCAGGTGGGTGGGTGGCACTGTGTAATTCTGCATTCTGTGTATTTTTAAAAGTGATTTGTAGCATATTGTAACAGCAGTTAAGCTGATCAATAAATTTGTACTTGACTTTGGTGGCACTGCTGTAGTAAAAAAAATGCTGCCTTGTACTTTCTTTAACCTGGAGCCATTTGCAAGACACCTGGGGCACTGGTCCCTAAGGCCCTGGGTTGTTGACACCCCTGAGAATTAACAATGACTAGCACTGACTGCTAATCAAGCTTACAATTGACTTGTGATATGCATTTTTGGGGTCACAAATTGCTATGCGAACCCAATTAATTTATGTGTTGAAGTTAGAAATATGAGGTTTGCCCTTGACTGAAGGCTATCTCTGGAGTCCTAGGTATCAGCTGCAGATATGCAGACTTTTCCACCGAGGAACACTGGCAGGCTGAAGCTGTACCTAGTTGGGGAGTACCTCATGACCCTGGTGCATGCATTTGTAACTTCCCACTTGGATCAATGCTCTGTACCTTGGTCTATCTGGGAACATGGTGTGCCACTTGTAGCTAGTGCAGAATTCAGGAGCCAGGTTGATCGCAGCACCAAATATTGAAGATCAGGTCACACCTGAGTTTCACAACATGTACCGGGTACTAATATGTTGGCACATCACCCCCCCTCCACCTACCATGAGAAGGTTTCCCCATCCAGAGACTTTGCCTGGCCCTCTTGGTGCCTTAGAGACAGAGACTACATTGCCACTGAGAAGCAACCAGGCATCCCTTGTCCTTCTAAAAAGGGAGACTCAGCACCTGGCCTTCACATGTATAGGTCCCCAGCCCTGCCTGAGGAACAAGATTCAGTGGCCTATTCAAGACTAGAAGAGAAGACTTCTTTTTTTTTAATTTAATATACTTTATTGATTGGTTACAGGTATGTACATAGGGATGACAAGGCTATGGCACACTGAATCAGAACATGTACATATAGCTATCAAGCCATGGGTTACATCAGCTCCTAAATTGGCTGTAAACAAATCCATTATATTACCAAACCCTCCATCCCCCTCTAACCTTCCGTCCCACACCCACAACCCCTCCTGCACAGGATCTTCACTAAAGCTATTCAGGAATGACAGCAGTATAGTGCTTGATTCCCAGACTACCCTCGAGGTCTTTAAATAAAATGTACCATGGATGAATAATATGACCTAATATACTTCTATTGGTATGCATGGGAAATGGTGCTCATTGTGCACTATAATTTAGGCAGCACATGAGCCTATCTAGAAATGGAGTTTTGTCAAAAGTGGCAGGAGCATATCTAAGGAAGGCAATCATCTTTTCTATTCTGAGGTTAGACAGTAGCTCATTCAACCATTCAGAAGAGGATATCATTATGGAATCTTTCCAGTGTTTTAATACCAGTTTTTTGACTGAATATGAGATGAGGGGTATATTAAACCTTCTCTCTTTGGTTGACACTAGTGAGTAATTGCCTATGATGCAGATCTCTGGGGTAAAGGGATCTTCAGTCCCCAATAGAGTGTCTACTTTGGCCTTTATCTGGTTCCAGAGGGTGTTGATTAAATGGCATTCCCAGAATACAGGCAGCAAGGTACCCTCCTCCAAACCACATCTGTAGCATTTAGGATCCTGCTGACTTCCCATTCTTGCCAACTTAGTGGGAGTAAAGTATATGTTATGCAGAATATAGTACTGCATAATTCTATTTTTGTCATTGTTTGTGTAAGAATATACTGCTTGCCAAATTTTGTCCCATTGGAAATTGTTATTAGGAAATTTTTCAGCCCAATATGCTGAGGATCCTTGTATTTCAGGGTAGAGAATAGGGTATAAACAGGATGCAATCTGAGACACTGCATGTGGCTGCCAAACCATGTGGTGGAGTGAAGTAAAAAGATCTGCTTTATTTACTAACCATGGACCAGACCCAAAAGTGGTAATCAATAAGTGCCGCACCTGATATCCTTGGAACACCTGTTTGGCTGAGAGGTTCAGAGTAGGAAGGAGTTCTAGCATAGATTTAAGCAATCTATTGACTAGCAAGTCAGAGATTACAAGATTGGTGGAGGGATCCATCTTTAGGGGTCAAGCAATGACCACTTAGCCTAAGATTGGGGTTCAAATATAAGAGTTGGGATGTATCTTTGGTTTGATCATATTTGAGCACCCTGCAGAGTTGGGAATGGACCTTAATAGAGGTTTGAATTATTTCATTCTTAAATAAGGCCAAACATGTTTTAAATGAAATGTATAGTAAACTGAGAGGAGAAATCACACTCTGAGTAATTATTTGGCATTCTATTTGGAGCCAGACTGTAGTGAAAGGGAGGTCATTTGGTGGAAAAGCAGGAGTCAGCCATTTCAAATACTTGGCAATGTGGCTTGCCATATAGTAGTGGAAGAAATTGGGAAGTCAGAGGCCTCCCTGAAGCTTAACTGCTCCAAGTCTTACATATGACTTTCTTGGGGGCTTTTTATTCCAAAGAAATTGAGAAATTATGGCGTGGAGCTTGCCGAACCACGTATGGGGAGATAGAAATTTAGCATATTCAAAGGGTTAAAAAAAACAGGGAAGTATATTCATTTTGATTATGCTAATTCTCCCTTGTAGCGAGAGGTAAAGTGGGGTCTATCTTTCCAGGTCCTGATTTATGATGGTAAGAAGAGAATCTAAATAATTTTTTTTCATTTGGGTCATACTTTAAGAGAGTGTAAGTCCTAAGTATCTGATTTGGGGCGACCAATCCAAGTGCAGACCAGCTATCTGGGATTGACAGGCAAGCATATTTAGAGGCATAACTGTGGACTTTTCTCTGTTTAGTTTATAACTGGAGAATAAACCACATGTGTCAATAACATCTAGGATAGCTGGAAGCGTATTACTCAAATCAGTGATATGTAGCAAAATATCATCCACATAAGCAGACAAGCGAAGATCAAGCCCACTTATTTGGAGTCCCTTAACAAGAGGCAAAGTCTGAGGGTGGTAAAGCAGGGGTTCTAGGTACAAATTAAAGAGCATGGAGGAACGCAGACAGCCCTGGTGAGTACCTGAGCATAGAGGGAACAGTTTCGAATAGACCCCACTGCAGTATATTTTAACCATGGGAGAGGTGTGAAGGACCTTGATCCAATCTATAAATAACTTTTGGAAACCAAACTTGCTGAGGACAGCAAACAAAAATGATCAAGATACTCGGTCAAATGCCTTCGCCACATCCAGAGACACCAGAACCATGGAGGTTAATAATAATAATAATAAAACTTTATTAAGTGCCTTTCAAGCACCAAGGGACTGTACAAATGAACAATAAAATCAAAAATACACATATAAAATCAGAATAATCACAACAACCTCAAACCATAAAAGTCTGACTCCACAGGTGGGTCTTGAGTTCCCGCTTAAAAATCTCCACAGTCGTGCATTCCTGAAGCCGGCAAGGCAGAGAATTCCAGAGGGTTGGGACTATAAACATAAAAGCCCGAGCCCCAGAAGATTTTTAAATAACCCTCGGAACCTCCAGCAACCCCTCGTCAGCTGAACGGAGCTGTCATACAGGCTGGTAAGGAATCAAAAGCTCTTTCAAGTAGTTGGGGCCAAGTCCGTGCAGGGCTTTAAAGGTCAAAACACCTACTTTAAAGGTGATCCACCACTGTATAGGCAGCCAGTGCAGATTGTTCAGAACAGGGGTAATGTGTGTCCTTCTTAATACCCCTGTCAACAATCTCGCAGCAGCGTTCTGCACTAGCTGCAAGCAGCAGATATCAACCCCAGGAAGCCCCAGGTACAGGGAGTTGCAATAGTCAAGGTGATAGGTCACAAAGGCGTGGACCAACACAGGTAAATCACTGGATGAAACAAGGTGCTTCACCCTGGCAATGTTCCTAAGATGGTAAAATGCAGACTTAACGACTGCTGACACCTGATAACGCAGGGTCAGCCCGTCATCAAGTAACACTCCCAGGTTACGCACCCGTTCAGAGGTAAGGATCTGATCCCCCCTTCCCCAGAAATAACCCAGAAGGCTAATCAGTCCCCAACCCCTCTATCCTGCGATCCGGGTCCACAACCATAACCTCGATCTTTCCGGTGTTCAGCTTTAACCAGCTTGAATTCATCCAGTCATGGATTTCAGCAAGGCAGCTATTAAATACCGAGAAAGCACTAACCTGGTCGGGGGCAAAAGACAGTTAGAGCTGGGTATCATCAGCATAGCAGTGAAACCTCAGCCATACCATCTTACAGTGTCTCCATGGGGCAGCATATACACTGCAAACAACATGGGGGAACGCACCGAGCCCTGGGGAATGCCACATTGCAGAGAGAAAGGGTCAGAGGAAAAATCCCCGACACAACTCTCTGTGTTCTCCCAGATAGAAAAGATGAAAACCATCTGAGCACTGTACTAGACAGTCCACAGATGGATCTCAGGCACTCGAGCAAAACCCCATAGTCTACAGTGTCAAAAGCTGAGGAGAGATCAAGGAGAACCAAGATAGAATGGTTTCTTTGATCTCTCACCATCAAGAGATCATTGAGCACCCTGACCAGAGCAGTCTCAGTACTATGCCTCTTACGAAAACCAGACTGGAAAGGTTCGAAGATACTATGGATGGTCAAATGGTCCTCCAGCTGGTTTGCCACTACCTTCTCAATAACCTTCCCAATAAAGGGAAGGTTAGAGATAGGTCTGTAGTTGGCAAAAATATCTAGGTCCAGAGAAGCCTTCTTCAAAAGGGGAGTCACCACCACTTCCTTTAAGGAGCTAGGAAACTCGCCCAGTTCTAGGGAGCACCAGATTATTTGAGCCAGAAATGGGCCCACGATCTCAACACAACCAAAAATCAGGGAGGTTGGACCCAGATCTAAACTACAGCATGTAAGGTGCATCCCCTGGATGATCTTCATAATATCCTCGAGCCTCAGCAGGTCAAAGGAACTCCAGGAGGCTCAGAGTACCATGGACAGATGCCGGCCAACAGCTTCCCCCTTAGAGTGTGTCAGGCAGATCTCTGCTCTGATGTCAGCAACCTTATTTGCAAAGAATTGAGCGATCTCATCACACTCCTTTTGTGAAAAAGCTAGATGGAGCTGGAGACAGGCTGGGTTGCGCAGCTTGTCCACAGTTCTGAAGAGTTGAGCCTGTCGATTCTGAGCAACAGCGATCTCCCTGGACATAAATTCTGCCTTCTTATGGGAGATCTCTGATTGGTAGAGCTGGTAATGCTCCTCCTTACTAAGGTGGTCAACTTCTAGAGCAGATTTCCACCAACAACGCTCTAACTGTCGTCCCACACATTGCAACTCCCTCAAGGACCTATCAAACCAAGGGGCCTGAGGGTGGACAGAGAGGGGATGAACACGGACAGGAGCAATTGAGTCAAGAGCCGAGGAAATGGCCTGATTGTAAGCCAAAACCATGGACTCCAGACCCATGCTGGCAGTAGGAAACTCTGAGAGGTTTAATAACAGGACTTCAGGGCACACGTCCCTAAAGGGCGGTATCGAACCATCTCCACAGGGAAAGACCTACGAAGGGGAGCACAAAAATTGAAGCCCATGGTGTAATGATCAGACCAACTGACAGGTTCCACAACCAAATCAGAGGCCCCAATCCCCAGGAGAAAAACCAAATCCAGAGAGTGACCGTAACTATGAGTAGCTGAAGAAAAAATCTGTGTAAGGCCCAGTGATGTCATCAACTGGAGGAAGTGTTGACCAAAAGCTGAGAGTTTGTTGTTGACCCAGGCATTGAAGTCACCCAGAACCATCAATCTGGGTGACTCCAATGCCATATCGGCGACGAAGTCTGTCACTTCCTGCAGGAATCGCCTCTCGTCTCCTGGTGGACAGTAGATGAGGGCTATCCTGCAACCCACACCAGCTACTATGGTACACTCAAAGGATTCAGCTTCCTCAGCTGGTACAACCATGAGTCCCAACCTGGTCTTAAAACAGATCACTACCCCGAAATCCAATCTCGGGCGGTGAATCACCAAGTACCCGGCTGGAACAGCTGCCTCCAAAATGGGGCCGGCATTTCCATTCAGCCAGGTCTCGGTGATGCAAGTCAGAAACGCTGTCCCAACAAAGTCAGCGATAACAGCGGACTTGTTTTTAATAGATCTGGCATTGCACAACACCGCCCGAGTTGGACAAGGCTCCTGAGCTGTCCCGAATACTTGCCCATCTAAACAGGTGGTGCCCTTGGGTATGCAGACTAGACATGGATCTCCACGTTCCATGCTCCATTTCGCCCCAGGGCATCTTCTGGACCTAACCAGCTCTATATGAGAGGTCCTTTCATTCACCCTCCAGTGTCCGCATCCCCAACCACACCCACCCCAAACCCTCCTACGTACAATACAAAGTGCCCGACAGTGCTGGTAGGTAGAAAATGGGAGGGGGGGGTGAAGGGCGTGGAGATCGGAGGACGAATAATGCACGACCGGGGTGACTAAACAACACATACCCCAAGTGGGAAACAAACTCACTACTAGACAGCTAAATAAAGATCCTAATTACCTCATGAATAAATTACCCTCAATTACAATTAAACTAAAACCAGCGAAATAACATAATTCAATAAACAAAAAAACAAGCTAATAAAACTTCCCCACCCTTGAACCCTCTCACGGCTCTGAGGAGGGAAGAAAACACAAAATTAAAAAAAAAAATAATACAATTCAAAACTAATTTTTGTCCCAAAGGTCCTCTCACTACCAATCAGACAAAAACATTCAAAAACACAAATATGAATAGTCCATTTGCAGTTTTTAGGCACTCTCACTGCCGATAATGATTAATATTACACGGAATCCAAATATATAAGGTTGGTGCCAATCTGGACGCGGAGAAGAAGTGAAATAACTTCCGTATGTGGTCAGCTGATGAACAGCCTGTTACAAATCCTACCTGGTCAGTATAGAGTAGGAGGAGCCAGATCTTCTTTAGTCTGGATGCCAGAATCTTTGCAAATAGTTTGATATCATAATTCATTAAAGAAATAGGTTGGTAATTGGTTACCTTATTTTTTGGTTTATTAGGTTTAGGGAGCACTATAATAAGGGCTTCTAAGAGAGTGGGATCAGAAATGCTGGATTCGAAGAGATAGTTGAATGTATGTAGAAGCAGGGGAGAAATCTGCTCCTCAAAAACTTTGTAAAATTGAGGAGGAAATCTGTCAGGGCCTGGAGCCTTATTGTCCGGCAGAGAATGTATTGCATCTGATAGCTCCTTTTGGGAAATTTTACATACCAGAAATTGTTGCAGAGCTTCATCCAAGGGTGGCAATTGGACACTATTTAGACAATTATTAATGTCCTCTAGTTGGGGGGCATTGCTAGGGAGGGAATATAAGGATTTATAGTAATTTTCAAATTCTTGTACTATCTCCTTCGAGGTGATAAGTAGGGAGTTATCCTTAAGTAAATTAAGAGCCAGAACCAACCTGGAATCTTCTTGCTTCCTTAACCTAAGAGCAAGCAGGCGACTAGCCTTCTAGCCCTGCTCTATATAATGAGCCTGCATTTTAAACAATGCATACATGGCCTGTTCCCTAAGGATTTCTGAATATTGACTTCGAGCCTGAGCCAGCTGGAGGAGGATATCTTCACTTTGAGTGAAAGGCAACTTTTCTTCTAGCACTTGTATTTGGGTTAACAGGGAAGTAGAGAGGGCTTCTCTTTTTTTCTTCCTGACCATAGATAACTGTATACACTCACCCCTGATCACACACTTTAAGGCACTCCAGATCTTGTCCGTATAAGGGAGCGAGTTCTGGTTAAGGGATACAAATTCTTCAATCATATCCTTAAGAGACTGAACCATATGTGGGCCATGTAATAACTGAACATTAAGTTTCCAAGTATTTTCTTTGTGCATGTTAAGTGGGAGTGAGCCCTCAAGCCAGATTGGTGCATGATCCGATAGGGTCCTAGGGATCATGCCACACCCTATGAGCCCTGTTAGCACTATATTATTGACCAGGAAGTAGTCAATCCATGACAGAGTTCTATGAGCAGAGGAAAAATAGATAAATCTTTTGGTAGCAGGATTTAGTAGGTGCCAAGGGTCAATTAGAGCATGACTGGTCATAAATTCGTGCATTGTGACCTACGCCGAGGAAAGAGACTCTTTGCCAGGGGTTGGAGATTTATGCAGCTCCGGGGAATGCACTAAATTCCAGTCCCCAGCCAACACCATGAGTAACCTTGGAAAAGAACCTAATAATAAAGATAGGGCAGTGAAGAATTCCGGGGTAGGAATGTTAGGGCTGTATATAGAGGCTAGGATCACTTCAACATAATTCAGGATGCCTCTAACAAAGATAAACTGCCCTTGGTGGTCCGTGGTGCAGTGCTGCACTTGGAATGGTGTACCCCTAGTAAAAAGGATAGCCACCCCTCTCTGGGCTGTGGCGTTACCAGCAGAAAAAACTTGACCAATTTGGCGTCATCTAAATAAAATGCCCTTTGTTTCCAGCAGGTGTGTCTCCTGGAGAGAAATTACCCCTCCATGCAATGATTCCAATGTTTAAGTATTTGGAGTCTTTTAACCATATTCCTCACTCCCTTCATATTCCAAGAAATATATCTCAGCACCATTATCGGGTCTCTAAGTGATCGGGAGTAGAATGTGAGTAATATAGCCATAATACATGTATCCGACTATTGGTAACTGACACACAATGAGAGTACCATATCTCTGCCTCCATTGTGAAACAATTATGAAACAGGTAACTGCTGATAAAACCTCAGGTAGAACGGAAGATCCAAGTGCACCCTTATCCCCAACCCCCCACAATCTCCCCATCCCAGACTCAAAACTCCCCCTTATTCCCTCCATAACAAGCAATGACTAACCAAAGTGGCTTAACTCCCTAGTCCATGTGACTGCATTCCCAAATCTCACTTGGCTGCAATAATTGTATATCACCAAGCAGAACTCAGCTGCCAAGTCTCCACCCCCCACTTCAAATAACACTAAAGCAAACTTTTAGTGAAATCCTACAATAGAATATAGTCATCCCAGTATGGCCAACACCTGTGAAAAAAAACAGAAAATGGTCCATGGTGATGTTTTTTCATTTTTCTTACCTGAAAAAAAAGGAAAAAGTCCCTCACCATCAGGTCCTTCCCCCTGCCCTCATCCACCCTCCACGCACCCTGCATCCCTACACCCCCTCCACCTCATACTTACTTCTGGAGCCTGGCATGATGATCTTTGGTGGACCAGGAACATGTGTGCACACTTCAAAACTGACCGTGAACTGAAGAAATGCCGGTAAGCTGTATAATTGCATAAATGAGTTTTTTTTCAACTTAGGTGGATATCTCGGCCATTATTACGAATTTTGGCACCAAATTTTCAACATTGGGTTCTTGGGACCCCACCTCATGAATTCAGTCATTGTCGGTCCTGAAAGGTGATTTCACAGTCACTGCACGGAATCACCTTTTGGGACAAATATGGAAATGACTGTTCATGAGGTGGAGCTCCCAAACCCTATGTTGCAAATTCAGTGGCATCAAAAAAATAACTGTTACAAGCATCGTTACAGTTTCTATGCAGCTCACTAACTACGAGAATTTTTAATATTTTTACTCCAGATTTTCAACATTGCCATATTTTCACACCTTCTTATGAACAGTACAGCTGTCATTTTTCACATCCTACCCAAAATGTGGTTTTGCACATGTGGCACACAATAGCGTGGTTGCTGTGGGAAATCAGCATTTGGGGCAGATTAACAAAATCACAGTGACACTGTTCATGAGTGGAGGCCCCAAAATGCCTTTGTTAAAAATTTGGTGAGAACATTTCACAAAATGACTGTATTACGAGCATGCATTGTGCAGTTTTCACGCACGCTCGTATTTTCAAGACTTTTTAATAGTTTCACTCCAGATTTTCAGCACTGGCATTTTTTCACATCTCCTTATGAACAGGACAGCTGTCATTTTTGACATCCTGCCCGAACTGTGTTTTTGCACATCTGGAGCAGAAATGCACGGTCGCTGTAGCAAATCAACATTTGAGACAGATTAACAAAATCACAGTGCCACTGTTCATGAGCAGAGGTACTAAATGCTTTCATGAGGTGGGGGTCATAAAAAGGCCATGCTGAAAATTTGTAGCGCAAATACCAACAAACACCCAGGGTGTTATGGTTTCTGACCATAACATCCCACCTTGTACAGACTGACAGGCGTCAGAGGTATGCCTTTGGATTGCTGGCTGTAATGCTCATGCCATTCCACCCCCATCCTGCAGCCAGTGACAGGCACCAAGGTGTGCCTTGGACCCTTCAGCCCCAGAGTTCACCCCATTCTCCTATACTGCACCCATTTCAGTGTATTTCCTTATGGAATGGGGTGACTGTAAAGCCAAACACCCCAAGGCACACCCCAACACTGTGTCTGCAGAATAGGGTGAGGAGGTATAGCCATCTGGGAACTAGAGACCATCGAACAGTATGGTTCACAATAAACACAGCAATAGAGTCAAGCCATGCAAAGGCAAAAGTACTGGACTTCAGGAGGGCTGACTTTGCCAAAATTGGTGAGTGCCTAAGGAATGCACTAGCAAATGGGCAGGAAGGAGGGCTGGAAGAACAATAGGGAATAATAAAAACTGTCATCACAGAGGTAACAAGCCTTTGTGTGAAGCAAATAAACAAAACAAAATTATGTAAGAAACCACTATGGTTCTGAAAGGAGGTGGCAGTGAAGGTTCAAGAGAAAAAGAAAGCATTCAGAAAGTATAAGGAATCACAGAAGGAGCAGGACAGAGAATTCTAGCAGTTAAAGCATAAGGAAGCTGGGAAGGCAGTCAGAACAGCAAAGGCCCTAACCGAGGAAAAGATAGCCAACTCAGTTAAGAAGGGGGATAAAACCTTTTTTAGGTACATCAGGGAGCAAAGGAAGACCAAGGGAGGGATAGTGAGGCTTGATAAAGGAGAGGGGGGGGTGGGCAGAGGGTGACGGTGAAAATGCAGAGATACTAAACAAATATTTTTGCTCAGTATTTACAAATGAAGAGGGGGAGGTACCGAAAACAAACAACAGAAACACTCTGGATACAGAAGTTGATACTAGCCCATTTACAGAAGAAAGGGTTCTGAAAGAACTCTTAAAACTGAAGGTGGACAAAGCAATGGGGACTGATGGGATTTGTTCCAGAATTCTAAAAGAACTAAGGGTAGAACTAGTGACACCTCTGACTACCATCTTTAACAAATCATAGGAGGATGGGGTGGTACCTGAGGACTGGAGAAGGGCAGATGTGATTCCCCTTCACAAAAGTGGGAGCAGGGCAGAAGCAGGAAACTACAGACCTGTTAGTTTAACCTCAGTGATAGGGAAAATGATGAAATCACTTCTGAAGGAAAGAATTGTCGAGTACCTAGAGGCCAGAGGGGCAGAGGACCCAAGGCAGCATGGATTCACAGCAGGAAGGTCATGTCAGACGAACCTAATAGATTTCTTTGACTGGGTGACCAAAGTAGTAGATCAGGGAGGGGCTGTGGACATGGCATAGCTAGATTTTAGCAAGGCATTTGACACAGTCCCACACAAAAGCTTAATATACAAGTTAGCCAGCCTGGGAGTGGGTCCCAAGATGATAGCCTGGGTAAAGAATTGGCTTGAGAATAGGACACAGAGGGTAATAGTAAATGGAGTCCACTCTGAAGAAAGGGGGGTTACTAGTGGGGTACCGCAGGGTTCAGTATTAGGACCGGTCCTCTTCAATGTCTTTATAGCGACATTGCAGAGGGACTGGAAGGAAAGTATGTCTCTTTGCAGATGACACAAAGATCTGCAACAGAGTTGATGCACAAGGTGGGGTGGAAAGGATGAGAAGAGACTTGGCAAGGTTAGAGAATGGTCAAATGTATGGCAGCTTAGATTCAGTGCTAAGAAGTGCAAGGTAATGCACCTGGGAAACAAAACCCAGGGAAGAGTACACAATGGGGGTGAGATATTAACAACAACAAAAATGGAAAGGGACCTGGGGTAGTCATATCAGATGACTTAAAGGTGGGCAAGCAATGTGAGAGGGCAGTAAGGAGGGCTGGGGGATACTGGAATGCATAGGAGAGGCATCACCAGTAGAAAACAGGAAGTTGTTATCTCTGTACAGACAGCTGGTGAGACTCCATCTGAGTACTGTGTGCAGTTCTGGAGACCCAGTCCCCTGCAAGGACATAGACAGGATGGAAGCTGTCCAGAGGAGGGCAACTAAATGGTGCAGGGTCTGCACTGGAAGACATATGAAGAGAGACTAAAGGAGCTTAATATGTATAGCCTCGAGGAAAGGAGGGGAGAGTGGGGACATGATAGAAACTTTCAAGTACCTCAAGGGAATCAACAAATTCCAAGAGGGTAGCATCTTTCAAAAAAAGAGGTGTGCAAGAACAAGGGTGCACAATTAGAAGATGGGGGGGGGCAGCTCAGAGGTAATATAAGGAAGTATTTTTTCACAAAGAGGGTTGTGGATGCATGGAATGGCCTTCCGGAGGAGGTTGTGGAGTCAAAAACAGTGGTTGAATTCAAGCATGCATGGGACAGTCATAAGGCAATTCTAGGGGCCGGGGGTAGAAAGAAGTAGGCTGCTGGTTAACTAGGATCTGCAGCTTATCCATTAGATAGGGAAATGGGCAGATTGGGTGGGCCAAGCGGGTCCTTATCTGCCAACAAATTCCATGTTTCTATGTTTCTATGAAATAGCATGAGCGTTATGTGCGATGACGCAAAGGCATACCCCAATGCCTGTCCATCTCTTCAGGGTGGAGGTGGGGTTCGTGTGAAGTTCAGTACTTCACTGCCATTCCTATTCTGCATCTGTCTAACTCTTGCTCTTCCAATGCTAAGACCAGCAAGCAAACATTCGGCATTGACAAATGCTTGTTCTTATATTGAAACATGTTAGACTTTCACCTTGTTAATGCTCTTAAGATGAGCAATAGAGTTTTCTAACATACCACATCAAGTCTCCAGCCTATTGACACATGTTCTGGGCTGAGGCTTCAGACGTATGAGACCAGTGCAGACAACGTGCAAACAAACTCCCACTGTTTGCCCCACCTAGATCTGCTAATCTGAAAGTTCAGAAAAAAAACTCCCTCAGTTTCAGGATTTTATCTCTTCCTGTATTCTGCAGCTGCCAGCAAAATAAAGTCCTTTGGACTGACAGAGGCTACCTCACCACCTGTAGATTTTTATTTTTTTTATTTGATTATAGTTAGTTTTAGCCCACTAGACCTTAAAAGGGTTTTTTAGATTTGACTGGCTAGGCTACCTAAGACCCTGTTTCTGGGTTTCTATAGTCTGCAATGTAGCTGCCAGCAAAAGGAGGCCCTCTTCAGACAGGCAGAGGCTACATGTATTTTGTTTTATTATGTTTGCTTGCATGCATGTGCAAGAAACATAGTGCCACCATACAAATTTTCGTAGGTGTGCCACCACGCTTCCAGTGCCCTACTCCTTCTTGCAGACGTGGCCTTATCGCACCAATAAATGTCTGAGCTGTCTATGACAGCAGTTTGGATGCAGAAGCATACAGTTCAAAGCAAAAGACTGCTACAATCAGCGGTGGTAACATGTAGGCAATTTGCATACTGCCATCGGCAGGCAATTTACATGCTGCCGTTGGCAGTATGCAAAGTGCCTACACATCAGTACTGCATCTGAACAGCTGTCATAGACAGCTCAGTTTTTTCTGGCCCCCAACAAACACTCCAAATAGCATGCTGGGAGCTCACCCAGCATGCTCATGCGCCCCCACACACTGTATGACAAAAGTCCATATGTTAGACGGGGGGTGCCCAATCGCCGGCAGCTCCACTGCCCCCCCAACAGACTTCCATTTGCCATGCTGGGAGCCCACCCCAGTGTGGCAAAAGTCCTGTGTCATCTTCCTAAAAAAAGAAAAAAACACCTATAACAAAAACAGTCCCTCGTTGAATGTCTTGCTGCCTCCCCCAACCCATGCCCACCCTCTGCGTACCCCACCTCCCCACACCCCCGCCTCACTCCATTCTTACCTCTGGAGGCTGGCACGATGATCTTCGGTGGACCGAGAACATGTCTGCACTCTTCAAAGCCAACCGTGAACTGAAGAAATTCTGGTAAGCTGTATAATGGCATAAATGGGTTTTTTTCAACTTTGGTGCATATCTTGGCCATTTTTGGGAACTGTTTCACCAGATTTTGAACATGGGGTTCCTGGGACCCTACCTTGTGAACTCAGTTACTGTCATTTTGTTATGTGGTCCCGAAAGGTGATTTTGTGGTCACTGCGTGGAACCACCTTTAGGGACAGATTAACAAAACGACACTGTCACAGTTCATAAGGTAGGCCTCCAAAAACCCTATGTTGAAAATTTGGTGAAAAAATTCCCCAAAAATGATGACATTATGAAACAATTATGAAACAGGTAACTGCTGATAAAATCTCAGGTCGAACTGAAGATCCATGTGCACCCTTATCCCCAACCCCCCACAATCTCCCCATCCCAGACTCAAAACTCCCCCTCGTTCCCTCCATAACAAGCAATAACTAACCAAAGTGGCTTAACTCCCCAGTCCTTGCAACTACACTCCCAAATTTCACTTGGTTGTAATAATTATATACCACCAAGCAGAACGCAGCCTCCAAGCCCCCCTTCCCCGCATCAAATAACACTATAGCAAACTGGTAGTGAAATCCTACAGTAGAATATAGCCTTTTAAAGAAAATGAAAGACCCATTTCAATGTCCAAACACTAAGATCAGTCTTTTAGGAGAGTAACATTAATCCCCCGATTAAATGTGCTGGAATGGGTAGCCAAAAACAGACCTCTGTGTCTGTACAAAACAGTAATCCCGAACTGATAACTTTGCATCTAAAATAATGCAGGCTAATACCTAAATACCCCAGCAAACAGGTTCTGTAGACTTGACTAACTTGAATTAACAGAAGGACCCCTAAACAGCTTTATATATGCAAGGTGCACAGTTATTATTAGATTAGACCCCTGCTATCCCTTAAAGCCATCTTCCTTTTCACATGACAAACTTCCAAACCCAAGTTCCAAACCCAAACTCAAGTTCCTGATGAGCAGTCACTTGAAAAGATCAGGGACCAACTTCTTGAGCTCAGAGGTCACCTTACTTAGGGATTCAAATGTAATCCATTTGCTCTCATGGTTCATTTGTAGAGTGGTGGGGTATCGCATCCTGAATTTGATGTCAGCCGCTATAATCTTCGTGACCAGGAGATGAGTCTCCATTCGTTTCTGTCAGACCGTTAGGAGAAGATCTTGTGTAATCTTTATTTTCTTATTTTCCCATTGGATTTCTCTGGTCTCCTTTACTTTATCGAGGATAAACTGCCTGTCCAGGTAGTTAAGGAGACGGAAGATCAGAGGACGTGGAGGAGAGCCATGCGGCGGGGTAGGCCTGACAGAATGATGAGCACACTCAATTATGTAGTTAGGACCATTCAGAGATGGGCCCACTATCTTCATACAGGGCTTTTGTGCAAACAGGATAGGATTTGTTCCTTCTCCTTCTAGAAGGCCCAACACCACAAGATTGTTCCTCCTCGAATGCCCCTCCAGGTCTTCAAGTTTTTCCTCAGCCTTCCTAAGGTGCTGTTGCATAGTGGACAGATCAGGCTCAAGCCAGGCTCGCCAGTCATCCAAGGAGGAAATCCTTGCGTCGTTGTCGCCTGTCCGAATGGTAAGTTGCTGCAGGGAGGATTTCATGGTTTGCAAATCACCCACTACAGATTACAGAGATTCCTTAATGGGTGCAAGGCCCTCAAAAAAGGTAGCTTCAGTAAGCAGGACCTGGGGAATTGCCTGGGTTACATCCCTGGGCTCTGTAGCTTTGTTCATCTTTGCAGACTTCTCCTTAGCCGGAGACTGCAGTGGCATGTGCTTTGGTCTCTGTGCCCTCATTTCCACCTCCATTGGCTCAGAGAATAAGCAGACAAGACTTTAGGGGGCATGAATTACTGTTAACCACCTCTGACCACAAAGATCGATGCTATAGTGGTGCAATTAAACAAGATTTGTGCAGGGGGGTATTGGAGCCGTTCACCATGCATCCTACTCGGCAGCCATCACAACCGGAAAAGAAGAGAAGAGAAGAGAAGGGAAGAGAAGAGAAGAGAAGAGAAGAGAAGAGAAGAGAAGAGAAGAGAAGAGAAGAGAAGAGAAGAGAAGAGAAGAGAAGAGAAGAGAAGACTTGACTTCTGACAAAGAGACAGAGGGCGAGTAAGAATGTGCAGATCATCTCTTCCTCCTGGAGAATCGTCCATGCCCCATGAAGCAAACCTGCTTTATCCTCAAGCTCAAGCAGCCACAACAGCAGGGGGAAAAAGAAAACAGACCCTCTCTTAGTCTTCACCTAACCTATTAAATTATTCCCTGTGTGTAAGCTAGTTCAGATCCTAGTTTACGGAGAACAGAAAACACCAGAGAAAAAGTCCTCCATGTTTCATCATGCTGTCCAAGCATACCAGCCAGACAAGTAGTAGTCAAAGGCCTGGGTCACATGTCCTCATGATGGTGCATCTAGTAGTATCCACCCCCTAATTGCTCATCTGTAATATAAAATATATTTTCTGCCACCTAGTGGTCCCCCGCCCCCCCCAGCCCTGACTGCCTGTCCATACTATAAAGTGGATTCCCTGGCATTTAGTGGTTCCACCCACCACCCAGGTCACCTATCCATAAAGTAAAATATACTCCATGGTATCTAGTAGTTATGTCCCACCCTTCCAAAAACCCATTCCCTACCTCAGAATATTATTTCAAGCATCTAGTTGCCACTCCACACTGGGTAGGCTTTCATGATGCCCTCCCAGTTGCCAGCAGTATCCACAATTCACATCCCTTAGCAGCTTCCCTGTATCCCACTGCATGTCCTGTAGTGTTATTATTGCTACCAGACATACTTCATGTAAGGTTCCATTATTGATTGGACTTGAGCAATATTCTGGTATGACCAGCTGCTTCCAATAACTCTTGCACCCTTGTGCCAATTTGGCCCACATTTTGGGGAGGACTGTCAGAACACCCTTTCTCATGGCCACATACTGTAAGTGGTGACAAGGTAACACCCACCCAAAATGGTTGTTCAGTGAGCTCCTGTTCTGCAGCTGACAGTTGGCAGACAAAGCACCAAGAAGTTCCCTGATGCAACAGGGCAGGAATCAAGTCCAAAGAAGCAACACTTGCAAACTGGCAACAAGGCAGAAAACTTAACTTTAAAAGACAAAAGAATGAACAGTGAATTGTAGTACAGGGTTGAATTATAGTACATATGGATACAGTAACTGTATGTCCTGATGAAGAGGAAGATATCCTCAAAACGTTGACTTTTGTACAAATACTCTTACCAATCTGGTCAGACTAAAATCAATAAATCACATACTCAATGAGGGAGTTTACTTGTCCAGATTTTGTTAGGTACATTAATCTTGAACCCTGCACATGAAGGTGACTTACATATCACTGTGCAGAGGGAAGGCAAGTTGGCATACTTCTAAATTTCAAGTTCACAAACTGAGTAGTGTGTCTCATCAGACTGATCTCTGAAGAGCCTTTATCCCAACAGAAAAAAGGGCATGTAGGCCATACCACCAAATAACACCAAAGTACAAACACAGGAAGGTCTAAGAAATGACAAAGTCATGCTACATGACAGTCTAGCATGAAAAACTGAGTTCGAGTGAGACGCCAAGCACACCAGCCATATTCGGGTAGTGGGCACCCAAGAAAAGAGGCAATACTAAACAGAAACAAGCTTACATGGACCAGAATAACAAAAGTCACCCAGAGTCCAAATTTTGCCCAGAGGGTCCTCTGCCGATGATAGCTTGCCCAAAGAGGATTCCACAGCCTCTGGGTCTGCAAAAAACATGCTTTTTATCTTGGTGGGTGACCAGTAGGTGAGCCAGGAAAAACATCTGTGCCATAACTCCCTTCTCCAAAAAGTTTTCTTAAGCTGTTGTAATTGCCTCTTTTTGTTCTGAGCATGGGAGGAAGATTCAGAAAGAACCCTAGCTTGCTGCCCTCCCACATAATTTTTCCATGGTCTGACCTCTAGTGAAGGCTGTGGGCAATCCAGTGTGAATTCAGGGCTGGAGGGACGGCAGACGGCGATGCCTCATGCATGGTAACATGTGTGGTGTGTCTTGTCATCATTGCACATCTGTCCCTCCCTTCCAGAAAAAGTGGAAAATGGCTGGACACAGTGAGGATGATCCTAGTCTCTCCTGGGCTCTGTGCTGGACCTTAGGGCCCCTCTCCTGCACTGGATCTGTGTTATTGGTGGGTGGTGCTCGCTGATAGACCAACACCATGGGTGGACTAAGGCATGGAGGACGTAGGGCTGAGGGGGGTCCTGAATGGATCCATTTCACTGGCCACATGATGCCCCATCAAACCCTGCCACAGGGGTAAGCTGTGGAGGATGTTGGGCAAGGTAAGTCCCTGGGTTCTAGTGGCAGGGGATGTGGAGGTCAGTAGAATGGAAGGCTGTTCTGCAGCAGGGGGATAAAGTGTCTAACTGCAAAAAAATTTCATATTAAGAAATTGTCATATTTTAAGACGTCTTATTTATAGATTTAAAATTAAAGAAAATAAATCTTCTTATTCATGTGTTTGTTTTATGTTTTTATGTTTTAGTCTATGTTTCTATGCTTCTTTTAGGATCCTATATTAAGATCTAACTTATAAAAAAAAATTAAATGTTTATGACATTGCCTTTCAGTACAAGAGAACTCCTACAAATTTTAGCAATGCATTTCATCCGCATTTGCTTTGACATTCATAACCATCTTAATATTACTTATCAGATACATGATATGATGCTTATAATAACAGATAAAGGGTCCAGTAAGCAAAGATTCCTATCTGCATGCAAAATCTTTGCGCCAGGCAAAATGACTGCCTGGAGCAAAATACGGGTATATTAGAACATGCTCAAAGCGCACAGCAAGTGCTAATGGTATGTTTGAATATCCCATCTCAACTGAGCCAGGTACTATCCTGATTGCTCCAGAAAACCACAGTTGCCTACTGGACACAGGAAGAATGAAGGGTAACAGGGAGATATGGAGCATGCATGAGCAAATGGGTGGTTACAGTTTGCAAATGATGACTGCTTCTATGAAGCAAGCTGCCGTATTCATATTGTAGCAGTGGCAAGGCACCCTGGGGTCATTTGCATCCCATTAAGGCCTCATTGCAAGCCAGAAACAAATGTGGATTGTGTCCCCCAACAGTGCCCATCCCTGTCATATTGCACAGTATCTGGCATCTAGTGGTTCCTTGTCATGCTCTTGATCATCAGTCCACAATGTAAAATACTCTGTATTCCTTACTATCTAGTGTCCACTCCTCCCCCGATTTTCCATCAGTACTATAAAATGTGTTCCCTTGAGTTTAATGTTTTCCCCACCCCAGTCACTTGCCTATGATTTAAAATATATTCCCTGGTGTCCAGTGGTCCCACCCACCCCAGTTCCCAACCTTGAAATATTATTTCAGGCATCCAGTGACCCCCTTCCCAAATAGGTAGGCATTGATGTAATTCCCACAATGAACCCCGGTGGCTGGCAGTAGCCTCCATTCACATTCCTAACAAGCTATCAAGTAAACACCACACATCCTGCATCATTATTTTGGCTACCAGATGTGTTTCATGTAAAGGCCCAATACCGTGCAGACTTAGACAGTATTCAGGTATGGGCAACTGCACCCCATAGTTCTGGCACCCATGGGCTAGTTTGGCCCACATTTTGGGGAAGGGTGTTGGAACCTACACCTCAAAGCCACACAAGTGGTGACAGGTAGAATCCAGCCAAAATGGGTGTTCAGTGAGCTCCCAGGTGCTCACTGAACAACCATTTTGGGTGGGTGTTACCTTGTCACCACTTACAGTATGTGGCCATGAGAAAGGGGGTTCTGACAGTATTCCCCAAAATGTGGGCCATATTGGCACAAGTGTGCAAGAGTTATCAGAAGCAGTTTCTTATACCAGAATATTGCTCAAGTCCAGTCAGTAATGGGGCTTTACATGATGTATGTCCAGTAGCAATCATGACACTACAGGACATGCAGCAGGATACAGGGAAGCTGCTAAGGGATGTGAATTGTGGATACTGCTGACAACTGGGAGGGCTACAAGGATGCCTACCCGGTGTGGAGCCACCACTGGATGCTTGAAATAATATTCTGAGGTGGGGAATGGGCTTTGGAGAGGTGGAACATAACTACTAGACACCATATTTTACTTTATGGACAGGTGACCTGGGTGATGGGTGGAACTACTAAATGCCAGTGAATACATTTAATAGTATGAACAGACAGTGAGGGCAGTGGGTGGGAGGGCACTAGGTGCCAGAGAATATATTTTACATTACAGATGGGCAATCAGGGGGAGGGTATCACTAGATACCAGAGAATGTATTTTACATTCCAGATGGGCAATCAGGGGAGGGTACCACTAGATACCAGAGAATATATTTTAAATTCCAGATGGGCAATCAGGGGGAGGGTACTGCTAGGTGCCAGAGAATATATTTTACCTTACAGATGGGCAATCAAGGAGAGAGTACCACTAGATGCCAGAGAACATATTTTACATTACAGATGGGCAATCAGGGGAAGGGTACCACTAGATGCCAGAGAACACGTTTTACATTACAGATGAGCAGTCAGGGAGACGATACTACTACATGTCAGAGAATACATTTTATATTACAGACAGGAACTCGGGGGACGGGGAAGCACTATATGTTTTACACTATGGATAGGTCATTGAGGGAGAGGCACACTGGCCATTAGACCAGTTTAGGGGAGGTGGTAAATTGCATGGTACAAATGGCTATTTATTGCCTCTCCAAACCTTGGGAAATGGCAGTGCACCCATACACAAGCACAGTCAGCAGCTTTGCATGGGAGCACTGGCATCATCTAATGCTACTCATGAAGGGGTCACTGTCTTGCTAACTGTGCCTCCCAGTATGGCACATTTAGGAATCCTCTGCTTTTTGAGCAAAGTTATAGTGATAGTTGGTTATGTTTGGGCAGTGCTTGTTTGATGATGGGTTACACTGGAGGAGGTCGCACATGTAGGGATGATGCTGTCGACTAAATATGGGACACATTCTTGGTGGCAGTTGAGCAAGGCTGAATGGATGACTGCAACATTCTTTACTTTGAAAACTAGCCATTTACAGACATTGTTGCTTTGAGGACTGGAGGGCAACTGTAGCTGGCACATGATGTGTGCTTGTGGTGGTGTTGCTAGTATTGATACTGTACGTTGCATCAGTGAACTCACTGCTACTTTCCTCCTTCTACAATACAAGTGAGGCTCTTTACTGCCATTGTGTTAATATGTTTTTTGCAATTCTCTTTGCAGATTTTATGCCATGGTAAAAAAAAAATATATATATGTCTCTGGCTGCAGTGCATAGAGTCACTACTGAGTTGAGTGTGGGGGTGGATGCTGCTGCTCCTCCCAGCAGGCATTCTCATGGAGATGATGCTCCAAAAGTGGCAGTCACCCTATAATTTTTCGGAGGGAACTCAGGACACATTTTAGCTGTGGCCCCATGCACCAGCTGCTTGTCAGTCCATATGACATTCCTTGATAAAGTAGCATTTTCTGTAATCTGCAGGAGATGGTGGACTACAGCTGACCTACCAGCATCTTTCTTCTACTTTTTCTCCACCCTGATCCTGCTCTAATACCAAATCTGAACACTAGTTGATTTATCCATGAGTCTTCCCCCAGCCTCTGGTGACAACACTAGTATTGGTGGCAATGTAATCAGTGTTATTGAAGGCTGTGCAGCAGGTACACCAGCTAACCCAAGGGCACTCTTCCCTTTCTCCAACCTTTGCAACTGCATATTGCTATAGACATGCCCACATTCACAGCCTGAAAGGCTCTTCCTCATTGTAGCATTGTGATTTGCTTGAAACACTTGGACAAAATAAACTCTTTTGTTGTAGCAGTGAGCTTAAAATAAAAGATTTATCATGCTAACCAGACTGTAAAATATTACGTTTCCACCACAGCCTGAGATTGTCATTGAGTGATACTTGTCTGTCATGCTGGCTATTACTGTCTGTGTGCAGAGAGGCATAAAACACACACATACACACACACACTTACACACACACACACACACACACACACATGTGTGTACAAATACACTAATGTACAGCAACTGCAGAACACTACTAAAAATATTAACTACCGAGACTGCAAACATAAGGGGCTCGATTTTTGAACAGCAGCTTGCATCGGAGCTTGGTGCACCAGGGACCCTGCACCTGATTTTCATACTGGTGGGGTCGCGGCATCAAAGTCCTTGATGCAGCCGCAACCACTCCCCTGCACCAAAAAAATGGTGCATGGGAATAATGGAGGCTTGTGGCAGCCCCTGGCCCATTAGTCTGTAAGTCAGCCAGAGGAAAGTGCCCAATGAATATGATGCCCCCCCCCAGACAGACAAGAGGGACTGCTCATGGCAACACCAGCAGCACCAGCTAGTGTTGGAGGGTTTCTGGAGGGGCATGGCTGGGGTGTGCATGGCTCAGAAGGCCCCCATCCTGATCAGTGGCAGTGGGTACACTCCCAAGAGTGTGCCACTAATGTCCCATGGTTAGGTGCCAGTGCCACAGTAGCACCCTGTACTGGTCCACTGGCCATCAATGTGGCACCACATTAGGAAGGACACACTCACCCTGTACCAGTGGAAGTAATGGGGTAGCCACACAACCCTGGTACATGCACACACCGAGCATCCACCTGGACCAGGCTGCTGCAGATGCCTCTGGGCCAGCAAATGTCAGCTCATTGTGCAGGCAGTCCATGCCATTGTGCTGTGGCAGTTTGAGCTGTGCTGCTTGTCCAGGGGTGAAAGTATAGGTGACAGTGCCCTGGCTGCCAGTGGGGTGTGGGCGACTGTCAGGGAAGTGCCACAGTTGTGTGTCACCACCTGTAAGAAGAATGCCCACAGACAGGGCAGAGCATAAGGTATCACAGCTGACCATGCCCACACATGGCAGCATGCCATGTAGGGTCCTGGTGACCAGAGTGCATGACCACTGTGGGCTCAGATCTGGGGCAAGGGTCCTTAGACCAGTTTTGGCTGAACTAAGCACTGTCGCCACCTGCCATAGCTGGAGGGCTTCTAAAATCCCAATATATGTGATGCTGCAGCTAGGTTTCAACGCTAGCCACCTTATGCCACGATGCACCCATTTTGGGCACAGGGCTGATGCAGGGCCAGTCTGGTGTAAGGGAACCCAGTTCTGATGCAGCAAGTATACAACAAGCATTTGTCAATGTCGAATGTTTGCTTGCTGGCACTGGCATTGGTAGTGTAGAAGTTACAGAGCTGCATAATAGGAATTGAAGCAAAGTATTGAACTGAAGCCAACCCCACCACCACTCTGCAGAGAGTGGCAGCATTGGGGTGTGCCTTTGCGTCGTCAGGCATAACGACCATGCCATTTCACCAACCCTACCCTGCAGACACTGACAAGTGTCACGGTGTGCCTTGGGGTCTTATGCCCTTATGCGCACCCCATTCCATCAGGAAATACAGTGAGATGGGTACGGTATAGGAGAATGGGGTGAAGTTTGGGCCCAAAGAGTCTGAGGCACACCTTGATGCCGCTCACTGGCTGCAGGGTGTGGGTGGGGGTGGAATGGTATGAGCAAGACAGGCAACAATCCCAAGTCCCACCCCTGATGCCTGTCATACTCTACAGAGTGGGGCGTTATGGTCGGAAACCCTAACGCCTCAGGCATTCATTGGTATTTTCACTCCAAATTTTCAACATGGTTTTTTTGTGACCCCCACCTCATGAACAGTGGCAATATCAGTTTGTTAGCTGAA
Source organism: Neoceratodus forsteri (assembly GCA_016271365.2). NCBI lineage: Eukaryota > Metazoa > Chordata > Ceratodontiformes > Ceratodontidae > Neoceratodus > Neoceratodus forsteri. The sequence goes on from CM057458.1 coordinate 1,027,198,294, forward strand.
AACTGCTTTTGCACAGCTACTATGGCATTTGGCACCACAGGTGCAAAAACACATTCCAAACATGATTTGAAAAATGACAGTGGTACTGTTCATGGGGAGGTGTAAAAAATGGCAATGTTGAAAATCTGCTGTGAAAATCTTAAAAAAACTGGTGAAGTCATGAGCGTGCATAGAAACTGTGCAACGCACACCCATAATGTAACTAGTTTGGGGATTTTTTTACAGTAGATTGCTAACACAGGCGTTTTGGGACCTCCGGTCATGAACAGTGTCAGTGTGATTTTCTTTATCTGTCCCGAACAATGATTTCCCACAGCGACCATGCATCTCTGCACTGAAAGTGTGAAAACACATTTGGCCATGTTGTGGAAAATGACAGCTGTACTGTTCATAAGGAGGAGTGGAAAATGCCACTGGTGAAAATCTGGACTGAAAATATTACAAATTCATGAACTTATGAGGGTGCGTGGAAACTGCGCAATGCTCACTCATAACACAGTCATTTTAAGGAATTTTTTCACCAAATTTTCAAAATAGCCATTGTAAGACCTCTGCTCATGAACAGTATCACTGTGATTCTCTAATGTGTCCCGTACATTGATTTCGCACACCAACTGCACCATTGTGCACTACATGGGCGGAAACACATTTTGGGTGAGATGTGAAAAATGACAGCTGTACTGCTCATAAGGAGGTGTAGTAAAATGGCAATGTTGAAAATCTGGAGTGAAAATATTGAAATTTCGCAAACTTACAAGCGCGCGCAGGAACTGCGCAACGCACACTCGTAAAACAGTTTTTTAGGAATTTTTTTCACCAAATTTTCAACATAGCCATTTTAAGACCTCTGCTCATGAACAGTGTCACTGTGATTTTCTTAATGTGTCCCGTACATTGATTTCGCACACCAACTGCGCCATTGTGCGCTACATGGGCGGAAACACATTTTGAGGGAGATGTGAAAAATGACAGCTGTACTGCTCATAAGAAGGTGTGGTAAAATGGCAATGTTGAAAATCTGGAGTGAAAATATTGAACATTTGCGAACTTACGAGCGTGTGTAGGAACTGCGCAATGCACGCTAGTAAAACAGTCATTTTTAGTAATTTTCCCACCAAATTTTCAAAATAGGCCTTTTGAGAGCCCATCTTATGAACACTGGCAGTGTCATTTCGTTAATCATTCCGGAAAGATGATTTCACACAGTGGCTGCAAAATCACCCTTCGGGCCTGAGTAACACCATGACAGTGCAAGAATTCATGAGGAGGGGTCCCAAAAACCCCATGTTGAAAATTTGGTGCAAAAATTCCAAAAATGCCTGAGATATGCAACAAAGTTGAAAAACCCTATCTATCCCATTATACAGCTTACCGGCATTTCCTCAGTTCACGTTGGCTTTGAAGAGTGCAGACGTGTTCCCGTCCACGAAGATCATCGCGCCAGACTCCGAGGTAAGTATGGGGTGGGGGGTGGGGATGCAGGTGCGAGTGGGTGGGTGCAGGTTGTGGAGGGTCAGGAGACTGCGAGGGACCGTTTTTCTTTACAGGTTTTATTTTTGAAAAGTCGATGCGGACGCCATTATGCTGAGGTGGGCTCCAGCTGCGGCAGAAAGACAGCTGGGGGCTGGAGCCGATGGGGATTGGGCACCCTGTTGGCTATGAGAGTCTGTTGCCATGCTGGGGTGGGCTCTCAGCATGGCACCCTGTACCGGGGATAGGAAGTCGACGGGGATTGGCATCCCTGGCCGGCTACAGCATGGGGGAGGAGAGATAGTGGAGCCAACGGGGATTGACACCCCATCGGCCATTACATCATTTTGCCACGCTGGGGTGGGCTCCCAGCGTGCCACCTGGATGCTTTGGGGGGAGCGGAGCCGACGGGGGATTGGGCACCCCTTCGGTAAGCAGTGTGGAGGGGGAGGGGAAGGCTATGAGCACGCAGCATGGGTGCGCACACGCAGGTGTGTTGGGGAAGAGCTCTGCTCACCAAGTGGAGCTCTCCTTTCAACTGTGTGCCATTGCATTTTCAGCTGTCATAGACAGCTGGAGCAGTGATTGCTGCTCTGCGACCGCGCCTGCAAATACACTGACTGAACTGGAAGAGGCTGACACACCTCTGGAAAACTCGTATGAAGGCACTATGTTTCTTGCACATGTGTGCAAGCAAACATAAAAATCAGGAATGCTGCAAGTTTTGAAGCACCCTGCCCCTTCTGTCAATTCTATTTGATGCAGGCACCATTCATCAAATTCAGGCCAGGAGGAAAGAATGCACTGCAGTGCTTAATGCATGAAATTGACTGTTTTTTTTTTATAAGTCATCAACTTCTGTAGCTGATACTGTAGACTATGCACTGCAGCATGGCCCTTGTACTTTCTCTCTCCCCTCATCCACACTGCTGACACTACAGTTAGATACCTCTGACTAAAAAGCAGAAATCTATTAAAAAAGCAAGCACAACTGTATCTGCCATTTTAACTACAAGTCTAAGTATGTAGGAATAAGTATGTTTTTAGTAAGATTTGGGGTCAGTTTTTTTTTTTTTTTTTATAAAACTGCAGCTGCTCCACAGAGCAGCAGAGCAGGTCTTCCTCTTTTGAATTCCTCAGAGTTCTGGAAGACTGCAAAGAGTCACATGGTTTGTACTGAAGATTATGTGCGAAAGGCAACCATGTGGTGTCATTTAGCAGATGCAGAATATTTTGCCATGGAAGAACGATTTTCTCAGATTTTAAGGCATTTTCACAGAAAGGCTGGAATTGTGTTCCATCAGTTATAACACTGAGACAATATAAATGACAGAATTGGACTCGAGTATGGTTTTAGAAGACACTGACAACTTTCACGATATCCTTATGGATCCAGGTAGGTTTCTCAGGGTCACTAGGAAGCAAGTGGCTACCTTTCTGATGAAATGCGCTCACTTGCTTGTATTGAAATTGCACCCAATTGTCGCAGAGTATATCAGGGGAAGTAATGCGAATCTCCCCAAGTTTAATTAGTTGAAGAGATCTTTGCATTCTGCCTTTGCAGTGTGATGCAACTGCAACCATTAGACGGTTTTGTTTCTTCCCTGTACATAACATGTAATTATTTATACAACAATCAGTGTGGATTTCTTTTCAAAACTGTAAGACATTTTTTTGCCTTAAGTGGTTTGAGCCTGACTCAACTGCACTTCCTCTGGAACTACTTAATGTACTTGTGATGTTTTTTTGTGACTGTGCTTGACGTGGAACCTCTGTAAATGAGCACTTGGGCTCAGAGGTAATCTTTGACATTTTCAATAAATAAAATAAAGTAAAATAAATAAATAACTGTGGAATGGTAGGATTTGGTTCCACCACTCTGCTTCAATCAGACTTGTGAATCAATAATCAAACTGCAGAATCCTATTTTGTAAACTGAATAATGAATCTGCAGGTTGGTTTCTGAATTCCATAAAATGCCCCAAGAATTGCAAAATGCATTCTGCCATTCTGCATTTTTGCACAGCTCTACTAACTAGGAAAAAAAATCAAGAGCATCATTTCATACAATCTAATCTTCACATTTAGGATTGATACCTCTAACACTGCTCAACAGCCCCCCTGGCCTATCTGCTGTCTTGACCTCAGGTGCTTCCTGTATCCTGCCACAGTGGTCAGGCGACCTGTTCGCAAACCTTCTGTTAGAGGTGGCCTCCCCTCATAAGGCATCTCCTCTGGCTCCTACTGGTGACACTAGCCCTGGCAGGGGATGTTGAGTTCAACCCCAGTCCTACCTACCAAGCCTCCTCTTTCCCTGTGGGCTGGCTGTCAGGCAAAGGGGTGAGAATAGCTCACCTCAACATCCGCAGCCTCCTGCCCAATCTGGTTGAACTCTCTGCCTGGGTCACTCACTACAAGCCTGACATCCTTCATATAACCCGAGGCTTGGCTGAAACTTGCCACCCCTGACTCGGCTTGTGCTCTCCCTGGCTTTGATCTCATTAGGAAGGACACCCAAGGAAAAGCAGGGGGGGGGTGTATTGGTCTACTACAAGACTCACCTCAGCCTGTCTGTTTTATCCTACCAACAGCCATTGCTGTCTTCTTGTGCGCTGCTTCACACAGTCCTATTACTCAGGAACACCAAAAAGATAGACACATTATCTGTACTTACAATCCCCCTATGGATGACCTGTCGGGGCTATCCTACCTCCTTGATACTGTTGGTACTAAGACTGGGGATAATGAGCTAATGATCCTGGGTGATCTTAATTTAAACTGGCTTGGAGGAAATACCAAGCTGTATGAGCCTCTGCTTGCTGGCCTCTCCTTGTCTCAACTCATCAAGGAACCCACTAGGTGGTCTTCCACTGGTGGTGCTAGCTACCTCCTAGATTGGGTCCTGTCCAATAGACCTGAGAGGATTAGCTCTTCTAGTACCCTTCCTGACTCTATCTCTGGCCACTCCCCTGTGTACTGCATATGGAAGATCTCCTGGTTTGACCTGGGGTCCTTCCATGAGGATCTGTGGCTTACAGACTGATCTGTGGTATGTAATGCACAGGACTCCTCCACTACAGTCAGTCATTTTCTCAGCACCTTTGGGGTGCCACAAGATAAGCATGCCCCTCCCATTAGGTGGAGGGTAAGGGGGTCTGCCACTAAGTGGCTGCATGGGAGCCTCCTAGACCTCATAAGAACTAGAGACACGTGCTGGGCCAACTTGAAGGTCACAATGGACCAGGCCATATTCCAGCAATATAGGAAGCTCAGGAATGAATGCAAAAAAGCAGTCAGGCTGCCAAAAGTGAATTCTGTAAAACTGCCTTACTGAATTCAGCTAAGGACCCTAGGAATTTCTGGAGGAACATTAAAAATATAGTAAGTGGTTCCTCCAACTGTGTGGTCTCTGACATGCTCATAGATGGTTCTAGTTGAAACAATCCACTAACCATCATCAATGCATTCAACTCACATTTCTTGTATCTGTCCACCTTCACCTCCCTATTCAACTCTGAAGGGAGTGACAGTCATGTCCAGACCTCTGCTAACAGCCGGCCCCGGTATCCTACCCATTATTCTACTTCAGGGCTGTGATGGCACAGAAGATGCAGAGACTCCTCTCTGGTCTCTCCCCTCACTCTAGTGCTGGCCACGATAGCATGGAAACTAAGCTCCTCCATCTTGGTGCCTCTTATATTGCCTCACCAGTGGCCCATATCTTCAATTTGTCTTTAGCCTCTGGAGTTATCCCTGACCTCTGGAAGATGGTGAGGATTGTCCCTGTTCTTAAACAGGGTGACCCAAAGATCCTCAACAACTACCGACTGATAGCCATTTTGTTGGCTATCAGTAAACTTCTAGAGAAAGTTGTGGCTGGGCAACTCAGAGAGTATATTCAATCCCATGAGCTACTGTCTCCCATGCAGCATGGCTTTCATAAAGGGCACAGTATGTCCTCTGCCCTTGTCACTGTCTCCTCTGGGATCAGGGCAGCTATGGACCAGGGTAAACTTCACCATCTATATTAACCTATCCAAGGCCTTCGACCTAGTTGGCCATGTCCTACTTTGCTCTCAACTTAGGTCCCTCGGTCTGTCCCCACCTGTCCTAAGATGGTTCTCTAATTACCTCCAGGGCAGACAGCAACTTACCAAATTCATTAAGGTGCTCTCGGACACCACTCCCATGTCCTCAGGTGTCCCTCAGGGTTCAGTCCTAGGGTCCCTGCTCTTCTCTATCTTTGTCAATAATCTACCCTCTACCTCTTCCAACTGCAGTTCCATCCTATATGCTGATGACCTGGTTATCCTCACTCATTCCCGGGACATTGGGGTCATTAACCACCAACTGAGTGATGATTTCAGGAATATCCAATCCTGGATAATGACCCACAAGCTGGTCCTTAACCATAAAAAAAACTCAAGCCATGCTTTTCGGGTTCCCTGGCCAAGATAAAGGCCTCCCCTTCCCCTCTGTGTATCACTGGTCTTGATGGTGCTCCTGTCCTAATCACCGACTCTGTCAAATACCTTGGGGTGGCACTTGACCCCCAGCTCAACCTTGGACACCATATCCAAAATGTGTACAGAGCTGTCAACTGCAAACTGGGTCTGACGTACAGAGCAAAGAACAATCTCATTTCTGCTGCTCGCCTTGCACTGGCTAGAGGTGTGTTTCTCCCTTCTCTCTGCTATGGACTCCTCCTGTTTGCACATACCTCCAAAGTCCACCTCTCTAGGTGGACCATAGCCTAGAACAACATTTGCCATTTTGCTCTTGCTGCCCTTCGCCTTACCCACCACTGTGACTTGTATAGCAAACTTGACTGGCTCTCCCTGCCCAACTACATAAATTTTGTCTTTGGCTGTTTCACGGGCAAGGTTCTCGGAACTGGCACCCCCCCAGGACTGGATGAGCTCCTCAAACCAGCTGCCTCTTTTTCTTACTCCCTTAGGTCTCTGGGCCCTGCTGTTCTCAAAGTTCCTGCCACTTGCATGCAAATGGGGAATAGAGATTTTGCCTCATGTGCCCCCAGACTACGGAACTCCTTTCCTGCCCAGGTCCACTCTTCCCCCTCCCACTCATGCCTTCAAACCTCCCTGTGAAATCACTTGAAGCTCTCCTCAGCGAGTGGTTGTCCTTAACCTCCGTAATTAATCTTGGTCTCCTGCACTGGACTCACTTGTCCTACTTTTTGAACCCTTGTGCAGATCCTGCTGATGCATTCTGTCTGCTTGGGTTTGGCCCTGTATATAATGTTTTTACTCTATGTTTCAGGCAATGCTTTGACTGTGGCTCTGCTTTTGGGGCCCTGAACTGTATATAATTGTATAATGCACTGTTCATAGCCTTGGTGACTCTATGTATATTTTCTGTCCATATTTTTACATGTGTGTACTGACTGCTTGTGTTATCTTCTCTTGGTTCTGCAGATTCTGTGTAATTGCCTAACTTGTATCATGTTGCTCTCTGTATGAACTTGTATTTCCTTGTACTCCCCCGGTCATACCTGAAAATAGGCAAATGTCTTGTCTAGTGTACTTACCTGGTTAACAAAAGCTAAATAAATAAATAAAGGGCTCAAGTGGACCCATCTCACAATGAGGCTAATCTAACAACTCGAAATATTACAGATAGTTTTACTTTTGAATCTATAGCACAAGTCGTTTAAATGATGGAACTACTTGTGTTGTAAAACAATGTTTACATTTTAACCAGGATACCATTCATAATATAATCTTAAACAGGACAGTAAGTGAATGAATTTGATTTATATCATAATTCAGATTCCAACTATAAAAAATAGTATTACGCATGGACACTAAAAACCATATTGAGATTGTAAGCAGCCATGACTCCTCCTGAAATAATTTAAAATGCTTTTTTGTCAGAACATTTTTCTTTCATTTGCCAGACTGGAAATTGATTTAGTTCTTCTCATTAGCATCTCGATTGTTTGGTTTTCAAGGCATTTGTGTAAGTGAAAACATGGACAGCCAGAGAGGTGGGCTGCAAAAACCAAAGAAGGGATCAATTTCTATGTGGGCAACTTCCCATAAACCCCTTTCACAACCTTATACCTTGCTTAAAAAACAGCCCAAGGAACACTTGGCCACATTGAGAAAGACATTTAAGGGGCCGGGCATTCCACCAGAGAATTTGACAGAGCGGTAGAATGTACAACGCAGATACCAAGGGAACAACTACTACAGTATAAAGAAAGGACTACCACCAACTGAATAGCCTTAGTTGTTACATATCATCCTGATCTGGAGCTCCTACGGAAAATTATTAAGGACCTCCAACCAAATCTCAGTGAGGATGACACCCTGAAATGTATTTTTCAAGAACTACCTCTACTGTCTTTTAAGCAACCACCTAATTTAACCAACTTGATTGTTAGGAACAAACTTGTACCTGAACAAAACAGAACACTAGGTGGCACAAGACCATGCAATTGCACTAGATGTAAGTCTTGTGACATACTTCACTTCCAATTGTATCAATACCCCACAAAACAAACAATTCAGGATACAGGAGAATTATACATGTGCATCTCATAATGTTGTTTATTTTATTCAATGCAAGAGATGTCCACAAACAGGTTATGTGGGAGTGGTGGGACAACCTCTCTGCACCTGAAATGAATTCACACAGACATGCTATTAAAATGCAAAACCAGTGGGACAACACTTCTCTCAGTCTGATCACCCAATCTTAGATTTGTTGGTACTGGTTTTGAAAGGACATTTCAAAAATACACAACAAAAGCAGACATTTGATGTCAAATTCAGTTTCCTTTTGAATATGGTGGGAGGGATGGTGTGAATATAGATTTGGGTTTTATGTCACATTACACTGCTTAAACTGCTCCTGTTTTTTCACCTGCTTCAGGGATAACACATGGACATATAATTGTGGCACATGGTGGTATTGCAATATGTTTAAATACAAAATGGATATTTGGACTCCCTTTAAACTAGTTTACAATATGTTTGTTTCATCCCGAGGTAGGGGATGGGGGGGGGCATGGTGGCAGGGTATTGATTCTCTCAGTTTGTGATTCAGATTTATAGAACTGTTATTTAATAGTACAGAATGTTAGGTATATATGGACACATGTTGATACATGGGCATATTAGGATAATAGTATCTCACTTACAAGGGGATCTGTGTTAGGTTTTGGTTTTAAATGTGCACAAACACTAGTCACTTATTACAATGTTGCAGATAGGTCATGTTTAAACAGTATAAGTTTTAATATTCATGAACAGTATTGAAGACAAACATATCTGAATAGTGATAACACTAATAATGTGGGAAACAGCTTACTAAGCTTGATGTACACCAGGGCAGTGTTTCTTTGAACCCACTATTTGCTAACACAAAGAGATTTTCTTATTTAGTAGACTTTTAACATTATACACTATGGCCCAGATATTCAAACTGTGCCCAAAAAGTGTGCAACAGCAAACACAAGTCCATTGAGCCCATGTGCAAGAGGTGCAATATTCAAAAACTGCGCTGGCCAAGATGCGCCAATAGCCGATGACCGAATATTGCACCACCTGCACCATAGTGCAACTAGGGAGGTGAAGCTGAGCATATCTGATGCACCATAGCGCAACAAGGGATGTTCAGCTGAGCAGTCCAGATGCGCCATAGCATAACCAGGGATGCCCCCCAACAGCAGGAACAGCACAATCAGGGATGCAGGGGCCCACCACCCATGCCACAGATGGGCAGAGGAACACACAGCAGAACAGACATCATCCCCCCACACCCCATGCACTGCACAACTGGGGGAGGACTGGAATAACCACTGGCCCATGGAGACCAGCAACCAACCCACAGCTGGGCCATGGTGCCCCATCACCCCCCCCTGGCAAGCTGTGACTGGCACACAAGGAGGGCCTACCACCCCATGCCACACCATCCCACCAATGCAGAGCACACCCTGCACCATGACCCCCAGACACCCTGCCCAGGAGCAATGTCCACCAGTGCAGGATACCCCATGCATGCCACCACCCCCACTGTGACAATGCAACCCTGTGCACCACAGAACCATGTAAGGCAGCCCCACCATGAGCACCCATCAGTGGGTGGCAGTACACAGTGATGCAATGACTGCATACACAGTGCCACCATGCACAGCCCCCCCGAGGTACAGCTGAGAGACCGACCATGCGTCGGCACACGAGGTACCCCACACATGACAGGGCATTCCCTGGACCCCACCACCAGTGGTACAGCACCCTGCACACCCTCCCAAGGACACACCCTGACCCAGCACTGGCCATAACAGCCAGCGCAGACACCCACAGTGGTTCATGGAAGCATTCACCACACCGGATGCAACACAATGCATGGACAAACACCCACCCATTCCCAAGGGCGCACCAACACAGGGACACAGTAGTGGGGCAAACAAGCCCCCAGCGTGTGGCCATGGAAACCGTGTTCACACGGCCAGCACTCCTCCATGGCACAGGAGTGCCAGCCACCCTGCGCAGGTACTGTGGAGCTGTACACCACCAGCATTTGCCCACAGCACAAGTGACAGACAGTGGTGCACATCCCCTGCAATGCACACAAGCCACAGCATGGAGGTGGGACAACAACAGAGGAGGCCACAGCGTCACCTGAGGCAGACATGCACCACACCAGTGACAGGAGGCAACCCAGCATTGTGATGGGTACAGTGGCTGTCCTGCATGGACAGCCACCACTGACATGCTAGTGGACCGTGCAGGTCACAGACATGCATGGGTGTCAGCTGCACAGGCCATGGATGGACTGACAGGTGTGCCATGGACACAGAGCATGCACCATGTACCACTGCACACAGTCATCCAGTGCACAGGGATCAACACACACCACAGACAGTGACTGATAGCTACTCCCACACCATAGTCACTTCCCCACAGACACACACATGTGCCCATGACTGCACCACCCCTCACGCCACACACACCACTGCAGCTGAGCACCTATAGCCTGCTGCAAATCAGAGACCACCACAGTAGGCATATCAAAAGAAATGTATTTAAAAACATCAAACAAAACTATGTACAAATATTTACAAATGTTTGGGGGGAGGACCACAAACAAGGTGGGGGGTTGGTAAGGAGCAGGGGTGAACAAATGGTAGAGGGAAGGATGGGTGTGAGGGTAGGTCCAGGGGGGTAGGGGAAATCAGGGGCATTGTTAAGCTCAGCGGGAGCCCCGCTCCCCACTCCGGCTGCTCCTCCTGCCATGACGCTGCCTGACACCCAGCCTGTAGATCCTTTGCAGGATTTCCAGCGATACCCTGACAACATGTAGTATGTCCTGCAGCACCTCCCTGATCGCCTGCAGCTGCTCTCCACCTAGGACAAGGGAGCAGAGTCAATAGGTGTGAATGCACAGCCCCATACAGCCCACCCACTGAGCATGGCATATGGCCATGGGACATGCCTCTGTGATGGTGTGTGACCACCCATAGTGATCGCATCCACAAGACCTGCCCACCCAGGCACACACAGCCATGTGGACTGCTGCACATACCCACCGGCCAAGTCCTACACAGCACCACCATGGCTGTTTAGTGACATGGCTATGTGGTGCGAAGGCAGTGGCACAGCCATGTACCTGGTGCACGCATGGACCACCATTGATGCACTCCCAGACATGCAGTGCCACTGGACAGTGCTGACTGTAGCAAGTTGCATGCATGGCAGTGGTGTCAATGGATGGTGGCCATGCCCCGCTGCCCACTCTGTTACACAGCATGCAATAGTAATCATGGATGTAAGGCACTCACCATTATCAGGCTGGTCCCTCTGCCTCTGTGGACCTTCACCCCTCCTGGAGTGACAGTCTTCCTGCTGGCACCTCCTCTCCCTCACCAGCCGTCGCTCATCTGGGCCTAAGGTGCAAACATGGAGAGAGGAACATCAGTACAATCCTGTAGCAAAGTCACCCTGCCCCCATGTGTGTGCAATCTCACACAGCCAGACCCACCCACCCCACACCCTGATAACACCACCACAGCCAACACCGGATGGTCCCCCCCCATGTTCCAGACACATGCAACTGTGATACCCATATTGAAGATAAAAGTGTATGGACGTTACACCTATCTGGCCATGGCACTGTGTCCCTCCTGGCACGTGCTCGCAGGCGGGCAAGAAGGTCCGGGTCCCTCCGCCTCAGGTCCCCATATCTGTGGCGGCACTGCTTCACTGTTGGCCCCATTCCTGTGGCCTCCTCCAGGGTGACAGCCACCTCCTGCCACACCTGACTCCTGTACCTGTCCAGGGGTGCCTCACCAAACAGTGGGCCAACAAGTGGCTCCACAATGGCAACCAAGTTTGCCATTTCTATCTGGTTCCACTGGCCAGCTCTCCTCCACGCCATCTCTCTTGCTTGGTAGGGTCAAAATGGCGTTCTGCAGCACGGTTCTGCCACATGCAGATGCTGCGCAGTACAGCGCTGCCATTCCCTATCGCGCTGTCACTGAACAGCGCGATAGTGGTGCATCCATGCCTGACGCATAGCACCTAGGGGGCAAAAGTCGGGCACAGGGTCAAGGGTCTCTGGCTCATGGACAGCCACAGCGTGATTGGAACCCAATGAGTGTAGCGCAATTGGGTGCCTGTGTGCCACCTCCAGTAGTGGCCTACTGTGCTGTTGCCCCAGTGCACCTATGAAGCCCCAGTGCCACAGCACCATATACGTGAACAGCACTGTAGTGCCACTGGTACAATGGTGGCCGTACCCTGCATTGCCTCCTGCGCACAGCATGTCAGCAGTGTGGCAGGTGCCTGCGTCATCAACCCAGGCCTGCGCAATTAGGTGTGTACTGTGCATGTCACCGAACTGCGCCCTTGGCTCAGCACATTCAACACAATTGTGCAAAGTGCAAAAGAGCGATATTCAGCCATCATATCAAATCAGCTAATCAGCCATTCAATGGCGCAGTCACTGCAATTTGCATCCACTTAAAGTTGCGCCTCACCTCATTTGCATGGGTTGTGCTATTAAAGTGCGACATTGGACTGCACTGGCCATAGTCGGTTACTGCAGTCTATTGGTGAGTTGCATGCTGTTTGGGAGTGTGGAGTGTGGACTGTGGATTTTGAGACATGCAAGGGACTGCACAGTCACAGGTAACACCTGTCATTCTCACAGGCTGAATCATGACCAAGCGAGTTGTGGAGGAAGAGGAACAGAGTTGTGGGAGGAGGAGGAGGCCAAATTTCACAAAGGCCGGGATGGATGCCCTGTTCGAGGCCTACCTGGACCAGGAGCCTCTTCTTAGCGGACACCAGGGAACACCACAGGCCCGTGCTGCTGCATGGGAGGAAGTGGACCATGCTATGAACCTGCATGGCAGCCGCCAACACTTTGTGCAGGAGTGCAAAAAGAAGATGGGCACAGACAGGAGGAGGATTAAGGAGAAGGTGGCTGCCATCAGGGCAGCACGATCTGCGACAGGTGGGGGACAGCCGGAGGTGCTAATACCCCACAGGAGGAGAGGGTTGCTGGCAGCATGCAGCAGTTTGCCACTGAGGGTGTTCTGGGTGGTGGATTCCAGATGGGTGGTAGCCCGTCATTGCATGGTAGGTCATGGTCTGTCTATTGGGGGGGACAGGGTAGGTCACATGCAGTAAAGCGACTTTGTTTTCCCTTACAGCTCCTGAGCATCCGCATGGGTCAGTGGTGGTGGGCCTCTCCACTGAGGCCAGTCAGATGGAGATGGAGGAGGGCCCATCCACCTCCACAGGAATACATGGCTCAGTGCAACAGTGGACCCGCCTGGATGTCCAGACTGATGTTGTTGGAACAGGTACAAAGGAGGCCCTGCCCGTGTCCCAGCGTGCCAGCATCCATGGATGCCAGCATGCTGTGACTCAGGCTGGTGTCGCTAACATCATGTCAATGACACGTGTGTGCCACAGGATGGCCACACAGCAGATAACATCACGGACATGGCTGTGGGTGGTGCCGCCATGGAGGCCTGCATGTCATCACAGTCCCAGCCTGTGCCTGTCAGCACCGGTGGGGCAGCACTGGTGTGTGTACAGTACAGTGGGACTATTGCGGCCACTGCAGCAGCACCAGTGAGCCCTGGGGAGTGGCAGCTGGAGGGGCAGCATCAGCAGTCGGCCAATGGGCTTGGGGTAAAGTGTCAGGGGGTGGCATCAGTGTACCACCTGTGGACATGCCGAGGTCTGGTCCTGGTGTGCAGCGCCCACCCTCAAGGGGTGCTGAGCATCAGGGCTACGCATACCCTGAGGGACAGAATGCCGATCAGGCAGACGACCTCTTGGATGAGCACACCCGCAGACTGTAAGCATCAGTCAATCAGCAGATGCAGCTTGTGATGGCGGTGGATGCTCTGAGTGTGGCGCTAGAGCGGGCTGAGGAGCGTCGCAGCTGAGAAACCACTCTGCTCCTGGCAGGGATGGACCGAATGCAGGAGGATGTGACCACTCCCATTGACAGGATGACACATACAGTCACAGCTGCCATGGCCACGGGGGCACACAGTTATTTGCCCATGCCACGCAGACACCGGGCAGTGCAATGTACACCCACAGTTCCCAGCGTTGTGAGACACCCTCCTTGTCAACACCGCGTTCAGCTATGGCCATCCCGAGCACGCCTGGTGCAGGCATGTTCGGTGTGCTGCAGACCCCTGTGTGAGCATCGGTGCCACCCCATGAGGCCAGTGGTCAGCCTGTCAGTGCTGGCGGGTCTCAGCGGGGCCGCCCATGCATCTGTGGTTACCGGGGCACTGTGGTGCGGGACTGACCTGTCTCCCAACATGGCTATTGTCTGATGCTGCCCTGTGTGCATTGTGTCATTCAGCAGGCAATGCACGGGTGGGTACCTGGCCCTGCACGCAGACACACAGTCCATCTGCACACCCTCCCGGCTGCTGTTCGCAGTTGTGTGTGCATGATGATGCCTGCATTGCACTGTACACCAATGTGCAATGGTGCCCAGCATCTGGCACACACACAATGACAGGCAGTGGGTGTGGTGGTCTGTGGACATGTGTGTGTGTGGCTGAGGGTGGCATTCTGGGTCAGTGTGCCTCCTATCCTTTGTGCATGTCTGGTGCATTTTGTGTGTGTGTGTATGTGTCTGTCCACGTGCCATGTTAGACCTCACCCATCCCTGGTGGTGTGTGTGGTTCCATGCCCGGCCATTTCCCTTGATGGCATGCACCCCTGGGGTGTGTCCATGCATGTTTGTGGGTTGTGCCTTAGCCACTGGTGGTTGCACATGGCCCCATGACTTACCTAGGTTGGCTTAAGTGCTCCTCCGAGATGGTGTCCTGGTGCAGCTGTGCCAGCCAGAGCAGTTGGGGGTCCCATTGCCCAAGGGGTGGCTTCCCTTCACCATTGTCACCGGTGTCCTCATCGTCCCCATCGTTGTCCCCCTCTTTGACCTGTATGACTATCCCACATTCATGGGCCATGTTGTGCAGGATGCAACAGACCAGGAATAACCCTCAGGCCTTTGAGGGGCTGTACTGTAGGGCACCGCCGGAGGTGTCCATACAATGGAAACATGCCTTCAGCATCCCAAACACCCACTTGATGACATTACGTGTGGTGGCATGTGCCCTCATTGTAGATCTGCTGTGATGGGGTCGTGGGCCGCTGGTATGGTATGATCAGCCAAGGATGGAGTGGGTATCCACTGTCACCTGTGTGTAGAGGGTGGAGGTTAGTTTGGTGATCAGCATCACCCTGCCCTGGGCCATGTAGGCCACTACCCATGTCACCTCTGACCATGCCCCTCCCAAGCCCTATGTATGTCCCTGCGGTTTGCATACTCATCCACTAAGTGGCCAGTGGGGATGTCCCCACTCTAGAATCTGTGGCACAGTGCCAACTGGTGCCAGAGGAAGGAATCATGTGCTCCCCCAGGGTGCGTGGCACAGACATTGATTATGCACCCCCTGGCATAGCACGCCACCTGTCAGTTGATGCTAGCATAGCCCTTGCGATTCATGTATGCGGCCCCCTCGGGGCCAGGTGGTGTGCAGATGGCCACATGGGTGCAGTCTATTGCCCCTAGCATGCCAGGCATATGTGCTACCCTGTGGAACTCCTGTATGTTTGCTGTGCACTCCGCTGGTGTGCTGGGGAAATGGATGTACTCTGCAGCATGTGGCAGCAGTGCGCTGAGGAATTGGGTGAGGTGGCATGACGCGGCCTACTGGGTTATGCCTGTGGTATCCCCTGTTGGTCTCTGGAAGGTACCCCTGGCAAGCAAGCACATGCAAGCTGTCACTTTAGTCTCCACTGTCAGAGCATGGCTCATTCATGTGGGTGCCTGCATCACATCACTGCACAGCTCACCGAGCCGCCTCATAATTGCCAGATTCAGGTGGTACCAGCCCACGATCTCTGTATCACTATACAGCTCGAAGCTGGTGTGGGCTCGGTACTGCCTGTTGGGGGCATACCGCCAGCAGGCCCTTCCACGGCCGTGCCCCCCTGCTGCCCACCTTCTCACCCCCTCATTACTGCCTCCATCTGGATGGTGGCACTGGCCATATCCTTGGCTTGTGTTCGCCCTCCCTGGCAGCTGTTTCTGTGTTCCCCCCGCTGTCCTGGCTGCTACTTCCCCTGCACTGGCAACACCTGACTGTGCTGGCCTCACTGCTGTGTGGCACTTCCCCCTTCTGCACTATGGCTCCCCTCACCTTCCCCTGAGCCTGTGGGTTCCAGGTGCCCTTTCACTGTCCAGCCCTGTGTGTGTGTTGCCTGTATGGCTGGCTATAGTTCAGCAACTTGTGGCTTTCCTGTAGCATTCTTGCACCTCTCCCTAGTTCCTTTTTATTTGGGCTTATTTCTGCTATGGAGCAACTTCTGCTTGCTCCCCTATTGCGCATGGCTCATGTTGTTGAATATCGCACTGTGCCATTTATGCATGGTTCCTCCCCCTTCAGTTGCGCATACATTCATTGTCATTGCACTGTTGCTCAGCGTGATTTGGGGGGCACAAATGCCTCCCGCTGAATATTGCAGAATGGCGCATTTTCGGACTTGCGCTGGCGCAGCTCTTTTGAATATCTGGGCCTATATCAAAAAGCATACAATCCCTTAAAAGAATAAGGTTAAAGTACAAAACATAAACTCCTACCACAATACAATTAGACTTTTTCTATCTAATGTGTTACCTCTTTACAGTGCTTATAGTTAAATCTTGTTTCTTAAAACCCAAAAAGAAATCACTAAGATCAGACACAAGTCCTAGGTTAAACTGTGTCTCTCTCACACACCCCTTCTGATGTCATCTAGCTCCTTCTTGTTGAATACAAAAAATATACAAACAGGATGTCCTATCAGGAGGTATATTAAATAAGGTGACATCAGTAAAAACTCATTTCCCAAATATGACTCCTTAATTCACATTTTCTCTTTTGATCTCGAGTGGGTTGTGCAGTAGTACATGACTATGATTTTAAACCACAAGTTAAAATAAGCTTAAAAATACATAGGCCCAGATATTCAAAAGAGCTGCGCCATGCAACCTTGCACAGGCCTCAGCCCGCTCCTTCTCACACACTCCCTCTCGATGACTCTACAACTGCCAACCCCCTTGTGCCAGTTGACACCTTGCCCTCGAGATGCTCAGGCCATTCCCTCAGGCCAGCCCGGCATCACGCACACCTCCTGATGTGAGCAGGGCATCATTTCAAGTAATCCCCAAATGGTGCAGAGTTTACACTTCCCCCCACAAAAATGCTTCACCTTCTGGTGAAGCCCCCTGAACTGGCTAACCATGGCTGCTGTGCTTCGTGGGGTAATTTGCATTCTCTCACAGGCCACCACATACAGGTTCCATCAGTCTGGCTGCCTAACAGCAGCCGAATGAGAACTAGATGGGCATACCCACATACCTACTGTTCCCTGGCTACACTAAGGAGCCCCTAGATGGATTGCTGGTACTATCAGAACTGACATCCCATCCTTCCTCCCCCAAAGGGACACCATCTATCTAAAATTGCACTGAACAGGACCCAACTATATCTAAGGGCCATATTGGTGCATCCAAAACCCAACTACATTTTCAAAAACAACAGTTTCTACTTAACTACTAAGCTAAACAGGCTGCCTACTAACCACCAGAGGGTGGTCTACATTGCAACTGCTTTTTAACTGCATACTAACTTACTATACTGGTTAAATAACTAATACTGTTCTCCCCACAGAGCTCTGGGCTACTAGGGGAAAGGGGAAATTGTTTAACTAGAAAAGGCACACTAAGTCAAAGCTTGTTTCCAGGTGTAACCTGGGAGCACAAGGAAGTTAAATGACTTCTTCAGGATTACTCAATATGCAAGTAAGGGCTGTGGGATTGAAACCCTGGTCTTCAGCTTTGAGCTTTAAACCACTGCACTATACTGCCTCTTACCTGACATAAAACATTTTCCAACTAAGACTATTATACTTAAATTATGTAAATTATGTCTAGCTATTAACCTACCTTCTAGGCTACTTACCAGGGAGGAAAAGGGGGGATCCAAATTAAGCACATATTTCCTCTTAGTGCTCACTGGTAACCTGAATAAGTCCATTAGATTACAGTTTCTTTTCCTTTTTTTTTTTTTTTTTTTTTTAAGAGAGTCCAAACCGAGCTTCTACATCAGGTGGTATAAGTGAGCACAATCAAAAGGGAGAAACAAATGGGGGTTGGGTCCCTACTTAACATTTCTACTTACCATTCCTAATCTATCTACTAAGTGCAGGCATATTACACTAACCCTAAACTATCTAACTAACTAAAGTTCACACATTACAAATAAAGCATTTAGATTCTTTTTTCAAGCCATGAAGTATTGTTCAATGGCAGTACTACTGTCCATGCTAAATGTAAAATGAAAGTTGTTTCACTTTCTAAAGCAAATTGAAACAATCTCACCAGGTATAGCTTAGAGTCTTTCTAGGCACAGTCTCTCGGCACCAGGGGCACTGTCCTCTTACATCTTCTTCTTCCGCTACGCCTTGGATCTAGCAGAGGGGTCATCAGGAGTATAATACAGGCAAGAACCAGGCTTGGTGCATTCTACTCCATGGCTATCATGGCTGATGGCATAATATTTTATTCTGTGTCCAACCTTGTCCTGTCCTTGTCCTTGTCCTGCACCACGCCAAAACTTTTAAACAAAGTGGTACCTTCTCACACCGATGACGCACACATGGATCTGGCCAATGAGACAACTTTCTGCCAGTCATATGCTGGATCCTGGGGGTCCATTCTGTTCCTTAGATGTACCTTCTCCACTATTCCATAAAAACTCAATCAGTCACAGGTACGCTCACTGACATATGGGTAGTTCTCTCTGGGGCACTCCAACTTTAAATATCGCCTCACCCACCTTTCAGCCTGGCTCCAAATAGGGATGGATCTAACACTGGACCATGCAGCTAGTCCTTTAGATAACCAAATTCCATCTCGATAATTTATCACAGTCAAGTCCAGATGATGTTTGGCATCCATGTTCACCATATGATGACGACATTTGTCTGGGAGCATAGGAGTCATTTCTAGCACCCTCAAGATGGGCATTGGATACAGATTAGCTATGTCTCTTTCTATCAGTACATCCTCAAACATGCGGATGATGCCCTCTTTTGGCGGGAATGCACAGATATTGCTTCAGCTGGGTCACCTGCACTGTCCTCATTAGAACCAGGGTCCCTTTCCACGGCTTCAATGATAACATATTGGTCCTCAGCACTTTGGGGTATTTCCTTCACCGTGGGGAGTGAGGTATTCTTCTTCAGTGACTTGGCTTCCTCCAGCTTCTTAGGGAGTACTTTTGATTTAACTACAGGCTCTTGTACCTTAGTTTCCTTGGTAGATGCTAACTTCTTTTCCTCCAGGCCAAGCACCACAGCCTTGGGAGATCTCAACTGCTCAGGTCTGTCCCTCACATACCCTGCAGCAGTACACTTAATGTCCGAGGTTATCCCATGGCCCATTCCTCTGCCATGGGGAGGTTCTTGGGCACAGACCGGAGGTGCAGAGCTGGGCAGATGGCTGGGTCTTGCAACCACCACCAACCGCACTTCACTTACAGTGGTGGTCATGTCCTCCCATATAACTCTTGGCTCCAGGGTGGAGACCTCACTGGTAGCAGGGGACACCTTCTTTCCTTCTTTTGGCCAGAGCCAGTACAGTTCAGATGGTGGCACAGGGGCCACATAACTCCACTCAGGCACATGCATCATTGGAGGCACAGTTCTCCTGGGTGAAACCCCACATGAACATGAAAAACACACTGGTTGCCACAGAACTCCACTCCTTCAATATCTACAATAAATACAGGAATCAACTGAGCCACTTCTCTCCATCGTACTCCACAGCCAATTCAATAGTCCTTTAGGCACTGTCACTGTCTGATCTGATGGGGACCCTGAAGCAAACACCATTCTGGATGCTGGAATTGTTTTTCTAGGTGAGGCTGTGCCTAATGCCTGGATCTGCTCCCTGATTTCAGCCTTAAAACTTGTTATGCCCTAATAAGTGGTCCTTCAGTGATAAATCCACTACCTCTGGGTAAAGTTTTTTCTGATGGCAATTTTTTTCTAAAGCAGTTGAAAATCCACACTGATGGGAAAGTGTGCTTCTTTCTGAAACCCCCGTGCCATTTGGGGGTTACTAGAAATGCTGCCCTGTTGGCATCGGGTGGTGCATGCGATGCCAGGCTGGCCTAAGGGTATGGCCTGGGAGTCACAAGGACAAGGCACCAACTGGTGCAAAGGGGTTGGCATTTGGAAAGTTATCAAGAGGGAGTGCGTGAGAAGGAGCAGGCCAAGGCATGTGCAAAGTTCAGGCTGGGCTGGTCTGCCAGTCAGTGCCAGAGGAGCTGGGGTCAGAGTGGGGATATTGCTCCTTGATCACCCATTAGCAGCAAGAGATCCCACCAACCCACCAGTGGGAGGCAGTAATATTTGGAGGTGGAAATTGAAGGACAGCCCAGAGAGATTGGAGCCCGTTCGGTTCCATGAGGAAACTGGCTGGAAGGGTAGCTGCCATGGCAGGCCTGGGAAGCAGGGTGGCAAAGATGTGGACTGGAGGATCTAGGGTGGCATCTGGTCATATCACCTTGATGTGTCTACCCCTAAGAGGAGCTGCTGGAAGAGGTAGGAGGGACTGCATTTGAAGGTATGGTGACCACCGGCCTGTACGAACCTTGCCCATGGATTGCCAGACCCGGGTGGTCTAGTAGAGCGGACTGTGCCCAGAAATTGTCATCAAATCCCCAGTAGAGGAGAAAGTAAGGCCAAGTTAATTTCAAGTGCCCCGCTCTCACTGGAGGGGAGTCTGTGTAGAGAATGCCATAGAGTGCTGAAGGGTGTGGCTTGTAAAACAAAAGGAGCATGTTTAGCTCACAAGAAGAAAGAGTGAGATAATTGGTTCTGGGTTCAAACCCCAACGCTCCCAAGAAGGAATGGTGTCACAGCATCTGGACATTGCTGTCTGCAAGCAAAAATGAACTGAAAATATGTGTGGAGATCTTCCTACAAAGTGTGTGGCTCGAGCCTTTACAGTGATTTAAAATAAATTTGCTGCTAGTTGCACGTAAGTTCTGTTTTGACTGAAATCATTCCTTTTGAGGCTGTTTTGAAATGCTACCTCCACCAAGTGTTTTTACAACTCCTTAAGTCTTGCCTTCAGTGTCTGAAGTGTGTTGGTATGTGAGGTGTCATCAGCTTCACCTGATGGAGACCAAGCTGTGAACAGGAATTCTATGTTTTTGGACTAAGGTATCTGTGCACCCTGGTATAAAATGTTAAAAACTGCTCAAAGTGGTCTTTGGTGTTCTCCCCCCATCTTTGGTGTTCTCCCCCAGCTTCCTCAGAGACAATGCCATCAACCCCTAGACAGTGAAGGGAGGAAGGGAGGCCAACCCTGGAATGTGTCACCTGTGTGTTTGAGAGTTTAGCCTGCCTGTGTGACTGTTACTAAAAATTGTGGTCAAACTGGACCTCCCCCCCCCCAAGGCAGCAGAGTGAACATTCAGCAAAGTGTGAACTGTGACAAGGAAACACAAGTATTTGGCATAGCAGGTGGAGGGGGTGATATTTATTTTCTCTCAACTTCCACGTGTATCTCTCAGCAGTTTACTCAGAGTTCACATTGTCTCCTTCTTAAGTTCTTGCATCTCATCAAGTCCATCCTCCAACAGAACCACAAGAAGCTCTCAATTACACAGTTGTCACATTTTCACACATGCACCCAGGTGCCATCTTGTTTCCTCATGATGCACTGAATTTTAAACTACCTCCAAACTGTTACAGAAAGCTTGGGAGGAAGACAGGAAAGCAGGCTCCACTCGCTGACATGGCGTAAATAAGCCCAGAAAGTCCAACACACTAAATAAGGGCACCATCAACTGTACAAATTCCAAAAGTGGTAATGTTTATTGCCACATACAAAAGCAAAATAAAACAAGTAACAACCAAGTGCCATAACAGTGATCACCCCTCTCCTAACAGACTCAACCAGTTTCATGCATGTGCACTTCCTCAGGGATGGACCCTCACCTCCAGTGACTCAATTATATACAATTTAGTGTTAAAGTGACAGTGTAAAAATAAAAAAAATTTAAATTTAAATTAAATTTCAAACCTTATTATTAAAGCAAGAGATAGGAGGACTATGTAGGTGGTTTAAGGTAGTAATACTGCCTACCCAAATATACATTTCATATATTTATTTCATTAGAACAACAGACAATCAACTCCTTCTCAGTGCAGTTAAAATAAGCCACTGCTAGGTAAATTCAGATTATGAATTACGATCAAGAAGGGAAAAGGTGAACCACTAGGAATTGAACCTAGCAATTCTAGCATTCTGTGCCAGTAACTGCCTCTGAGCTATGGTTCACACAACTGCAGGGGCTTTCACACAACTGCAGGGGCTGTCCAGGTCTTCCTTTCAAATTCTCATTCCCTTTCTCTTGGTGTTGTGTAACTTTGCAACCTCAGAAATATATTAGAACAACAGCCAATCAACTCCTTCTCAGTGCAGTTTAAAGAAGCCACTGCTAGGCAAATTTACATTATGAATTACAATGAAGAAGGGAAAAGGTGAACCAGTAGGAACTGAACCTAGGACCTCCAGCATTCCATGCTAGTAACTCTGCCTCTGAGCCATGGTTCACACAGCTGCAGGGGCTGTCCATGTCTTCCTTTCAAATTCACATTCCCTTCCTTTTGGTGGCTTATTTAAACTATTAAAGCTTGCCATTTTCCAACAAGATAAATGCATCTGTGCAGTCAAACTCAAGAAATTTGAAAGAGATAAACTGGATTATTTGAATAATCATGTATTCACCTGGAAGGTTTCTGAATATGCTGCAGGGTCAAATAACAGCCACAGAAAAAATAAAAAAAAGGCCAAAGGTCGATTCTGAGAAAGAGCAACACCAGTTTTCATTCCACCTCAGAGTCAGACATAGAATCATCCCTGAGGACCCTTTTTTGGATGAAAGGGTGGGGAAAAAGCGAAGTGTTCGGAGCATCGCAGACACTCAGAGAGACTTGTTCGTTCCAGCGCCCCACCACAGAACAAGAAGGGGGGGAAGAAAAAGAAAACGGTCCTATCACACAATCAGGCAAAAAATAGGTGCAAACAATACCAGCAGAGAGAGGGGGAGCAATACTGAAACAATGGGGCAAGGGGAGAGGCAAATAAATATTGTTAACCTTTCCGATACCGTATTGACCCCCAAGCAAATATCCATTCTAAGTAGAGGTCTCAGCGTTGTCCCTACATGTTCAGTGAGCAAGTTTGATACATATCTGGACATTAAAAAACTTACCAGGAAGTTAAGCTTGAAATGTAAGTTAAACTTGAAATCCTTGCATAATAGAAACAGAATGGGTGTGAGTACAGAACTCTCAGTCTCACACCATAAGGTCCAAGTATCACCAAACCTCTCTAATAGCCTGTTGGACTTGAGAATTTATGACATCAATCCAGATAATGTGGTTTCACAGGGTGTAATAGATTCTAACCCTGCATACAACTTCAGTATCAAATTATTGCACAACTTTCGACAAATTTTGTACTTTCAACCCCCCCCCCCAACCTCCAGCTATTCACACTTTTGAACAGGCTTGCCTTAATGATATTAACATGCTTTACAAACAACAGAATGACACTCAGTTTTGCAACATCTCCAAAAAAATAAAGGAATGCCTTAATGGATCTGGAAAAAAAATACATCTATAACTATAAAAGCTGCGGATGAAGGGGGTACCATTGTCATGTTGAATTCATCTGACTATATCACAGAAGTATTAAGGCAACTCTCTGATTCATCATTTTACCAACTGCTGCAATCAGACCCCATAAGGTAATTCAAAAGAGACATTGATGCTGCTTTATATCAGGACTTGCAAAATGGCATTATATCCCAAAGTACCCTTGAGTTTCTGCAAGTTGCCCATCCAGTGCGTACATCCATGTATGACCTGCCCAAGGTCCACAAGAGTCTGCAGTGCCCACCTGGTAGACCATTGTCTTGGTTATATGTTCCCTAATGGAAACACTGTCACAATATGTGGATTCCCACATTTGTGACCTGGTGTCGAGCTTACCCTCACACCTCAGAGATACCACCAAGGTACCGGGTCTACTGGAGGATCTGTAGCTTGAAAAAGTTTGGATTCTTGTATCACTTTACATTGAATCACTTTATATTAATATCCCCCATGAAGGGGGCCTTGAGGCATTACTTGCATGGTTCCATGATCACTCATGGTTGGAATGTGGGCGAATTTACTTTTTGGTCAAGTTAGCAGAATGTGTGTTGAAATGTAATGTGTTTTACTTTCAAGGGACATATTATCAGATAAAAGGTACTGCCATGGGTGCCACATTTGCCCCTAACTATGCCAACCTTTATCTGGGACATTGGGAAAAAAATGTCATTTATAATATTAATAAGAATCCTTTTCTTCATTGCATTGACCTCTGGAGGCGCTATATTGATGATGTCCTGATGGTGTGGCACGGCACGACAGTGGAACTGCAAAAATTCATTGATTATTTGCATAAATCAAATCCCAACTTAAGATTTTCTGTACAACAAGATCTTAAAGATATCAACTTTTTGGATCTTAAAATCTCCAAAAAACAAGATGGAATTATCTCCATAGATTTGTTCAGGAAACCTACAGATCATAACACGCTATTATTAGCTTCCAGCATTAATTTGCTTCACACCTTCAGGAATATTCCATGCTCTCAGTTCCTGCGTCTTAAGGGGAATTGTTCTGATGGCTCGGACTTCAAAGTTAGGCTTTCTGAGATGGCACACAGGTTTCAAGACAAGGGGTACAGCCAGGAGGATATCACCAGGGCGAGAAATCATGCTATAGATACCCCATGAACCACACTCCTTGAGTACAAGGATAGACCTTCCTCTAACCTTGACCGAATCAACTTCATTACCACTTGTGGTACCAACACTCATGGGATTCAGGCAATAATTCATAAACATTGGCCAGTTCTCTCTACAGATCCAGCATTAAGGGACATAGACACTACATCCCCATGCACTGTATACCAGAGGGGTATGAATCTATCTGATTTTCTTGTCCACTCTCTGCAACTTGTAGAGAGAAAAACACATATCTGGCTCCCCCCCACTCCCTAAGGGATGTTTTACATTTGGAAGATGTAAGTTCTGTGAAGTCACTACCAAAACAAAACAGTTTACTTCTATAAACACTAATAGTGTCTTCAGCATCAGATAATTAATCAATTGTTCCACATATTCAGTTGTTGTATATGGCCACATGTTTGTGTAAATCCTTTTATGTAGGCACAACTTTATGCCCCTTAAAACAAAGAGGTCGTGAACATCTAAGTGATATAAGACACAAGGATTTACTAATGCATTAGCAAAACATGGGCACATCAACAGTAACACATTCCTTTACATTTACTGGTATAGAGAAAGTTAATCTTGGAATTAGAGGTGGTGATGTGGAGAACAAACTTTTGTGCAAAGAAGCATATTGGAGTTTTAAACTTGGGGCCCTCTTCCTCCCTGTCTGAATGATCATTTTGATATTTCTCCATATCTAAAACGTACCAAGAAGGGACATAAAAATAATGACACTCTGTTTCCATCTTGTTTTTGGATCCCAGTAAACCCTTCCTATGCCTGTGATACAGTTTGATATTTAAAATTTAATGCTGATTTAATGCATGTACAATTAGTTATCATACTTTATGCCAGAAACAGTGCTTTCCTTCTCCCAATTGTTTTTTTTTTTTTTCCTTTCACAGGTTCCAGTTATTATGCTTTGGATTGTAGGCATGACATCAGAATATACACATAACTGGATGAGTACTGTATCCCTTGAAATACTAAAGCTGTTCTCTGTGATGTAGGTACTTCATGGTAATGTGTGAGAACATAAATACTGTAGGTATCTAACTTACTGGTCAGTGAAAGGTTTGCACTGCAGTATTACTTCTGTTCTCACCATGATTTAATTAACCTTTATTCCAAGAGGACCTACTTTTAATCAGATATTTTGGCCACGTAGTTGCTTACTGTATGTACAACATGGTATTAAGAAATGCCAGCTAAATAAGAATTAGGAATTAAATATATGAAATGTATTTGGATAGGCAGTATTACTACCTTTAAGCACCTACACAGTCTTCCTACCTCTTGATTTTGTAATAATAATAGGGTTTGAAATTTAATTTAAATTTTAATTATTTTTATTTTTGCACTGTAGCTTTAACACTAAATTGTATATAATTGAGCCACTGAAGGTGAGGGGCCATCCCTGAGGAAGCACGCTTGCGTGAAACCAGTTGGGCCTGTTAGAAGAGGGATGAGCACCTATATGGCACTCAGTTATAACCTGTTTCATTTTGCTTGTGTATGTGGCAATAAACATTACAACTTTCAGAATTTAAACAGTGGATGGTGCCCTTATTTCATGTGTTGGATGGAAAGCTTGGACCCACCAACATTCCATCACCTCAGCTGTTCCCTCATCGTGCTAAGTATGTACTTTTTTAGCCTCTTTGAATCCCAGACAAGCCCCCAATTTTTGTAACCCCTCCAACTACTATGCCAAATATTTGCATTTCTTTGCACAGTTCCCACTTCACTGAATGTTCACTCTCTTCTTGGAGGGGAGGGTCTGGTTTGACCACAGATTGCAGTGACAGACAGGCAGGCAGGCTGAACTCTCAAACACACAGGTGACATGTTCCAGTGGTGGCCTCCCTCCCTTCCCCATCTAGGGATTGATGTCATTATCTCTGAGAAAGGGGGCGAGCACCAAAGACCAGTTTGAGCAGTTTAACATTTAATAGCAGGGTGTACAGTACCTTAGTCCAAAAACACAGGATTTCTGCCGATGACTTGGTCTCCGTCAGGCAAAGCTGATGACACCTCACATACCAACACACTTCGGACACTGTGGGAAGGACTTAAGGAGCTGTAAAAACACTTAGTGGATGCAGCATTTCAAAACAGTCGCAAAAGGAATGATTTCAGACAGAACAGAACTTGCTTGTAACCTACAGCAAATTTATTTTAAGTCACTGCAAAGACTCAAGCCACACACTTTGTAGGGAGATCTCCACATATATCAGTTCATTTTAGCTTGCAGACAACAATGGCCAGATGTCATGCACCATTACTACTTGGGGGCTTTGGGGTTTGAACCCAGAACCAGTTATTTCACTATTTCTCCCTGTGAGCCAAACAGCCTCCTTTTGCTTTACTAGCCACTCCCTTCAGCACTCTATGGCATTCTCTACACAGACTCCCCGCCAGTGAGAGCAGGGCTCTTGAAATGAATTTTGCCTTGCTTTCTCCTCTGCCAGAGCTTTGATGACAATTTCTGGGCACAGTCCGCTCTACTAGACCATCCTGGCCTGGCAATCCTCTGGCAGGGTTCACACAGGCCTGCGGTCACCATACCTCCAAATGTAGTCCTTCCTACCTCTTCAAGCAGGACCTCTCAGGGGTGGACACAGCAAGGTGATAGGACTGAATGTCACTGTGGAATCCTCTGGACCACATCTCTGCCACTTTTTGCTTCCCAGGCCTGCCATGGCAGCCACCCTTCCAGCCAGTTTCCTCACAGAGTCAAACAGGCTCCAAGCTCTCTGGGTTCTCCTTCAGTTTCCACCTCCAAACATTGCTGCCACCCACCGGTGGGTTTGGTGGAATCCCTTGCTGCTAACGGGGGATCAGGGGGCATTCTTCCCACCCCGACCCCGGTTCCTCTGACCCAGACTGGTGGGCCACACCAGCCCGAACTTCACACAGACCTCAGCCCACTCCTCCTTGCACACTCCCTCTTCAATGACTCTCTAACTGCCAACTCCTTCAGGCCAGTTGATGCCTTGCCCTTGTGACATCCAGGCCATGCCCTCAGGCCAGCCTGGCATCGCGCGCACCTCCTGATGCCAACAGGGTATCATTTCCTGTAACCTGCAAATGGTACAGGCGTTACATTTACTTATCTGTTTATTTATTCATTTGTTTATCTTTCTGAAAATAGGTAACCGGTAGAGACACACTGAGCTAAGGATAATTTCTAGGGGTGAGCCAAGGGAAGGGAACAGGAAAAGCCAAAGTACAATGCACAATGGAAGGTCAACTGAGCAAAATATTTGGTAAATAAGTTGGCACAAAAATCAGACTGGTAGAAAAATGAAGTGTGGTCACAGCACAAAATGGAATGCCTGTTCAAGTGCAAATAAAACTGCAGCAGTACACAGTGTCCAAAATAAGTATACTGAAACAGGCAAGACACCTGTAAAACGAGTGCACGCCTAGCCCACGGAGCAGGGAAGTGCAGGGTGGTGTGGAAATAAAACCATCCTGGAGAGGAGAGTAGTATTCTAAACATTCTGGCAATATTTGCATTTATATTGTTGTACAACAAATGAGGGACCTCCATTATTGATCTCATGGCCACAGCTATCAGTTTTAAGGTACTGTATTAGAGGGACCAGGGATCACTGGGAATAGATTGCCTTTTCTTATCTTGGCCATTGGGACTAACATACACTTTCCCACAATGGCCAATAATTCTGAAATTTATATACAAGTTACAAAGAGAACAGATCTACATTATCCTGATTGTATTCAAGTAGTTGTGAAGGTCTTGATTCTTGATCCACATAGAGCTGGCACTAGCTGGATGAACCTGTCTTCCTCACTGACTGGATATCCTCTGGCATGGACCAATTCTGATCCTGAATCCACACCAGCTCCAGTTAGTCATATAGCTCATGAATGCAGAAGATTCCTGAAAGAGGATACTCACATAAAGTTGTCGACACACTTCTGTAGTCCTGGAAGCCCCACATCTAGGGCATATTGCAGAATTTGAAGGGCCTTCCAGAAGAGGTGTGCTCAGCAGAAAGTTAAACCTCTGAATTCTACGCATACACACTTTCTAGACTGCCTCCTGGAGAGCTCACATGGGCCTTTTTACATGCACACTTAGGTGAACAAGTAGCAGCCCTGTAAAATGAGCTGTTATTTGAACCAAAGGACCCCTTTCTATAAGTCAACATCTAGATATCAACCAACTTCTCAAAGACCAATAAAATCAAGCCTAGGATCTGACTGTTCGTACTGCTCTGGACATTCAAAGTCATCCTTGAGGCACTCATGGACCCTCCTGTCATAATAAAGTTTATACCAAAGTTAGATTGAGCAGAAGGAGGCTATTTGTCTATGTGAACCGCTCACCCATTGTCTCAGTGGTAGTATGATAAGTAATCCGCATCTATTATGTATTTGTCCAACATGTTTTTTTAAGTTCTTCCTTCAAACCCCTCACTACTATTTAAAACTCTCAGACTTTTTTTTCCTAATGTTTACCTGCACAGCTCAGAGAGTGGGAGAACTTCTGCCTCTCTCTCTGTCTCTCCAGGAGCCATTCCACATTTTTCACAAGGGCAGAACTGGACTCAAGACAGTACTGGATCTCACATCTAAGGTCTTGTTTGTATTTCACTTTAATCAGAAGGCAGGTTTCCCTTCCTTTTGCCTTTCACCCAATAATGCAGAAAAGCATTGTCTGCACACCCTTGATATCTTTAGGATTCACTGAGTCTGCCTTCATTGTACCACACTCAACCAGTGGCTCCATACTGACATTTAGGAGGTTTTACCTATCCAAGGCCTTTCTACCCTTTTGGTGGATTTGGCTCATCCCACAGGAGTCATACCTGTATACCGGGTGGAGTGGGCAGAGGCCTCTGTACTTGATATTTGCATGCTGATCTCATGGTTGTTTCTCCATACCTTTGCCAAGTTTTACCATTTGGATATGTTCAGTTCTGCTGATGCTTCATTTACCAGGTGACTCCACAGTGGTACAGCACTGACTCCCTCCATTATGGGTACTGCTGATTAGTGATTCCTGCACTCCAACCCTATAGGATCCAACACACACATATGAGAATTTCATTCTTTACTACTAGTTCTAGTTGTGTCTAGACTTCATCCATAGTCTGGCTGGTCCATCCATGGATGGTCCATGCCACAGATTTTATGGGTATAGGGGTCGGTCACAGTGCCCTGTTAGTGTAGGTATGTTTTGAAATTTTGGTTGGCTTAGTTTGCATAGCTGAATCCCCTTGGGTTAAGGATTGCAGTACATGTTTTATTCTATAACACAAAGTTTTCAATGGGACCATTTTTTTCAGAAGGCCATGGTGCATGATCTATGCATTTTGTATGTTCCATATGCTGAGTAAGGCTTGTGATGATGGTTCATGGGAAGGAACAACTCCTAGACCATGCACAGATCTTAGACACAACTAGCATTACTGGTAAGGAATGAAATTCACATTTGACATACCACACAAAAAGACAGACAAGCAAAAGAAGACATCAGGTAGAGTATCAGAACACTGAACCATGTAGTTGTTCCTCAGCTGCATGTTCCAGGAATTCAGGAGCAAGCTCTCCACATCAGAAAAAGGTGCAAACATGGTGTTCATATTCCTCATGCCACCAGGCCAGCTCTGATTTAAACTGGTTATCAGGGGACAAGAGATGTCATGATAACTCAATAGGATGATACTGTTATTGGGATATTTCCCACTGATGATGATTTACTATTTAAAAAAAGTAAATATCACACAGCATAATATATCACAATATAGTATGATAAAATGGCTTGACAGTCTCATCAGTGCTTGTCTGGCAGTCAGCCCAGTGATTCCTCTACCTCCCATGAATCAGACGTTCACTAGTTTTCCTAAAATAACAAATGCTCCAAATGATCATGGTAATTAGTATAGTGCAATATTTATTTTACCTAACTGGCATGATGGCTTTAGGTCTTCGGATGCACCT
This sequence comes from Neoceratodus forsteri, assembly GCA_016271365.2. Classification (NCBI taxonomy): domain Eukaryota; kingdom Metazoa; phylum Chordata; order Ceratodontiformes; family Ceratodontidae; genus Neoceratodus; species Neoceratodus forsteri. Next base: position 1,027,229,159 of record CM057458.1, read on the forward strand.
GACCTCATTAAATATGTCACAGCTGCACTAGAACTGCAGCATCTGTGCCCTGCTCGGATCAAAGGGAGAACCTTTTTCCCTTCAGGGGAAACCAAAGTGAAAGCTGTCCAACATCAGCACAGTTCCAAAAGGATCAAAAGCAAATAGGATTCCCTTAGAAAAATAAGGCAACCCACATCCCACAGTGTCCAACATGCTAATGAAAAAATACAAAATCAACCACTTTAACATTAATATTTTGATCTTTAGTGTGAAACCTGAGTTTGCATCCCTGGTCCGAAATTCCATGCCCCATCCCAAAAGGTAAGCAGGATAAGACAATAGCTTTGCTGCTTAATAATCCCATGACTCCCTGTGAGTCCATTCAAGCAGCTCTACAGATAATCCAAAAGTTTAGCAGGGTCTCAAATTATAAACTTAATATTAGCAAATCAGAAGTGATGCCCCTGAACCCTTTGCTTTCTAGAAAAAAGATTATCCCACTATCCATGGCTTGGACCACCCTTCTTAAGTACCTAGGAATAATATTATCTACATCAGTATCCTTGATGAAAAAGCTGAATTTAGATAATTTAGTAAATGGATTCATTTAGATCTAAATAGATGGGCTTCTATGTACTTGTCCCTCCAAGCAAGGGTCAGTGTAATCAAAATGAACGTTTTGCTGAGGGTATTCTATCCACTCAATATGTTAAATGTTCATCTTCCCCTAACCTGGTTCCATAGACTCCACAATATAATCTCTCAATTCATATGGCAACATAAGCCCCCACGTAGGGCATATAACCGCTTACATGCCCAAGACAGCTAGGGGGCCTTAAACTCCCTAATTTTTATTATTACTATTTAGCTAGCCACATGGCTAAATATATGCACTGGGTTGTTACCCATTCAGATGTAGAAAATCTCTCTAAGCTTCCCATATGGCTACAAGAGGAGCAATACTTGTTAGCTGGGCTGTCTTCGGAAAGCCTTTTATTCATAGCCCCGACTAAGTTGCCTAGCAATCTACGTGGTTCGGTTATATATACTTCATTAAAGGTCCATCTACAGTTTTGCAAGTCCCTGAAATATAATAACCAACAGAACCTATCGCAACCCATTTTTGGTAATCCCAATTTTAAACTGGGAGACAGAAAAATTGTTGCCCCCAAGAAGTGTGCGGACCCTCAAGCCCGAGTTTGTGATTTGGTGGTAAATGGTAAACTAGGAGGGATGCCAGAGCTGTTAGCACGCTTTCAGCTTTCCAATAAATACTCCTTTTGTGTTTCAAATTAGGCACATGTTTTAAACTGGTTCGGCTCTGGTGACTGAATACGCAAGTGACTCCCTTCAGGAGCTTCTTGCATGTGTGAAGCAGCCACACGCAGTATCTCAGTTGGTTTCGTTACTATATGGGAAACTTAACCCTGATGTATCGGGTTACTCTAGCAATTGGGCACGTAATTTTCCACAGGATAATTTTCCATGGGATAAAATATGGGAAGGAGTCTGTCTATATACTGCTAACGATCACTTATGATTGACACCGTTCTATATATTGCATAACATTTATTACACCCCTGCTAAACTGCATGGAATGGGCAAGATGCAGAATCAAGCATGCTTTAGGTGTGAACAGGAACCAGGGACGCTACTTCACATATTATGGGATTGTCCCAGAGTGGCCTGCCTGTGGAGGACCATCCGGGAAATTGCTGACCCATTGCTGGGGCTGCAGGAGCATTTCTCACCACAAGTTTGTATAATAGGAGATTATACCACTGTCCCTGTCATGGAGAGGAGGTATCATATGACCATTATATCCCTGTCGGTCAAGAGGCTTGTCCTTCGCTATTGGAAAGATCCACATGCGACCTCCTACCTCGAATGGGTGAAGGATCTTCTATATAATTTAAGAGTAGAAAAAGCAATTGCGAGTCTTTGTGGTAAGCTCCCCCTGTACAAAACTAGATGGGAGAAGCTGTATGCGCTTTGTCCCCTGACTCCTGTTTCCCAGGGAACCCAGTAAGTGGGGAAAGGCAGTTGTGTAGACAACATGGTATATGGGCATAGCACATGGAGCCCGAGGCTGTCCTAAATTAGAGACATTATTACAGATGGCCCCTCTATTCTTTTACTATTGAAAAATGGGGTAGTAGAGTTACCCAGTAATGAGAATGCACCTTAGGGGTGAGGTAGATATGGCTCTGGTAAGAGTTGGGGTAGATGGGGGTGGAAGCGTATTGGGGGAGAGTAGTTGTCCGCTGGCTGGGGGGGCATGGTTATGGTAAGTTTATTCCCTGCAATTTTTTATATTACAGCATTTAAAATGTAATATATGCCTTATTAATGTCTCATGCCATGTAACTATTGTAACTATTGTTGGACAGTTGTATGCCTGTTATGATGTATCAATGTGGTATAAAATGAATAAAGTATATCCAATCTAAAAAAAATAAATAATCCCATGACATAGGTACATCAAAGGCCATTATACTATTAGATTACAGGCAGCGGGCAGTAGTTACCCAATACAGACTTCTCATGTACTGTAATAAGAATATTACAAGGGCCTCAGTAAAGAGTATGCAGAGATCTCACACTTACACAAGATAAGAAATTGTGGTATCTAACATCAAAAATGTAACATGGAACGTAAAGGGAGATCAAACAAAATGAAAAAGAATACCAATTACTTAAGCACCTGAAGAAATTGGAAGCCACCTCTCACTTAAAGTAACACTTGATTTGTTGATAAGTGGCCAGTCAGGGGTTACTATAGGTAGTGATGTCATTATACATTTTTTCTGAAGCAGGACGCTGAAGATGGTATCTCTCAGGGCTTGGCTGTTTTCCTTTTTTACTCATTAGACTCAGATGTACCCTTATAATTTGGGGATGGGTGGAAGACGGAGGTTATGTGCTGGTGTGTGGTATCATGGGAATGGGCTATGAGTTATGTGACTTTTAGAGGCATGCACAGGGTGGTGGAAGGTCAGTGGTGTGTTTTAGTGACATAATGCTAGCAGGGAAGGGGGGCTGTATATAAAAACCTTGCCAGGATTGTGGAGTGGCTAAGAGGGAAGTAGGTGCTAGTGGGTGGTGGAATCGGGGGTGCATTTTTTAAAAGACTCTGGGTGATGAAGAGTTTGTGACCAGTTTGCTACAGTGGGTGGGGTGGGTTACACATTTAAAAGGAGGGTTTTTGGTATTTGGTAAAAAAATGTGCATAGTTTTTGCTGGTGAGTTGTTATTTCACCCCAAAAAACCACACATAGTGACACTTCGCCAACACTTTTTCTGCTGAAATGCCACTGCACATATCTTCACTGATGAGGGGGGCACTTTGCCAAGTTAAACTACGTAAAGTGTGGTCACAGACAAAGTGAAGTTAAAGACATTTAGTGAAGCTCTTTGCAAAGCAAATGTCCCCCATTTTGCCCCATATCTATCTGAGACTTTTGTGTATTAAATGCAATGTTAATGATTTGAAATCTTTCATGCTTTTGTCATCGATTCTGAAGGAATTACTATTTGATTGTGTTGCATGCCTTCATTGTCATATCTGTTTCCATTATGTGTAACGAGCTGTCTGTTGTTTGCAACTGAACCCATCAACACTGGAAAAGATCCCATTCAAAGAAAAAACAGTAGGGGATTCATACTGATTATCTGTGGAGTCAGAGCTCTTCACTCAAATTAGATTCACTCATTGACATCACCGGAAATCCTCCTAAATATGCTTATTTTTCTATATTCAGATGCACGGTCTATGGCTATAGTAATAGAACATGCCCATCTGCTTCAATTAGGTCCATCAAACAGCAACTTTAGCATCTCAAGAAGCTGTATTCAACCACTACAGTAGCTGCCAGATTTCCTCATTCTACAAAGTCCGACAAAGATCCCAATGGCAGCCATAGCGGACAGTCTCTATAATACAGTCAGGCCAGGCCTATGCCCTCACTGGGCAATAACCCACCCCCAAGTTGGAGCTGAACAGTATACATTTTCTTGCAGCAGTCCACACATTCTGAAAGAATCCATGCTTGTTAAATTCAGAAATTGCCAAAATCAAAATATGGGCACAGTGGATTCCTTAATGTCAGTTCATTAACATCATTAGTTTCTACAATAGAAAATGCAATAATGAATTGTGGGACTCAAATCAAAAGATGCAACATTATAGAGCAGTCAAATAACATAGCAGTGGCTTAAATTAGGAGGTTGGGAGGCATGTAGAGCAGAGTCATGATGGAGGTGAAATCTCTTTTTGCATAGGTAGAAAGAAATCTAGTTTCTCTGAAAGGCATTCATCCTTCAGGATAAGAGAATAACAGAGAAGATGGGCTGAGAAAATGGGCTTCTTCTCCAAAGGCGTGGCAACTTCACTCAGAGGTGTTGCCTCTGTGGGAGACTCTCAGTGGACCTGTTAACTTCTAGTAAAATCAGACAGGTCCCAAATTCTGCTCAAGTCCAGGCAAGAGCTTCTGATACAGTGGGCATAGTACACCCCACAATAGGACAGGCTCTGACTCAAGGCATGGAGGTTTAGATTGAAACAAGTATATAACAGTATAGCATAGTGGTTAAAAGCATTGAGCTGCAAACCAAGAGAACTGGGGTTGAATCCCACAGTCACCACTTGCATACTGTGTGACTATAAGCAAGTCACTTAACTTCCCTGTACTCCCAGAATGCATCTGGAAACAAACCTCAGATTAGTGTGTCTTTCCTGACCCAAAAAATTTTCAAGCCATTATTTATTTTATTTCTTATTTATGTATTTGGTAACCAAGTAAGTGCACTGGTCCCTGGGATTATTTACAGGCATGACCTGGGCCATATAGATGGCACATACATACAGTTGCAACATTATACCGAGAAAAGGCAGAATGATTACAGTAGTGGCAGTGATAGATGGTATGCAGTAAGTTCACCTGGAGGAAGGGTCAAACAGATAGTACAGTTATAATTATTTCACAGAAGGCATAGTATGTTCAGTACACATGGAACATTCAATACTTGTCATGCCTAATAAGTGCATTTAAAAAAAAACAGTGAGATAATATCTCAAAACTACATTGACAAATGGTTATGCTAGCAGTTGCAGGTCGATGTAGCTATGAGTGAGCTCCTAAAGTGCTTTTTGAAAATCATGAGGGATTCAAGATTTTGGATTTCATCCCACAGGGCATTCCAAAATTTAGGTGCTGCCCACGAGAAAGCTCTTTGTCCCATGTCAGTAGATGTTCTGCCACACTCCAAGTGCCTGTTTGATGAGGACCCCAAAGTACGAGAGTTTTTTTTGATGACTAACAGACCTCTCAGTGGTGACTTTGAAACCTCATGGAGTGCCTTGCAGATGAGCATCCCTAGCATTAGGCATCTGTGAGCCTGGGGAGGGAGCCAACATATTGTCTGATATAGTGAGTAATGATGGGTGCTGAACAGAGATTGTGTGATAAACCTGCAGATATTATTGAATGCTGTGTTCAAATGATTAAGAAGCTGGGGAGAGGTCAAGGAGATAATGGGGGAGCAGTATTCAGGGATGGGTAGAAGAGCACCCCTCCCTTATTCCAATGTCACTTTGGGAGTGAAAAGGTGTTTGAGCCTGTAGCAGATACCAAGCCTCTGGTTAACCTTCTTGATTAATTGTCTGATGTGGTCAAAGAAGGTGAGTAAAGTATCAAGAGCCACCGCAAGGTACTTGAAGGTACCTACCTGCTCCAGGGTCGTACTGTCAAGGGACTGTAAATTGAGGGAGGATAGATGGTTAGACATTGCCCTGGAGATTCTCTGCTTAGAGCTGAGCAGCATGGATTTTTTGGTTTTTTTGCATTCACAACCATTATGTGCTTCTTGAACCAGTGAGCAACTGTGGAGAAGTCTACATTAAGCACTTGGGAAAGATTTGAGAGGTTGTTGTCACTATAGAACAGGATCAGATCATCTGTGTGCACTATCCTGTGACCTTTTGAAGATATTACAAGTATAGGGTTGATGAATAGTGCGTATAGCAGAGGACCCAGAATGGACCCTTATGGGACTCCTTTGTGTACCTGAAGAGGTTTAGATAAGGTTTCCCCTATTCGGACCACTTGCATTTGTTCAGACAGGTAGTTTTAAAGCCAACTGGTAGTGTTGGAAGAGAAACCACATGTGTATAGTCCTTGAAGGCGTATAGAATGATCCACTATATCAAATGCCTTAGATAAATCTGCAAATGTTATTTCTGTGAAACTATCTAAGTCTGCCTGTCTGAATACATGATCGGTGAAAAGAGCTAGGGTTGTGGTCATACTATGCCCTTTTCTAAAGCCCTGCTGACTCATTGATAGAAGATTATACTTCTCAATGTGTTCCAATATATGTCTAAATACTACCATCTCCATGATCTTATTCATGTGAGATAGTATGGACACTGGCCTATACTTCTCAGGCAGGCAAATGTTGCCCATTTTAAAGATAGGGACTATCCTAGCCTCTTTCCACAGGGTTTGGACTGTGGCTGTGGATAGAGACAGCTTAATGATGCAAGAGAGTGGCTTGGCCATGAAGTTGGCTGCTAGTTTCAGAAATTTAGGAGAGATCCCATCTCTTCCTGTACTCCCCGAGTTAGGCACAGCATGCAGCAGACAATGGACCTCAGATGAGCTTGTGGTTCTGAAATAGAAAAGTGGGCAGCTGTTAGTCCCATCTCCATGATATTGAGAGTTAGTCCTCTGTATAACTGGGGGTAGCAGGGCTTGGTAAAAGTCCAGGTTCATACATTTGTTGTTCAGTAAGTCCCCTACTGTTGCAGGGTCAGTAATGAGTTTCCTACAGCTGTCAGTTTAAAGATAGTGCTTACTGCCAACCAAAAACTATATGGGTCAGTGAGGTTCTTTACTTGCTGGGTCTTAAAGTATTTCGCCTTTACAAGTCTAATTCCCGCTTACATATATTCCTCAGTCTCCTGTATCCATTCAAATACTCTGCTGTAGGTGAGTTCTTATAATTAGTCCATGCTTTACCTCTCTCTTTCATAAGAGACATTAGCTCTTTGGTTAGCCATTTGGCACCCCCACCCATGATACATTGTGAGACAAGAAGGAAGTGTTTGTCCTGGCTAGAGGAGAAGGCCTTTAAGAGGAACTTTAGTGCTGGTCTACATTTTTGAGATAGTAGAGCTCCATCCAGTTTATTCCACTTAAATCTGACCTGAGTACTTCCAGGTCAATTCTTGAAGAGTTCCTGAATGAGATCAACCTAGGTGGGGAGCGTTTCCTATGGCAGGACCAGGTGCAATAGACTGGTAAATGGTCGCTGATAGAGTCTGAAAGGACTCTGCCATTAATCGTCCTATCTTCCCTATTTGTTAAAATCCCACCAAGGAGGGTATGCTTTTGGGATCTGGGGTTTTGTCATGTTGGGGAATGGATAATCTGAGAGAGGCTGGCTTGGTTAAGGAGCTCAGCATACCCTAACTGATTGCTCTCCAACCAGTTTAGGTTAAAATCACCTACCAGTATGTAGTCCCTGTTGGGTGTGAGACTTGCAGCCTCATGAGTTCTGTATTTGAGTCCCACAGTGCCGCCTCTAGGTGGGTTGTAAATGCAACCAAAGTACATTTTCTTAGTTGACCCAATGAGACGATCTATTATTATCCACTAAGTGGAGTGGGCATCCCCACTACTAGTGGTAATTGGAGTGCCAGTAAAGTTGTCCTTAACATATAGGAGAACTCCATCACCTTTTTTGGATCCTGGCCTAGCATGCCTATAAATGTTGTAGCCCTGTAGGTGGCAAAATGAGTCTAGGTACCTTGGCTTTAGCTAGGTTTCGCTTATTCCGAGAACATCCAGATTATGGAGCAGCACCCATGCTTTCAGATACTGGAATTTAGGAAGGAGGCTTCCTATGTTCAGGTGTGCAACTCCAGGGTGTAGCACTCTGTTTTTCAGATGAGATGTCAAACCAAAGTTCTGTCTGCCTGTTCTGGAGTTTGCTTATGTGGATGTTAAAGACCCTATGGCACTTCTTGAAAAGAGTTAGGGAATTGCTATTCAAATAAAAACATCAACACAAACAGAAAGCAAACACATTCACAGTACATAAAATATAAATTACATATACTTAAAGAGACAGATTTGTTGATGAATTTTAAATTCCTGTTATAAATATGTCCTTGTAGCCATTTAAATGCATTTCCATGTGATACACAGCATTGCCAGCCAAGATACAATGCAGTAATGCTGTGGTATTTTACAAAATGTTGCAATATACTGTAAGGAACAATGTAATTTAATGGCAGTGAAGCCCATTTGACATGCCATATTTTGTGACATGTCATTTACTGCAAGTTGCTGTGTTGCATAGTGGCAGGCTCCACTATCTGGCCCCAGAATTTCATATTATTGCCATTTTGTATACTTTTTCTACAAGTACCTTTTTTAACGACCCGGTCTACCCCTGTGGCCACCCAGTCCTGCTGTGCATTCACATTTAAACATGGTGCCACAGCACCGGTAAACTCATTCATGGATGAGTTTAGAAAATGTCCATGCACTATGGGATTAAGTTGGTTTTTGGTTGCATGCAGTTGGCTGAACTTCATGTGGTGACTCTGGTTCAAAAATGAACATTATAACCATATTAAATCAATGTTTGCAAAATTAAGTCTTGACTCTGGGAATGCACAATATCAGACTGTTTTGGCAGATGGTGGGGTGAAGGAGGATTTTGGTTAGAACAAGAAATAGAGAGGGATAGAGGTGGAAGTGGTACACTGACAGCAGAGTCCTCTGAACACCATGAGGTCTTGTGGAATTTGATTTTCAGTGCATCACTCTGCCCATCCCTGGAAGGGATATAGTTAAACATTTGTTACTGTAAAATTGCACAGGGTTATAGGGACACTGTCAACTCCCTTAGGCCTCAAATTATTCCTCACTTAAAAACATGTTATGATTGCTCACATTCTGCAGAGATTGCTGATGTAGCTGGTAGTTTGATTCTAATTCCTTTTTTTCTTTTCAAAACTATAAAGCAGACTGCCTACCATACTGATGTTAGCACACAAAAACATGCTTGTTTACATTCTTTGATCAATGGCTACAGCAGATTTCCTGGACTTGGAATGCACCAAACACAATCTAGCCAATTGAATTTTTTTGGGAGGAGAAGAGACTATTGCATCATGACTGGCTGCGCTGTTTGGGATGTTCCCAATGTTCTGGATGTATGCAGTAAGAGTAGATTACGGATTTGAAGCAAAACAAGGTCGGGCATAATTGCACCATTCCCATACATTTCAGGTCTACTAAGAAATGAAGCAGATCAAGCAACCAACAACTTCAATAAGTTTTAGAGAATGTAAGCAATCGTAAAATGTGAGTTTTCAACTAGAAATATTATGATATAAAATGGGTTGACAGTTTCCCCTTTAAGAAGACACTTTTTTGTAGTTAAATTGCGATTTGTGGCAGCTTATCCTGCATCTCGCCTGCTGATGTACACAAGCATGAAATCTGGAAGGCACTCATTCTGGGCCAGGATCTCAGGACTTGCTGAATTTGGAGAAATGTGGATGAATGATTGTTGTACTACCAACTGGAGAAAAAAAATAAACAAATATGAAAAAGTATCATTTTAGCTCATCAATAAACAAATAAATAATTGAGATCTGAAGCACAAACCTTGCTGATTTGTTACATCTTATCCCAAGGATGGGTCTTTCAGTGTCTTAAAAATGTAAAAAATGTTAAAGAAAGAGGATTTAAATGAAACAAATATGAGTACTACACACATACAGCTAAAAAACCAACAGGTTGAAGTCAGATAAGGCCACTTCACATGCCACTCTGTTCCCCATTGTCACAGACTCAGCAGTAGCCTGTGACGACACCAGGAAGTTATGTGTTCATGCTTGCAAACTTTCAGTATCTTTACATCCTGGTCTGGTGAAACATACAAAACAAGAGCATTATGAGATCATGAGGTGTCTATTCCCAGTGCCATGCTTGTCTCCCCCTTTTCAATAACGATCACAAATGCCCCAATTAGTGTTGGATAGTTGTTTTTTTTTAACAAAAAAAAAATCAATTCCCCTGGTGTTGCTGAGCAGTACCACTCCCCCCATTCCAACAGTGGGTGCCCAACCCTATATCAGACACATCATTAATTAAAAGAAGATTTTGCCCCCCAGAAGCTGACCCATGTGTTGCAAAAGACTGTCCCCATTCCCACACAAGATGCCCAACTCTGGTGTTGAAAATAGTTGCATTTAAAAAAGCGATTTCCCTTCCTACCTCACTGTCATCCACCCCTCCCTCTTTCTCACCCAACTACATGTCACTATCATCCCCTTCCCCATTCCACTAGCACCCCATTCCCAAGAATCCTTCTTCCATATCAACAATGATAAAAAATTGTGACAGTGACCATCACAGTCCTCCTCTCACCACTCAGCCAACCACCATCTCAGTGAATGAAAGTGTGATTGTAAATAGCTGGCCATGCTTTCATTCATTAAGATAGCAGACAGTTGTGGTGGTTAGAGGAGAACTGCACTAGCTACTGTCTCAGCTTTGCATGTGTGTGTGTGTGTGTGTGTGTGTGTGTGTGTGTGTGTGTGTGTGTGTGTGGTGTGTGTGGGTGTGTGTGTGTGTGTGTGTGTGCATGTGTGTTTTAACTTTCTATTTATGCCCCTTCTGATCCTCCAGTGCAGTTCTCCTTGGGGCTACTTCAATGTACCAGACCTCCATCAACCCTGACTACAACTGAAATTTTATAATCATGGATGAGATGTGGAGGGTGGTTGGAAATGTTGTGTTGGTGGTCTAGGAGAGATGGGTTATAGTGATGTGTCTCAGGAAGAGGGAAAAGGGTGGGATGGATGCTAGTAGGTGTGCAGAAGAGAAAGCCTTTAACTGTTTCTGACACTGAGGTTAAGCAACCAGTTTTGGAATGGGGCAGACAAACACTGGATTGGGGAGGATGGGGGTTACTTCAAAATAGGGAAGGGTGTGGGAAGGGGTTACCACTGGATGCTAGAGAAACTAGAACATGGGGCAGGGTGTGGAAGGGAGTGCAGCTGGACATCATGGATACTTGAACATGAGGCAGAGTGTTTGGGAGTGCTACTGGATGTGAGGGATATTTGGACATGGTCGGGGTGTAGGAGGTGGGGGCCACTGGATCCCAGAGATAGGTGGACATGGGGACACTGAGAATTGGGCAGAATCTATCAAGTGGTGCCTTTAGGCACCAGGTATGCATGGAATGAAGCAGAGTGGTACCATTAGATGCCACAAATACTTGGGCATGGAGCAGGGTGTGGGAAGGGGTGCTACAGGATGCCAGAGCTATATAAAATGAGGATTGGCATGGAGAAGGGATGCCAGGAATATTTAGAATTTTTGCATGATGTGGGAGTGGGTGCCACTGGATTATATGGATACTTGAACATAGGTCCAGGTGTTGAAAAGGGTGACACTTGATGTCAGCGATACCTGGAATGGAGCAGGCTTTGGGGCAAGGGTGCTTCTGGATGCCAGGGATTCTGGGACATAGGGCAGGGTATGGGAGGAGGGCCACTGGATCCCAGGGATACCTGGACATGGAGTATATGGGAGGGGTCACCACTGGTTACTAGAAATGCCTTGACTGTGGCATAACCCAGCAGGGGGTATCCCTGGGCACCAGGAATGCTTGGAATGGGGCAGGGTGTGAGGGAAGCACTGGATGTAAGGGATGGTTAAATTAAGGCAGGGTGGATATTACTGGATACCAGGGTGCTCAAAGTAGGTTATGGTAAAAAAGGGGGTACAGAAGATACATGTGACTGCTTTGTACAGGGATTTGGTGAAGGTTGGTATGCAAATGTAATACCAGAAATATTTGGCACAGGGTAGGGAAAGGCACTGTGACCAGGTACTGCATGCCATTACATGTACTGATTATCCTAACCAAAGGGAAGCATTGTCAATACAAAGTAGTGTTTATCTGTTATCAAATATCTTTTTAAAAAGTGAGGAAATTCTTTAAAAAAATCATCATTGCATAGAAACATAGAAATTGACAGTAGATGGGGACCATTTCTGTGAGACAATCTCCCTGTGTCTGTCCCAAGCTGCTATGAATTCCCCTACTGTTTTTGAGTCAGTGACTCCAGCCAGTAGACCATTCCATGGGTTAACCATCCTCTCTGTGAAGAAAAACCTTTGCATGTTGCCCCAAATCTTCCTCCACTCAGTTTAATCTCATATCCACTTGTTCTACTGGTGCTATTGACCATAAAGAGCTCCTGGGTGGAGACCCTGTTTATACACTTCAGAAACTTGAATGTTTCAATCATGTCCCCTCTGTCCCTGCGTTGTTCCAGGGAGTACATGTAGAGTTCATGTAACCTGCTTTCGTATGGCAACTTATGGAGACTGTGTATCATTTTTGTTGCCCTCCTCTGTACTGTCTCCAATCTATCTATGTCCTCCTGAGATAAGGTCTCCAGAACTGGATGCAGTACTCAGAGTGCGGTCTCACCAAGGACTTGTACAGTGGCAGGATCACCTCCATTCTTCTACTTGTGATGCCCCTTCCTATGCATCCCAGCATCCTGCTGGCCTTCTTTGCTGCCTTTTCACATTGTCCGCCTACCTTCAAACTGTCTGATATGATAACCCCTAGATCCCTCTCCTGATTGGTGGTTGCTATTTTCTCCCTTCCCAGGTAGTAGTCTGTCTCTGGGTTGCTTCTGCTCAGATGCATAACTTTGTACTTTTCCGTGTTGAATTTTAACTGCCACAAGTTGGACCAATGTTCCAGCCTGAGTAAGTCACTTTTCATGTGCTCTACCCCATGAGCAGTGTCCACCCTGCTGCAGAGCTTTGTGTCATCTGCAAAGAGGCACACCTTCCCACTCAACTCCTCTGTGATATTTCTGATGAAGATATTAAATGATCAATTAAGGCTGATTCCTAATGCCATAAAAATAAGGAATTGTAATGTTATGATAAAAAAAGAATATTTTGAGTCTGTTATATGTGTGGCTTGGTATTTCTCTGAGTTTGAATGATTGACCGATGCAGCTTTGTCGTTTCCCTGACTTTGACACCATCAGTCCAAGCACTGGTGTATGAGTATTTTGTTGTGCTTGGACAGAGATTTCCATGGTTAGGGCAACACCAGCAATAAATCAGAGGTTCAAACTCTGAGAAATACCACTCCACGGATTCACCATGTGGCAAGGGAATTTTTTTTTTAAGGATCAACTGTAACTGATGTTTTACTGTAATTTTCTTTAATGAAAACTTTTTCCTTGCTATTAGAAAAACACTTTGGGCAGGATTTTCAAAGCGTGGCACAGGGCTTGCATTCAGCCCTGAACCATGGCACTTAGGTTCTGGTGGTGCACCAAACACTTCAGCACAACTGCAACTGATTTTACAGTCTTGGGTGCAGTTGTAATAGTTTCCATGAACTATGGCATCTTGCACCAAATATTTGGTGCAAGCTCCATAAAAGCGGCCCCGGCCAGGATTGCCATAAGTTAGACCAGGAAACATTGGTGCAACTTGTGGCAACTGCCGCACCAGATAGAATACCCCATTAGATCACTGCAAGCCCCATGCACTGTATCATTGGCACACCAGGGCTTATGGTGATCTAAGACTTTTGAAAATCTCGCCCTTTATGTGTTACACAATTTATTGCTTGAAGTGCATATGAGGATTACAGTGATTATGCTTACCTTTTGCATTCTGTGTTTGAATCTCTTCTATTATTTTTCACTGCAGAATTATTGGCAAATGTTTTCTTTGTACCAACAAATGCTCCTCCCTAGAGCTGGAATACGGGACCCCAGGCCCAATATGGGTTCTGGGGGGGTTTAGTAAGCTGTGCCACCCAAATGGCAACCCCACTGAGTGCTTCCCTTTCCCTGCCAGAGGTGAGAGAGATGGATAGGGGATCAGTGCAACAAGTCCCTTTGTTTGCCTGAGGCTATCACTGAAATTCAATCTGGGCCTCAGGCAGGGACAGGAGGGGGGCTGTGGGGGTGAATTGGTGATGGGTCTTATGCCCAAATAATGCCTGGGGTCCTCCCCCACAGCCATGTGGCTAGACCTTTCAGGTACAGCCTCCATGTGTTTTTTAATCCCTGGACAGAAAAATGTAGCTCCCTTTTATGCCATTCGACTGAATTTCGTGATGTGAGGTCAGTTCCCCACCCGAGCATATTAGGCCAGTCTCTGCACCCAGTGTTGACTCTTTCACTCATCACTGTTGGTAATTGCTGAGGATAGTGTAGATAACTGAGAAGGGATCCATCCCAAATGCAGGGAGAGGTCAGGACAGGATGGGGTTCAGTATGATAGAGGGGTTTGGTCAGGCACTGGTACCAGCGCAATTAAGCATAGCCTAGCTGATCAGGATCTACACTATAGAAGGGAAAGTAAAAGAAAGGCGAACAAAGAATTTTAAGGTGAAATTCATGCTGGTCAAGTTGGGGCTAGGTTACATCCCTGTTCTTTAAACTGCAACTTGAGATGGGGTTTCGAGTGGATGCTGTTTCAGTTAGTCAGCATTTTGTAATATAAATCAATCAATTAATACACGCATACATACTGTACATAAATAACAGCTTGCACTGGTATGCCAGGCCCCACCCTACAAGGCTGAGTGCAGAGAGGGTTTGAGTTGATATCAGGAGGCTAATTTGGGGCCTGTATGTTTCCCTGCTGTGTAGGGAGGGAAGGCAGGAGAGCCTGGGCTATTATCTGTTGAGGCACTTGAGGAGGCAGAAGGACAACCAGATGTGGGCACCAGATCTCTGCTACTTCCCACCACCAGGAACTACTATCCAAAATAATATTGTGCCCTTGTCTGCTATGTCTCACCAACAGCAGGTACTAAGGGTATGGTAGTGGGGGATGAGCAAAGGCCTCTCCCCAGCCTAACCAGCCAATTTTCAGGACAAGCCCCTCAGACAGGAGTCTCAGCCCCACCAACCCTCAATCTAGTTGAACTGCTGGACCACAAGAATGCTGCAGGCAGATTCCACAGCCACTCCAGGAGAGACCCTTGGCCAAGGCCTCCCTCCAATACTGGTTACACCAGGCCTGCCAAGGCACATCTCAGTGATGAGTTTAAAAGGGAAATACCTGAAGCTGAAGGACAGAGCTGGGAAGATGAAGACTTTCTGTTGTGGAGTCAGCAGGGTGGAGGATGATGCTTGTCTTGGAGGGGAAATGGCAGGTGAGATTGGTAGTGGGGCACCTGGGCTAGGGGGATGGAGTCACTGTCATGCTGGTTTTATGTGTTGTAGTCTATGTCTGGGAACATGATATGGTCGGTATCAGGGTTGGTCATGATGGTGTGCAGGATGTCGTGGGAGAGATTCAGCCACCTCCTAGGGCAGAGGTATGGGGATTGCTGAAGGAAACTGGTATGATCGGTGCGGCCTGTCCATCTAGGGCAGGTAGCAGGAGAGGGAAGGTGGGTGGGAAGAAAACAGTTCTGCTGCTTCACATACCCAGGGCCTTAAAAAGGGAGAATGTGGGGGTAGAAGGGAAGCAGGGCAGGTGGGGAGTCGGTGCTGTTGGCAATCAGTTCTTTGGTCCCACCCACAAGAGAATGGGACCCACAAGGAAGACTTGGTAGCAGAGATAAGGTGGGAAACTGCAGAACTGACGGATGATGGCACTGGTAGAGACTCGGATTGGGAAGTTGGAGGATTTGATTCAAGGTGGGGACCATGTTTAGTGTGCAGGAGTCTTTGGGGGACTATTTTTCCCAGGCTACCAAGATTAAAATTCTAAATATAGACTATATGGAAATCTTTTCTGCTGCATGATTAGCAAGAGAAGAAAGAAAATGAGAAGGAGGATGGGGATAAATGAGTAAAAAAGAAGGCCCTGTTGGTACATAAACAAATCTCCAATTGTATTGCGGCTTTTAATACTCTGGTGAGCTTGATTATACCATGCGAAATGTACAAGCCTGTTCAAATATCTGGACATGATTTTGTAGGCATTGTGTACATATGTTGGAAATTCCTGACTTCAGTATGATGAGGTGTTTAGGAAGAGGATGGCACTTAATTTGGCATACGATTGGGACAGGCTACTCAATTCTTTGTGGATGGAGATTATGACTCCAAAACCAGCCATTTCTCAGCGAGCAAAAAAGACTGGGCTACTCAAAACCAACCAACAGGTGGACTAATATAAAAAAGGGACCTGCCTTAAATACAACGGTGGGAGTTGTCCCTGGCAAGGGCATGATGGTTCAAGCATGAATGCCCTGAGGGCAGGGGCAAGCACACTAAAAGCAAGTGCATAAGGCAATCTGCAGCAGCAATGGGTGGGGCAGGCAGCAAATCTGAGTCAACTCAGATTGCTGCAGAGAAAGGTGTCAATACCCATTAAGGTGGCCTTGCCCCTGGCTAGATTATCTACCGAGACAGAGGGGACACCTGCATGCTTAAAGAAGGATTTTTCATGGTCTTCATATCCTTAAAGCAGACCTAAGAATTTTCAAGGTAGTGAAAAACTTAAAGTCGGCCAGGGTTTTGCCAGGTGTGGTCAAGTGGAAACTCTAGAAGGAAGTCTTGTTGGGGCATGCTGTGGGCCTATTTGACACTCCTCCTTTGGGGAACCTCAAGGTATTCCCCTAGTGCTTAGTGCCAAAAATACAGCAGTCCAATATCAGATTATCCATCACCTGTCCTATCTGAATGGCAAGTCACTGAATGATTTCATTGATCAGGAGTTAGCAGCAGTCTCATTCACCTCTTTTGATACAGCGGTTGAGGAGATAAAAAAAAGTGTGGTAAAGGGGCCCTGATGGCAAAGGCCAGTACTGAATCAGCCTTCTGCCTGCTGCCTATTCACACAGATAACTTTGAACTCTTTGGGATGCAGGTAAAAGGAAAATATTGCATGGACTAGTGCATGCAAATGGGATACTCAATATCATGTACTTTATTTGAGCAAGTTAGTATGTTTCTAAATTGGGTGGCATGTAAGGTGGTAGGCTTGACAGCAATCCTGCATTACTTTGAGAATTTTCTTTTCATTGGCCCAAGGGTATCTGGCAGGTGCTGAGAGTCATTGGCATGTGTCATGGATGCTGTGGGGGAATTTGAGGTGCCATTGGCAGTGGATAAGGTGGAGGGACCTGCCACAGTAATGACATTCCTGTGCATAAAGACAGAGTCACTCAAATGAGAGTTTTGGATCCCAGGGGATAAACTCTAGAAATGATTGGATCTGGATTAAGGGTCAGCAAGGGCCCAGCAGCAAACTCTGCAGCAGGTGCAATTGCTGCAAGGCCAATAGATTTTACTTGCAGGGTCATGCCAGCTGGAAGTCCATTTTGTAAGATGCAGTCATAGGCTACAGTGGGGGCTCATGGGGAGCCACCACTACCATATTTGGGTGACTAAGCAGTTAAGAGGTGACCTGATGGTATGGGAAACATTTATGGGGGGAGTTTAATAGGACCATGTATTGGCAGGATGGGAAGATGAGCAGAAAAAGGGATTCGGTGTTGCACAGGGACATGGCAGGGGGCCTCAATTTCAGGGCCTACTTCAAGGCAGCATGGTGTGCACAGTCATGGGTGGTTGTTTGAAAAGAGATACTATATGAGCAGTAAAAACTATCACGTTCCTGCAACTTTGCCTAATAATTGTCATTGTGAACATCTGAGGGGCACATTGAGGGGCAATTTGGACTGTGACATGATGCTTTTATCATTGAGTGTTCTGGTCCTGCACTTGTTGAATCTCACTTTTCAGTCCAGACATGTTCCAGGGGTTGACAACAGCATTGCTGATGTATCCTATCACTCTCAGTGGTCACAGCTTCAAGACTGAACCCAGAACAATGCCAGCTCACTTATGGGACACAGGGCGCAGGAAGCCCAGGATATGATCCTGAAAAAGCTAGCTCAAAGTACAAGGAGGGAACAGTACCCTGTGGCAGTCAACAGATCCCTGGAGCACTGTGAGGCAGCAGGATGGTATGTAACCTGGCCACTATTGGTGGGCATTCCCTTTGTTACCTCATACAGCTCAAGGTTTCTGGTGTAGTAAGAATGAGGGAGGGTGCAACAAGCAGACATTAGGTTCACTTCTAAGGTCCTACAGCACTGGTACCTGAGTTACCACTAATCAATTAGAAGATTCTGAAAAGGTTGTGCAAAGTAGGTGGTAGTAAAGAGGGACTGTAGGAAACTCTTCACCTTGAAGTACAAAAGGTAGATGGGGATATGCTACCAGCAGTAATGCAGAATGGTTTTGACATGTTTATTTTTGGGGCAGTAATCAGTGTAGCCTGTTTGGGGGGCATTTAGGGTAAGTAACATGACTGTGTGGTCAAAAAACATGGCCACCTTTGCTGGTTTGCTTTGAAAGGATATGCGTCTGATGCCAGAATAGGTCAGGTTGCTGCTGCAGGGGTCTAAAATGGACCAGTGGAGGAAAGGGGGTAGGTGACATTATGTTGGACTGATGATCCAGCATTGTGCCCAGTGCAGACATGGTTGGTCACCAACAAGTTTGACCAAAAGTATTGGGGCCACTCTTCATATACAAGGACAGCAGTCCAGTCACCCAATATTAGTTTGCATTTGATCTGAAGGAGGTGGCAAAGAAGTTGAGGTATGATCTGTGGTCTATATGGCTCAGTCTTTCCGAACTGGAAGGAGTGGCCGGCACAGCAGCAGCAATGCCTGACACAGCTATAAAGAAGAATAGGAGATGGAGGCCTTACTGGTTTCTGTAATATGTACACCCCATGATTGGTGGGGGCTCGGTTGAAAACGAGCATTTTCTTTGTGTTTATTCCTCAGATGGTCTTCCAGCAAAACAATTCTGTATTGCAGGTTCCTTGACAATTTTTGGGGCACACATGATGGCACAATTCAAGGAAGTGAGGGCCCAACAGAGTATGAAGAGGGAGAGAATGCAAATATTGTGATGGGGTAGAGAAGTATGAATTGGGAACAGCTGCTGCCAATGATTGCACGTAACAGGAAGGAATTTGGGCCACCTCATGTGCTGATCATTCATCTAGGACGAAATAATTTGGGGATTGGGTACTCTCTGTCACTCATCATTCAGGTGAAACAAAACTTGGTGCAATTACAGAGGTGGCTGCCTGATTGCCTGTCAGTGGGTTTGGTCTGATTTCACCTTGCAGGGTAAGGAGGTACATGAAGGAAGGTGAATAGGAAATTGAGGAATTTCATGTGGATATTATAAATCAAGTCATTTTTCAATTGCATTAGACTCAGTGGAGAACCATGCTGCATGTGAAGACCGTTTATACAGCAAAGAGGTCATCATGTACAGCAGTTTACTGAAGCTAGTTTTCTGTAGCACACTTCCAAATTTGATAGCATTCCCTGTTTCTTTTTTTAAACCCTGTACTCCATTCGCAATATTACCAGTGAAGGCATTTCTCACAACACTGAATTTTCAGTACTTATCGTCATGCTTAGTCTTGCTCCCACCTCATCCGAATTAGACTGACATAAAAAAATGTTGTGAATACTCACTGATGCTTACCTTGATTATCCCTCCCTGTCAAAGACAGCATAATCTGGTGACCTCAGAGTAGCAAATGTTTGAAAAAGGTCTCTATAAAAACTATACTTTTGAGCTGCAGGTTTCGATGATGGGCAATTCTGCTTCCTTTCTCCTTTAGCAAATGCTTGTTCCCAAGAGCTTGGGGGAGTGGCAAGTTTATTTATTTTTTTATTAATAATTTTGGAGGGGGGGGTTCTGTTCTTAAATGCTTAACTGCTTCACTAAGCACTATAAAATCATGAGTGACTGATTGCATAATTGAAATCACCGTGAAAATATTGATGGCAGAGTCCCAGAAGGAAGGCAGTGTACAATCTCATTAGACCGGTATTTCTGAATCATTCTTCGTCCAATTCAAAATTTCAAAAGCTTGATGCTATACAATTAACAAAGTGATATATTAAGAGTGTTGAAGGAAGTGAGTGTGTGTGTTGGGGAAGTTATTTGACCTGCCGCCATTCTGCAGCCCAAGCTGCCTCTTCTTAAAATGTAAAACACTAAAAATAGCACTTGTTTTTCATTGTGGACTTTTGTCCTGATTTTTCTCCCACAATAAAAAGCAGTACAAAAAAAAGTCTTTCATTGATTAACTATAAATGGGACTTTCAAGATCTCTCTTGGCTTCTCAAGAGCAACATCTTGTACCTCCTTAGGATTCCAGAACCACTTAGTTGTGCTTTGCAGTTCTCGAACCCTGAGAAGCCATGAGATAATACTCTTGATAAGCCAAGAGACATCTTGAAAGCCCCACTTACCGATACTGAAGGGGCACAGCATTACACAAGAGGAGATCATGACGGATCATGCCAGGTTGTAGCATGAAGACAAGATCCACCTCACAGACACTGCAGTGGATCTGTTCAACCTGCACCTGATGGAATATTTGGAAAAGCTGTAGTACCAGTGGAAGGGAGAGAAAGTGAGTCATGGGGATGCAGGCAAGTGAGGGGTCACTGCCTGGTCTCCAGGGATGGGAATGATTAACAATGGCCCTATTAGGACCTTGCCCAAGGTGAACAACTGTGACCCAGAGCAACTGGTCAGGCAGCCAATTTCTTTATGCACAGAGGAAGGGGCAGCTGGCTTGGGAGGAATGCCCGGGTACACAGTAAACAAGATGACGTGGGTTAGCCACTGGACAGACTTAGGCTCGTCCCTTCGAGGGAAGGGGATCAGACATAGAGCACAGGTCTCTGTTGCCACTTTCTCATACTTCCTGGTAATTTGTGACTTTATGATATGTGTAGACTGATGTAATAGTTATTATGTGTTTTTTCATAATCACTGTAATAATTAATCTGTTAATTGAAACTACTATATATTATAGTAAACAAATATTGAAGCCAATTATTCACTCAAAAACCGTGTGCGTGTCTTTTGTTAATGTAGGGGGAAATTAATTTGGGGAATGGGCATCTGCACTATCCAAGGGACCCTGGACCCAACATGGAATCCACTGGATTAGGTAAGTGGACCACTCAAATGGCAGCCCCTGCCAAATACCACACTCCACCTGATGGAGGTTGGGGAGGAGATCTGCATGGCAAGGCCCTTTGTATTCCCGCGAGGCTCCCACTTAAATTCAATTGGGAACCTCAGGCTAAGCCCAGAAGGGAGGCAATCCCATGGGGCAGGTCAGTGATGGGGCTGGTGCCCAGCCAATGCATGGAGTTCCTCTGCAATGTGACTTGGGCTTTCGGGTGGGGCTGCCAGGGGTTCTTAAACCCTGGTTAACCAAACAGAGCTCTCTGTTTCTCCATTTGGCTCCAAATCACAGTCATGTTTCCCATTCACCCACACTAAATGGGTACCTTGGGAAGCAGCCCAGGTTTCTACACACAGATTGACAGGGGCAAGCTTGGGCATAGTGCATTAGGAAAAGGTGGTTTCTGTTTCTGACTCATAATAGCAATCATAAAAAGGGATTTCAAGGCGAAGGGTAGTGACATTGACCTGGGGTAGTGAATTTAAATGGTTAATGGTTAATAATGGCTCTACCAGGGGTTGGCCCATGGTGGATGCCTGGAACCCACAGAAACTGGTCAGGGAGCACACTTCCTTGCACACAAAAGAAAGGGTAGATGTTTTGGAAGCACTCTTCCAGCACGTAGTGGATGAACAGGCTGGGGACAACCTCCAAACAGACTTAGCCTTGCCCCTTCAGCGGGGTAGTGAATCAGTCATAGGGCCCAGGTCTCAGTGCTGCTGCCTTCCACTTTCTGCTAATTTGTTACTATATGATAATGTGCTTCAACTGTTGATTGTTGTAATGGTTATTTTGTGTTTTAATAACCAGTGAAATAACTGATGTGTTAAATTGAAGCTATGTTATATTAAAAAGGTGCCGTGGCCAGCAACCACATCTGTGTCTCTTTTGTAGATTTAGTGGGACTGCATTTGGGGAACTGGCTCTTGCAATGTCCTATGTAGCTATAACCAGCTATAACCACTAGAAAATTCTAAAAATGCTAGTATTGAGTCTGAAATCTTACAAAATATTAAAAGTAGTAATTACAAAGCAATGACATTAGAAACAGGGATTGGTATTATGCCACCGGCAGCTACGCAGGTACCTCACTCAAGGCTGCATCACTCAGAATTTATTGGTATTTTCCCTCATAAAATAATGCCTCATAGCTATGCTAGTTTTTGCTCTTATGAAAAAAAAAACTCTCAACACTGCTGCTACAGTGATAGCCTCAGGATTGTGAAACAGGGGTTGCCAGGATGAAAGCAAGGGGTGTGTAGATCAGAAGATGACACAAGCTAGGGATGCATGAATCAACTTGTGCTGGAAATTATCTTAATGTTTATGTGTTAAGTCTGAATGTCATCTGTCATAACAGTATCTCTTAAGACATATTCATTTTAAAGCTGAAAAATATTTACGAATGTTTCCCAGCTAAAAAAAACATGTTTACATTTATTGATAATCTTTGGAATTACTGTAGACATTAAACCTAAGTCTTGTTTGCCTCTGCTGGTAGTTGCTTAGCTGAATGTTAAAGATCCCACAGCTCTTCTCAAACAGAGTAAGTGAATTTCCCTGAAATTCTGGCCAAATTTAGCCCCTCTCACAAATCTACAAGCAGATCAACCTAAATGAAGGTAATATCAACAAGTGCTTCTCATATTCCCAGACAAGGCTAAAAAGAGGAAATATTTTGGTATTACTTAAATTAAGTGATGCACATAGTGGTTAATAATCAGATGGTAAAAAAGCTATTGTCACTTAATGAGATATTACAATGAATTAATAAGCAATATTAAGCTTTTATCATAGACATAGACAGTAAATTATGTATTTAAGAAATGTGTATTAAAGGGCTGCTGACATCTCTGGGAAAATTTGGAAAACATAATTAGACACAACCCAGTTTATATTTGTGTACATGTTGTATAGATTTTTCCAGCATATTTACTACTAAGGACATTTGCATGAACATAGGATCTTTATTCCCTACAGTTGATCTGCTGCCACAGCTTATTCTCCACTTAAAATCATAATCCTCTGTTGTGACATCACAGTCATTTGCCATGGAAATAACTGTGATGTCACAAGCAGAGCATTAGGACTTCAGGGGCCCAACATTCAAATATGTGCAATAGTGCAGTGCAAAGGTTTGCGCTATGCTTAACATTGCACCCGACCCAGAGGTTGCTATATTCAGTCGGATAGCCCACCAGTACTATCTGACTAAATATAGGGCCACGTTGCTGCAGCGCTAGGTTGAGTAGCACTGCATCAACATGTATCTGGGCTGAATGCAGCCCGTAGGGAACTGCACTTCCAGACTTGATAGCACCAGGAGCCACGGCACAATTCTCAGCCCATGACATACAAATGAGCCCATTGGGCATGCAATGTGCAAAGACCATATAGGTAAAAAGGGCGGTGGTGTCTTATTCTATGTTAAATCAAAATGTCATGTCACTGTAATCCCCTCACTGACTGATATGCCTTCCTCAGATGAATCTCTATTTATTTCACTGACCCTTGGTAATGTAAAGAAACTTTTAATTGGTTGTATTTACAGTAGCTTCCTCCTAAGGATGCCACCAATGACCATCATCCCCTCATGTTTTCCCTGTCTGTTCTTCCCCCACACAATACAGTAATCTGTGGAGACTTTAACAATGACTGACTGTCCTCCCCCACAAAAACAAGGCTCACACTATCGTCTCTGACATTAATTTTACCCAACATATCACTGAGCCCACATGATGTAATTCCAAGACAGGTACCTCAGTGCTATTGGACTGGATTCTATCTAATTGCCCTCACAGGATCAAGTCAGTTGGTATACTACCTGACTGTATTAGTGACCACTCTCCTACCTACTGCATGTGGTGCAACAATTTTGAGCCCCCCTCCCCCCCAATTCAGGAATCCAGAAATATGTCACAGTTTAACATAGATGACTTTTTAACATCTATTAGCAATGCTGGTTGGAGCCCCCTTGTTTAACTCCCCACCATAGACCAGGCCCTAGACTACTTCATTGTTACCTTTAATGACATTATCAACAAACATGCTCCCCTATGTGCAGATCCAAGGGCATCAGAGCCCCTTAGCGTTCTACTGAAATCAGGTCCCTTATGAATAAACATGATGCAGCCTGGAAATCCTATAAAGTCAGCTACCTACGCTCTGATTATTTATTCTATCGTCAGCTGAGAAATCAGTGCAAAAACAGGATACAGGGCGCTAAACGTTCCTATTACTGCTCATTTCAGATTGATAACCTCAGCAAGCCCAAAGAATTCTGGAATCAGATTAATTCCTTGATCGATGGTAAAATGACCCAGTGTCCCTGCTCCCTACTGGACGGTGGCGACCTCTTACAAGATCCTCCTTATATTGCAGAAGGAATTAATTAGTTCTTCACTGACCTTGATAGGTATATGGCTCACCTTGAATCCACCTCTGAGTTCTCCATCCCTATTCAGCCCCATGCTGCCCTTGGCACTCACCCTCCCTTCCACCTAAAACTCATTACAATAGGTGAAGTTTGCAAGTTATTATCTAATCCGAGAGCTCTCCCAGCCATTACACTTTAGAACCCAAGTTCCTCAAACTTGGGGCAGCAGCACTTGCTGGACCTGTTTGCAATCTTCTAAATAGGTCCTTCCTCTCTGGAGTGGTGCCAAGTCTATGGAAAGTGACTATGGTGGTCCCTATCCACAAGAGTGGTACACACACCATTGAAAACTATAGGCCTATCTCAATCTTGTGTCCCCTGGCTAAGATTCAAGAGAGGATATTGTACAATCAATTGCAATCCTACTTAGATATGCATCAGCTTCTCACAAATTGCCAGCCTGGCTTTAAAAAGGTCATTGTACTACCACAGCCCTAGTCAAGGTATTGGCTGATATCCTTAAAGCTAGCGATGAAGGCCTAGTGACTAGTGCAGTGTTCATTGACCTGACTAAGGCCTTCGATCTCGTCAACCATCACCTCCTGCTTGGTAAACTACATCAACTCAGCCTAGATTGCCTAGCACTCATGTGGTTTAAGGACTATCTCACTGGTAGATCGCAAAGGATAAAATGACCCGGATCTCACTCCTCCCTCAGACCCATCTTGCATGGCATGCCCCAGGGATCAATTCTTGGTCCAATATTATTCTCGCTCTTAATTAATGAGCTCCCAAACTTCTGTGGTGGTGCATCTGTGCAACTCTATGCTGACAACGTAATCTTATACTGTTCATCTAACCGCAATTCGCTGGCTTAACCAAAACCTTAATTCTGACTTCAATATGCCTGAAACTTGATTCTCAGTTAACCACCTAATTCAGAATATGAAAAAAACTAAAGCTATGTTATTCCACAACCCTTCTCTTAAACTAGTCAATCTGCTCCTAATCTGCTCACTGTCTGGTGACACCATAGAAGTAGTCAAAACTTCTAAATATCTTGGGAAGCACCTTGATACCTCCTTTTCATTAGAACATCATGTAGCGCTGTTTACCAAAATGGTAAACCAGAAGCTAGGGCTCTTATACCATCTCCGTCCCCTACTATCCACTGCCACCTGCCAAAAAATTGCTTCGACAGCCCTTAGAAACATAGAAACATAGATTTTGATGGCAGATAAGGACCGCTTGGCCCACCTAGTCTGCCCATTTCCCTACCTACAGGATAAGCTGCAGATCTTAGTTATCCAACAGCCTATTTCTTCCTACCCCCCCACCAAAAATTGCCTTATGTCTGTCCCATGCATTCTTGAAGTATCTCACAGTTTTAGACCTCACAACCTCCTCAGGAAGGCTGTTCCATATGTCAACCACCCTCTCTGTGAAAAAATACTTCCTCATATTGTCCCTGAACCGCCCCCCCCATCTTCAAGTTGTGTCCCCTTGTTCTTGCACATCTCTTTTTCTGAAAGATGCTACCCTCTTGGAATTTGTTGATTCCACTGAGGTACTTAAAAGTTTCTATCATGTCCCCACTCTCCCTCCTTTCCTCAAGGGTATATATTAAGCTCCTTTAGTCTCTCCTGGTA
Source organism: Neoceratodus forsteri (assembly GCA_016271365.2). NCBI lineage: Eukaryota > Metazoa > Chordata > Ceratodontiformes > Ceratodontidae > Neoceratodus > Neoceratodus forsteri. The sequence continues at coordinate 1,027,255,231 of CM057458.1, forward strand.
TGGCTTCTCTTACAGACCCTGCACCATTTTAGTAGCCCTCCTCTGGACTGCCTTTGTCCTTGTGGAGATGGAGTCTCCAGAACTGGACACAGTACTCCAGATGGGGTCTCACCAACTGTCTGTACAGAGGGATAACAACTTCCTGTTTTCTGCTGGTGATGCCTCTCCCTATACATCCCAGTATCCTCCTAGCCCTCCCTACTGCCTTCTCACATTGCTTGCTAACCTTAAGGTCATCTGATATGATTACCCCCAGGTCCCTTTCCATTTTTGTTGCTGTTACTACCTCCCCCCCATTGTGTAATCTTCCCCTGGGTTTTTGTTTCCCAGGTGCATTATTTTGCACTTCTTTGCATTGAATCCAAGCTGCCATACTTCTGACCATTCCTCCAACCTTGCCAAGTCCCTTCTCATCCTTTCCATGCCTCCTTGTGTATCAGCCGTGTTGCAGATCTTTGTGTCATCTGCAAAGAAGCATTCTTTTCCTTCCAGTCCCTCTGCAATGTCACTTTTTTAAAGACATTAAAAAGGACTGGACCCAGTACTGAACCCTGTGGTACCCCACTAGTAACCCCTCTTTCTTCAGAGTGGACTCCATTTACAATTACCTTCTGTGTCATGTTGTCCAGTCATGTTGTCCAGCCAATGTTTTATCCAGGCTACCACCCTGGGACCCACTCCCAGATTGGTTAATTTGACTATTAATCTTTTGTGTGGGACTGTGTCAAATGCCTTGCTAAAGTCTAGGTAGGCCATGTCCACAGGCCCTCCCTGGTCTACTACTTTGGTCACCCAGTCAAAGAAATCAATTAGATTCATCTGACGTGACCTTCCTGCTGTGAACCCATGCTGCCTTGGGTCCTGTACCCCACTGGCCTCTAGGTACTCAACAATTCTTTCCTTCAGAAGTGATTCCATCACTTTCCCTACCACAGAGGTCAAACTGACAGGTCAGTATTTTCCTGCCTCTGTCTTGGTCCCACTTTTGTGAAGCTGAATCTCATCTGCCTTCCTCTAGTCCTCAGGTACCACACAATCCTCCCACGATTTGTTAAAAAGGGTAGTCAGTGCTTTCACTAGTTCTCCCCCTTAATTCATTTAGAATTCTGGGGTGAATTCCATCAGGCCCCATTGCTTTGTCCACCTTCAGTTTTATTAGTTCTTTCAGAACCCTTTCTTCTGTGAACGGACTGGGATCGACCCCCCCCCCCATCCAGAGTGCTTCTGTTAACTGGATTAGGCACCTCCCCCTCCTCCTCTTTTGTGAATACTGAGCAGAAGTATTCATTCAATATTCCTACTTTTTCACTGTTCCTCTCTGCCCACCCACCGTCCATTCTATTCAGCCTCACTATCCCTCCCTTTGTCTTTCTACACTCCCTGATGTACCTATAAATGGTTTTATCCCCCTTCTTAACTGAGTTGGCTATCGTTTCCTCAGTTTGGGCCTTTGCTATTCTGACTTCCCTCCCTGCTTCCTTCTGCCTTAACTAGTACAGGTCTCTGTCCTGCTCCTTCTGTGTTTCCTTATACTTCCTGAATGCTGTCTTTTTCTCTCCCTGACCTTCCCAGCCACCTCTTTTGAGAACCATAGTGGCTTTTTGTTTCGTTTTGATTTGTTTATTTGCTTCACACAAAGGCTTGTTGCCTCTGTGATGGCAATTTTGATGTGTCCCCATTGTTGCTCCACCTCTCCTTCTAGCCTGTTTGCTAGTGCTTTTCAAAGGCACTCTCCCATCTTGCCAAAGTCAGCCTTCCTGAAGTCCAGTACCCTCACTTTTGTATGGTTTGACTCTGTAGCTGAGTTTATTGTGAACCACACTGTTTGGTGGTCACTTGTTCCCAGTTGGCTTCCCACTTTAGATCTGAGATCCTCTCACTGTCCCCATTTGAAAGTATGAGGTCTAAGATTACTCCCTCATGAGTGGGTTCCAAAACTAGCTGTCTGAGGCATGCCACCTGTAGAGCATCGATAATGGCTCTGCTCTTGGACGTGGCTGCAGCTAAGGTGCTCCAGTTAACATCTGGCATATTCAGGTCTCCCATCAATAGTATCTCCCCTTTCTCTGCCATCCTAAGGATGCCTTCTATCATATCCTTGTACATTCCCTCCCCCTGACATGGGGGTCTGTATACAACCCCTGTGTGGTTTGTGGTGCCATTTCCAGTCTCTAAGGTGACCCACAGTGCCTCCTCTTCTCCTGTTTACTCTTTTGTTCAGTTGCTTTTATCTCTTCCTTACATAGATAGCTACCCCTCCTCCTCTTCTCCCCTCCCTGTCTCTCCTGTAGGTTGTGTACCCTGGTATGTTAACATCCCGGTCACGGTTCTCTGTGTATCATGTTTCTGTGACTGCTACAATATCCAGGCATCCCTCTTCCATCAAGGCCACCAGTTCTGGGAGCTTGTTGCCCAGACTATGGGCATTGATACTCATTAGCCTGATGGCCTTACCCCTTTTTGCCCTATCCCTATCCTTATTGCCTTTGTCACTTTCTCCATTTACCCCAGCCCTTTTCCCTGTTGACATCTCTGTCTTGGTGTTTACCTCACTTTCTACCCTGATTTTTTTGGGGGGGCTAGGATTTCCCTGCTCCTTTCCAGTGCCTCCCCCCTTGGCTAGTTTAAATGCTCACCAATGAAGCATTTAAACCTATCACATAGGATCATGGTTCCCCTCCTGGACAGATGCAGACCATCATGCTAGTATAGGCATGCATCACTCCAGGTGGACCCCCAGTCCCCAATGAAGCCAAATCCCTGAGCTCTGCACCAGTTTTTCAACCACTGATTAAATCCCATGGTGTGGAGCACCCTAGCCTCACCTACGCCATAGACAGGCAGCACCTCTGAGAAGGTTACCGTGCATGCTACTTGTCTAATGCCCCTTCCCAACTCAACGAACTCTTCCTGCACTGCTCTGATCTCTTTGTTAGCCAGGTCATTTGTCCCTAGGTGGACAATGACTTCCAGCTCCCTCCCCTGTGCAGCTGCACCAGCAATCCTGAGGATTTGCTCCCTGTCCCTCCAAGCCATGGCACCAGGCAGGCACCTTACCTTCCTCTCCACTTCCTCTCCCAGTTCTACCTTCTTAACAATGGAGTCCACACCAGGAGTTGTTTCCTTCCCCTGTGGGATCCCATACCACCCTCCTGTGGGTCTCCTTTGTGGAGGTTCCCAGCATCCTCCTTGGTGCCCATTGCGGGTGCCTCCATAGAGGAACCACACTTTGCCAGAACAGCATATGAATTGTGGAGAGGTTCAACTAGAGGGATGCACCTCTGTTCCACTACTGTCACCCTCCCTGAGCCCACTGTGGTCCAACCTCTCCTCTTTCTTGGCAACCTCTGAGGCAACGGCAGTGGCCCTGGTGGTCCCTGGATGGGAGAGGCGGTCCCACAAATCCTGGCCAACTCGGCCTGGAGATGAGCAATCTCCTCCCTCAGCCCAGTGAGGTGTATGCAGATGGGGCAACACTGCATCCTTTAGAATGTCTCCCGGAAGACTGCTGCTCCACAGCCACTGCACTGCACCATTCCCATCATGTCTTATTTCTGGCCCCTACACTGTTGTTTGGAATACTTATTCGTTCCTCTGTTTATTTATTTATTTTTTCTCCCTCCTTACTTACTGCTTCTGTGTCCTTTAAGCTCCTAATCTTCCTGTTCTGAGACAAGAAGGTCCTGTGTTCCTCAGTAGTCTCCTTACTTGCTCAGAGGCAGACCTCCAGCAGCTGGGGGGGGAGTGGAGAGCTACTCTTTTCCTTCTAGGATGGTGAGTCTTTGGTGGCTCTGTGATCACTCACTTCTTGCTCCCAAACAAGAAGTTCCTGTTGTCTATCAAATCCTGTGCCTATAAAAGTAGAACTGGTATAGGGTGGGGGGTGGAGGGGAGGGAAGGAGGGCAATATAGTCCCAGTACAGAAGTCCAGTAACAACAGAAGCTCCTTCCTCCTGGTGTTCTCTGGCAGATGCTATCTAGGGAAGTGTTTAAATCTGGCTTTAACCTGGCTTCCTTCTAGCTAAGCCACCCCCCCTACTTAACAGATCTTTCTACACTTGGTTAAATTGCACAGATGACAATCCCCTTCAATCACCTGAGACAAACACCTAGATAACTGCACAGATAACAATTCACTTCAGCCAACTCAAACACACTACATTTTTTTTATATACCATAAATTGAAGGTCCCAGTAGTAGAGTTCTGCTTCTTTAGTCCCAGTAGAGAAGTCCAGTCACAACAGCAGCTCCTTCCTCCTGGTGTTCTCTGGCAGACGCTATCTAGGGCAGTGTTTAAATCTGGCTTTAACCTGGCTTCCTTCTAGCTAAGCCACTCCTCCTACTTAACAGATCTTTCTACACTTAGTTAAATTGCACAGATAACAACCCCCTTCAACCACCTGAGACAAACACCTAGATAAATGCACAGATTACAATTCACTTTAGCCAACTCAGACAAACACACTATTTTTTTTTACCCTAAATTGAAGGTCCTAATAGTAGAGTTCTACTTCTTTAGTCCCAGTAGAGAAGTCCAGTCACAATAGCAGCTCCTTCCTCCTAGTGTTCTCTGGCAGAAGCTATATTGTTCTATGGTGCCCTACTCTTATTCTCTGCTCAGTCCTCATTCCTTGCCCAGCTGCATCAACTCTATTATAGGACTGGGCAATTTGCCCTAGACACTGACTCCAGAAAACATCATTGTGACACCCCGTATTCTCTTCAATGGCCTAATTACGACTCAGGGTTATAGTTCCACACACTATGCTTTATATTCAAACTAGTTAAGCTCTTTAATCCCACTTATCTAAGGGGAATCATTTACTGCAAAGCATATGCTCACCCACTCAGATCTACTTCTTTTCCTAGTTAGCGACCCAGAAGCCGCACCATCTATCAGGTAAGCGTTCATTTGCTTTTCAGTCACCACTGCATAGAATTCCCTGAGGCCCGCTTTACTCAACTGCCATACCCTATCACTTTTAAAAAAAGAGCTTGCCTCTTATCTACTTAAACCTCCCATCTGCACTTGCTTTAATGAATCATTACCTTCTCTGTACTTTCTGATGCTTAGCATACTTTACACCTGCACATGTGTCTTGTAAATATGTTCACTTCTATGACTGCATTGTACACATGCTACAATTTTGTTCTATGATCAATGTAAATACATAGTTGTTTATTAAGTTGTATATCTTGAAGTCTCTGTATTACCACTGAATCATTGTCAATTCATTGTATGTTCATTTATCCTTGTATCTATCAGTTGTGTTGTGCCGCAATTGTCTCCAAATTCGTCAGAGAAAAAGAGACTGCATGGTCTCAGTGAGCCTACCCAGTTACCAAAATTCAAATAAATAAATAAATAAGGGGACATATACATGCCAATTATGGGCTTATTTCATTTGTACCACACCTGTGGCTGACCACCATGTCAGGCATGGTGAAGCTCCCTCCCCGATCGCCCATTCCTATAACATGAATGATTCACTGGTGCCCCACCCTCTGAGCCCCATAATCATATTGTTTTCCCTGGTGTCTAGTGACACCCCCTCATCTGATCACCCATGCTGGTAAATGTGTATTTGTCCCTCATATCTAGTGGCACCACCAGCCCTCTGATCACCCATCCCAGTAAACGTTTGTTTATCTCTGGTGTCCAGTGGCACCCCCGTCCACTAATCATCCCTCCTGGTAAATGTTTGTTTTCTCCTGGTGTCTAGTGGCACCCCCAACCTTCAGTTATGCTGTCCCGGTACATGTTTGTTTTTTCCTGTTGTCTAGTGGCTACCCCCACCCTTTGATCCCTGTCCCAATAAAGGTTGTAGTGTCCCTGGTGTCCAGTGGCACCCCCCACCTTCTGATCACCCGTTGCCATACTAATAATGATTCCCTGGTGTCTAGTGGTACCTCCTCACCCTCCAATCATCTGTTGCTGTACCACTAGCAAAGTCCCTGGTGTCTAGTGGTACCCCCCTCCAGCTGCCAAGCACTTGTTCCAGATGCCACTATGCTGCCTGGTGGCTAGGAGCCCTCATGCACCACCTGTTCAAGCAAACCACCATGCCACCACCTGTACTTATGTGACCGGTGTCATGCTAGGGATCTGATACAGTGACCAGCACAGCTCTCCTCTCACCATCTTGGCCCCACTGTGGAGCAACAGGTATCTGCGATGGGTGCACTGTGGGTGGGGGGGGGTACCACTAGATACCAGACCTTTCACTAGTAGTATGGCAACAGGCAATTGGAGGGTGGGGTTACTGGTAAACACCAGGGCAATTGTTCTTAGTACAGCGATGGGTGGGGATTACCAGTGGACACCAGTGACAATGCAACCTTTACCAGGATGGGGATATGGGATTACCGTTAGACACCAGGAAAAAACAAACATGTACCAGGATGGGTGATTGGAGGGTTGGGGTTGCCACTAGACACCAGGGAAAAACAAACATGTACCAAGACAAGTGCCTGATTGTGGGGGGGGGGGCACATCTACATTATAGATAAAAACAAACATTTACTAGGATGGGTGACTTGAAGTCATGGGTGCTACTAGACACCAGTGAAAAACAAACATTTACCAGGATGGGTGATTTGAAGTCCTGGGTGCTACTAGACACCATGAACAAACAAACGTTTACCAGGATGAGTGATTAGAGGGTGGGGATGCCACTAGATACCATGGAAAAACAAACAATTACCAGGACAGGCACTTGGATAGGCAATTGGTGCCACTAGAAACCAGGAATAAACACATTTACTAGGACAGATGATCAGATTGGCGAGGGGTGCTGCTTGATGTCAGGATGTCTATCAATGCAATGGGCTAGGGTGTGGGGGGGAGGCCAGTTGCAGTAGCACAGCCCATTGCCAGGGACTTGTGCCCCATTAAGTCGGGGTTTGCAAAGGCAGTAACTTGCACATGTCTGGGTGGCATTTACTGACTGCAAATGTCTCAATTTCCCACTGCATCCATGTGCAGGGGTAGACCCCCTCATTTGCATGGGTACAGCAGTAACTTAGTGCTTAGGCACTAACAGGCTTTGCGCACACTGTAGGGGGCTCTGAATATAGACCCCACCCAAGAATTGTGTGCAAAACCTTGTTAGCTCAGGCAAACATTCCTTAACGCCCAGCCTAATTTTTGAATATCTGGCCCAAGTTGAGGAATAAGCAATAGGAGTTAATAACGACCCTGGGACAGATTCTCAAAGATCTTGAAAATCCCACAGCTGTGGGAAAAACTCAGTGCAAGTGGATTGCCACTTGCGGAACTGCAGTTTCTCCCTTAGCTACAGTATTCTCAAAAGCAGAACCCATTTATGACTGGCCCCATGATTTCCAGCAGCTTGCTAGTGGTGTTGCCATGGAAATCCCTGCAGCTGTGGAAAAATGTTACAGCCGGTGGGACCAGACATGACATCTTCCACAGCTGCTGCAGATCAGAATAGCAATCTCCGCAGCTGTGGAGATTCTGGTCCGCAATCGGAGTTGCTATGTGGGAGTTTGTCCTAAAACTGTTTAAGAATCCGGCCCCATGTTTTCATGAAAACGACCTCAGTAATGAATATTCAGGGAAAACAATATTAAGTCAGTATGAAATATCAGTTGAATTGTGTTCAAATATTATGTTATCAAAGCTTTTTTCTGGAGGCGTTGGCCACTCCTAAATATAGTTATTTTACTTCATTGTACAGTAATTTTACTATTGAATAACTTCCCAGAAATGTTTCAATGCATATGCATTTTTCCATTTAAAATGTAGTAATGTCCTCGATGGTATGCCCCTGCTACTACTTGCTGTTTTATTGGAGACCAGGATTTGCACCCAGCACTTTGGAGTTTTACACAGGTTATATGGGATTTACTAGCAATGTGGAAATTGTACCAGTGACAACTAATACAAATGTTTATTTCAATTCAACTACCTAGTAATCTTTAATAAGCAAAAGAAATATTGCAATAGATTTACCTTTGCCATTTAAAATTTAACCATGCCCTGATATTATACCACTACTACATGTTGATGCTAAGTGGGAAACCAAAATTTGCGCCCAATGCTTTGCTATGTAGAATCAAAGAAATGCAGTAGCCAAATACCCAATAACATAGAAATATAGAATTTGTTAACAGATAAGAACCGCTTGGCCCACCCAGGCTGCCCATTTTTTCCCTGCCTATACTGTCACTGCAGACCCTACTTGATCTCCAGCTGCTCCCCCTCAAGTTTCCTAAGATGCCTTTGTGCCTATCCCATGCGTTCTTGAGCCCACCATTGCTTTCACCCTACCACCTCTACTGGAAGACTGTCCCAGGCATGCATCACATTTTCAGTGAAAAATAAATTCCTCACATACCTCCTAAATTTCCCCCTTCCACCTTTCAGCTATTTATGGATATTTATCATGTTACCCTTCTCCCTTCCAGGGTGTGCATACTGAGATCCTTTAGTCTCTATTTATAGGGTTTACAATGCAGCCCCTGCACCATTTTAATTGCCTTCATCTAGCCCACCTCTGCCCTGTCTATGTCCATCCCGAGATGTGGTCTCCAGAATTGGAAACAGTGCTACAGTTGGGGTCTCACCAGCACTTGATACAGATTTAACACCACCTCTCTCCTTTTGCTGGTTATATCCATCCCTATGCATGCCAGCATCCCATTGGCCATGTCTGCTGCCTTCAGGCACTGAAAAATTATTAGCTGCAACAAAAACAAATGCATTTTTCATATTATTGAACCATGAATTACTGTAGGTAGTTAAATAAGGTAAAATGTATGTAACCACCCAGTCCCCTAGGGTTACTAGAATCTCATCAGTGTTAGACATAGGAAAGTAGTGGGCAGTGGGTAGAGGGGTTTATTAGAAGTGCTGTACAGATTACATCATTATTTACTCAGCTAGCCTGAGGAGAGAATGGATTATGTCATTTAGAACTCTCGGAGCAGCCTGAACCACTTTGGAATCAATTGCCTGGGGACAGTTTAGAATGTTGGGATGGGAGTCAGTGTAGTTCTGTAGTAGGAGTCAGACTGAGCAGATCTCAGAGTGTAGAGGTGCCTGCCAGCCTGTCTTGAGGCTGGGTGAAGGACTTCTGGTCGGTTTTCACACCCTAGTGAGTTGAAATAGCAGCAGTGCCACAGGGAGTGGTGGAGATCTGTAATTCCAGGACCCCAGTAGGTCATTCCTGACAGGGAGAATGGGACTGAGAAATTCAGTGGGTTCAAGGGTCAGTCCCCTGAGGGACCAGAAGAGTGTTCATCTGCCCAGAGAAGAGATAAAGAGGGTCTTGTGGTAAACCTATAGAAAAGCAACAGGGAGAAGTGTGTTTTCTCTACCAGTCTGATGTCTATAACAAGGAACAAACAAAACTGTAAGTACAGAATCAAAGAATACTGTAGTTTCAGAGGGAGTCATCTGGTGGTGTATGTGCCCTGAGATAAGGCTAATATTACACCACTCAGGGCCCCTGTATCACCACAAAAAAATGTGCCAAATGTGAAGTTGTAAAGTGTGGATGCCTTTAGCAATCTGGTGAGACTGATGGATCCAATTTGTGCAACCCCAAAGGGATGGCAGAGGCTGGCTGAGGCTAGAGTGGGCAGACCCTCACCTAAAATTCCAGTCTGGGCTAACTGGTCACCGGAAGGGCACATGTTTACCCTGCAGATGTTAGCTCAGGTCAGGAGGATATAATGTTTTCAAGTGTGTGGCAGCCCCCACGTAATAAACACTTTTGGGAAACGGATGTCCTCGTAGATCCCTAGTACAGAGAGATGGGCTAGTTGTAGTTTGTGACAGAGAAGAATATGCAAAGCCCAAGAAATGTGTTGTTATGGAAAAGAAGAGTACTTGTGCGATCCTGTAGTGTACAATCTCAAACCTGGGGGACCACCCCATTCTGCTTTTTCCATCAGTGTCAGAAAAAAGCCATACTGTTCAATCCCATCACCAGTATTGGACATTCCTTCTATGCTTCCTAGTGTGAACTTGTTTATGGGTTTCCCCACAGAAGTTAGACCTGGCATAGCCCTAGCACCTCTCTCCTAGAGCTCAGAGTAAATATAAATGTTTATTTTGTGCTTTACTACCCCCCAACCTCTTAGATGCCGAGCCAGGTATTTGCCCCAGCACCAGGGGTGGTACCTTTGTTTTGCCAACTCATGGTTTGATGCCTTATCTGGGTACCAGTTAGGGAGGTCCTAGTTGCATAATGCCGCACTTGGCTGGGGTAAGTGTTGCATGAATCTTTAGTAATAGTTGACTGTAGACATTTGCAGTTAGTTATTAGTCATTTGGCAACTAGATTGTTTATAACCTGGGTAGACATCCAAAGAGTTGGTGCAGACTCTGTTCTCCAATATAGCAGCTAGGTGTAGTAAAGGTATACCATTATGATATCACTACATTTTAAATGGGAAATGCATAAAAAAATTAAATACTTTTAATGCATATTGAAGATTAATAGTTAAAAAATGGAAAGCAAGCATTTGTATTAGTTACCACTGTTAAATTTTCTGTAGTCACTGGCCACCTGGTTACTGAATTTTCATTCCCTTTCTTTTTACAGCATACGTAAAAACAGCTTACAAATATGTAAAAACATTTTTTTAAAAGGGTGTAATTTGTTGATTTATTTGAATTTTGCTAACTGGGTAGGCCCACTGAGTCAATACAGTCCCTTTTTCAGGGGCAACCCTGGACGACAGTGCAATGCAACAATACATTTGTCATAAAACATGCAAAGTGAACAAGCCATAATAAAATAACATACATTAGAACAAGGTATGACAGAAAAATTTACACAGGAAATATATACATTTGTACATTGTGATAAAAGTGAACCATGATAAAAAAACTATATCCCTAACATGCATCTCAGGGTATGGCACTGCTTAGACACTATTGTGCAATAGCTGGAGAGCCTTCAGCTAGGCACATACCTACCCAGAAACAATTGACCTTGGAAGGTACCTGGTTCATAACAACAAGAATCATAGATAATAAACAAGTAGCAGAGAACAAAATCAATAGAGGCAGATTCTGTCGCGTTACATCTGTGTGCCTCAAAGATTATCCATAACAGGGCACATGGTTTCGGCTGCAGTAGGTGTGCAGAGAGAGAGCACTTGAACATAGAGAGGAGAGGGTAGACAGGGGGAGTACATTCCAAGTTGTGGGTGCAGACTATGCAAAAAGTTTGCTGATAGCCAGGCGGGGATAAGGAGTAGTGGGCAGAGGGGTAGAGGATGACCTAAGTGAATGAAGAGAGGCTTTAAATGTCAGTAGGTCACTCAGGCAGGGGGAGAGAAGAGGAAGGTAAGTTTGTAGATAAAACAGAGGGAAGAGAACTGCATACGTTGTTCACAGTCAGGCCAGCCCAGTGACTCTAATACCCCACAATGAGGGTGATTCGAGCTGACTCCAAGAGAAAATCGCCCCACCCTGTAGTATAGCAATATCTGGCTGGAGAGTATGGTAGACTTGGTGGAGGGCATTATATGAGTGCCTTTAAAAAGTTTGGGGAGGAGGTAGCAGTCTTTTGATGGGAGCCATGAGAGAGGAGGGGACGAAGACAGTAGAGAATCCTAGTTTCTGATTAAGTTTTTCAGTAGTCAGAGTTATATGCTGCTTGAAAGAAAGAGAGGGGTCTAGTAGTATATCTAAGTATTTGAAAGATTGCACTGATTCAAGGGTTTCCCCTGTTGTAAAGTGAATATGAAGTGTGCCTTGGGGGGGTTGCTTTTGTGGAGGGGTTAAAAAACAACATTGATTTGTTTTTTTGGTGTTGAGGACTATGTGATGCTGAAGGAGCCATTTCTCAAGTGTATGAAAGTCAGTGTCCAAGTTATGATTAAGCCATAGGGTATTGCATGATGACCGTTATAAAAGAGCATCATCAGCATAAAGTTTTACCAGGGACCCACTGCAATTTAGGGGTAATTTGTTTATAAATAGAGAGAACAAAAGAGGCCCCAGGACTGATACCTGTGGTACACCGTGTGTTATAGTATTAAATGAGGAGACAGCCCCAGACTATTTTACTCCTTGGGAACTGCCAGATAGGTACAGTAATTAAGGAACCAGATAAGTGATTGATGGTCCATACCCAAAAGTGTAGCATGTGCAATAGAAGGCTATGGTTTACCAAGTCAAAGGCCTTAGATCTACAAATATGGCCCTTGTGTAAAGGCCTTTGTCAAGTCAGCCGAGGATGTCTAAGGTTACCTTGCTAAGGGTTGTGAGGGTACTATAATTTTTTCTTACATTCCAGATAAGAGTGAAATTAGCTGAAAATTATTCATTCTTGTATCATTGCTAATGGGCAGAGGATAGATATGGGTCTGAAGTTTTCAACTACATATGTACCACCCTTACGTAGCGGAACAACTATTGCAACTTTCAATTTAGCTGGCACACATCCAGTGATAAGAGATTTATTTATCAGGTCATGAATCGGAGCAGTAAGGGCTGAAGTGCAAAATTAGAGAGTATAGCTTCATATAACCTGGGCAAAAGTCCAAACCACTGGGTGCAAATCCTGGTTTTGCATGTAGCAGCAAATGGTACTAAAGGTGCACAATCAGTACAACCTTTTTTTTTGCCATTTAGAATACTTTATTAACAGTTTTAAAGTAAGCCATACATACAGTACATGTCATAGTAGCATTAAACATGTCAGACTGGCAACTTTACAGAACCCCTCCACCCCCTACTTAATCAACAGTCCTTTATATTATTTAACCGTCAAAATCTCCCTCCCCCATATAATTCATCCCCCCTCCCCCTTGGGTCAACTGGACTAAAAATAAAACTGCCACATGACTCCTGCTGTAGAACCTATTAGAATGACTTTCCTAAATCTATTTAATCACATAGTTTCTTCATATATAGGAGCTGGACTACGAATCTTCTACAAATCCTTATACCCCTCAGCTAAAAACAGTGAAAACTGCAGCCACCTACTGTTGAAGCTATTTAGAGTATGGAATTGTAAGGTTATAGCCTTTTCTGCATTAAAAGCTGTACGCAGTTCCTGTATCCATTCTCTAAAGGGGGGTGAAACTTCCTTGATCCAATATCTCATGATTAGGAGCAGTGTCACCGCAGAAGTAAAAGCCATATAATATTTGTGTGTCCAATTAGGTATGGCTGACAGGTAGCCAAGTACACATGTTTCGATATTGATGTTGTCTCTTCATTCAAATAAGGGGTTCAAAAATGTTTTTGTTTGTTGCCAGAAATTTTGGTTTTTGGGGCATGTCCATAACAAATGTAAAAAAGAGCCAGGTTCCCGATGACATTTCTGTCACAACATACTTTTTTTTTTTGTCCATAAAATGTATTTTAATTGGTGTGTAATACAAATTATGGAGTACATTAAACCTGATCAGACACAATCGGACTTGTTTTACTAATCTATAATTACTTCTCCAGACTGATTCCCAGGTAGAAGTGTCACAGGGAAGGTCTGTGGCCTGTTGCCAGTAAAATGCTATCGGGGAGAGGTTATCCCCAGCCCTATTGGCCAACAGTTTATAAATCTGAGCTATGGGTTTTGGCAGAATGGCCAGTTTAAAAAGATACTTGAAAAAAACTGAGGTCTGTACAGATCACGGTGGATTTCCAAGAGCTGCATTTACACATTGTTTAATCTGCAGGTATTTAAAAAAAGGAATCTCCGTCAGTTGGAAAGCTTGTTGGCGGTCCTTGGGGGCCAGAATTTTGTGATCCTTAACTAAATCTGAGAGCTCGGCTTCTTCTAAACTTTTCCAGTATGCTGCAGTAATAGTCCTATTTCCTAACTGAATATTCAAATTGTAATCTAGAGGCTGACCTAAGTCCCGCCTATTATCCAATTTAAAGTAGGTACACAGCTGAGTATGAGCCTCTATTTTCCATGCTAATGGAGTATGCTTCCCAAGACTGAGGTATTTTTTTGGGTGGGGTGTAAAGCAGTGAAGTTAATGAAATATTACTTGAGAGGGCAATTTGTCTCTCTGTCCTATACCATACCAAGTTAGGCGGGACACATTCCTGAGGGGTCAGCCATTAAGTATATGTACAGCTCTGACAGGCCAAATAATATAGAAAGAGATGAGGAATTCCAAGCCCTCCACTCTTCTTCTCACCACCTAGTTTATTTATAGCCCTTCTGGGTTTTTTATTTTCCCATAGGAAGACAAACGAAATAGAATTTATCTTTTCAAACCACGATTTAGGGAGAGCTAAATTCAACATAGAGAAGGGATACATTAGCTTAGGGAAAATGACCATCTTAATTAAATTGACCCTGCCCCATAGGGATAAGGGCAAAGTTTTGCCACCTCTTCATGTCTTGTTGCATCTATGGTACTATGGGGTCAATATTAAGAGATTTTAACTTACATATGTCTCATGCGAGTTCTATGCCTAGAAAGGTAAGCGAGCTGGAAGCCCATTTCAAACCCATCCCATCCACTTCTGTCTTGGTACAAGAAGGTGTCAAGGATAGCACAACTGTTTTGTGGTGATTGAGCGTGTAGCCTGATAGTAAGCTAAAACTGTCTATTAGTCTCAGTACCACCTGTATGGAATCTTGCCATGAGGAGAGATGTATGAGAATGTCGTCTGCAAACATTGAAATTTTATAAGTGTCTGGGCCAACGTTTATGCCTCTAATTTCTCCTGTCATATTAATTTTTCTAGCCAAAGGTTCAATATATAAATTGAAGAGCATTGGGGATAAGGGACAACCCTGTCTGGTACCTCTTGTTAATCTAAAATTGTTAGAAATGGCACCATTACAAGCGATTCCTGCAGAAGGGGCTGCGTATAGGACTGCAATCCATTGAATGTATTCTTGGGGTATTCCATAACTAGGTAGAAGGTCAAATAAATACAACCCCCTGACTTTATCAAAAGCCTTTTCCGCGTCAAGAGATAGCAACCTTTGTCCATATTGGCATCTCCCGACGTGGAAAGCAGGAGACAGATTTTCCAAAAGTGGTCACTAGAGTGTCTTCCTGAGACAAATCCTACTTGATCAGGCCCTATCAAATTATCCCATACTTTTTTTAGATGGAACACTAATATGCTGGCTAATAACTTGATCTCAATATTCAATAATGAAATCGGTCTATAGTTATCTGTACTAGTTTGGTCTTTCTAGGTATCTGGGTATGACCACAATCCTGGTTTCAAACAATGCCAACTATCTGACAGGAGCCAAGTACATGTAATTAAATATCTGTAAATAGGGTGCCAGCTCCTCTTTGAAAGATTATAAAAAGCTGGAGGATAACCATCGGGGCCAGGTGCCTTATTCACTGGCAGCCTATTGATTGCCTCCCTAATCTCCTGAAGAGTGACATCCCCTATTAATGCAGAACTTTGGGCTACTATTAGTCTTGGCAACTGGATATCACTTAAAAAAAGCTTAAGTTTAATATCATAGTCTGGGTCTGTGTGGTGAGCAGTGTATAGTTCTGCCTAACAATTTTTGAAAAATGTTAACAATTCCCTCTGGGTCTGAGGTTAACTTCCCTCTGTCTCTGTCTTGCAGTGAAGTTTCCCATCTAGCCTCCCTTTGCTGTTTTATTTTATTTGCCAGCAATTTTCCTGCTTTTTCGCCTTGCCCAATATATGTCGCCTTCCACATGTCAGTGTCAGTGGCTCAGTAGGTAGCACACTCGCCTCTGAGGCCGGGAGATCAGAGGGCTGTGGGTTCAGTTCCCACATCTGGCACTTGGGTTAATATCCCAGTACTGACACTGTAATGCAGCATGAGAGGGGTGCTGCATTTCTGAGGTGCCGTCTTTTGGATGAGACATTAAACCGAGGTCCCATCTGCCTGGATTGGTGGTAGTTCAGGTGGATGTTAAAGATCCCATGGCACTTATCAGAAGAGTAGGGGAATTTCCCCAGTGTCCTGGCCAAATTTCCCTCATTCACTAAAAATACCACCAACAGCTTAATCTGGTTCAAGGTCAGTTGGCATTCATCTGTATCCCCTTCCCCCGGGTCGTGCCTGAAAATAGGCAGGATTTGTCTAGTGCACTTACCCGGTCAACAAAAGCTAAATAAATAAATAAAATAAACATTGCTGTTGCCCTCATAGTAATATTTAAACTGTATGCTGCATACTTGGCCCTTAGGGAATGAAGTTCCGCCCAACTTGTCTCATCAGATACTTGACTCAAATGAGTCTCTAGATATCTTATACGAGCCAACCATTCTTCCACCTCTTTCAGCTTTTCCTGTTTCCTATTAGTCGCCAGTCTGATGAATTCTCCTCGCCATGTTGCTTTTAGTGCACCCCATAACATATATTTTTTCAAAATAGAATTCTGGTTGGAGTCCCAGGAGTCCCTAATAAAAATTATCATGTGTTTCACTATCTCCTCTTCTGACAACATTTGGATATTTAGTGACCATGATTTGAAAGCTCACTGAATGGGTGAAAATCTTAATTTAATCCAAATAGGTGAATGGTCAGAGAGCACCCTGGGATAAATCCCAGTGTCCTCAACTTCATGTACTGTAGTCGAGCTTAAGAGAAAATAGTTAATCTGAGAGTGAACCTTGAGGGGAGGAGAATAAAATGTAAAATCTAGCACTTGAGGATGAAAAAGCCTTCAGGAATCTATAAGGCCAGAGTCATTCATTAATTCTCAGACAGCCTGCTGAGCTGGAGATAGGCCAACTCTCTTATGGTATGTTCTATCTATGTCATTTGCAAATACTACATTCTAAACCCCCCCAATAGACAAGGGATATTAGGAACTGAGGCTATAATGGTGGCCAAAGGTGAAAAAAGAGGGAGTGTCTGAGTTAGGACCATATATAGAACCAAGGAGCACTTCTATTCCTACTAGAGTCCCATGTATTAGTATATATCTCCCATCAGGGTCATGCCAGGATTTAATTTACTTGAAAGAGACGTTCCTTTGTATGAGTATTGCCACCCCTTCCCGTCTTGCACTGTTACCTGCCCCGAAGACTTGGCCAGCCCAAAGCTTCCGTAATTTCGCTAATTGGTTAGTGGTAATGTGTCTCCTGGATCATCACAATATGTGGATGGTATCTATTGAGATGTTGTAAAATAGTGCATTTTTTTGAATTGTCTTTCCCATCTTTGATATTCCATGACATTATGTTCCAACTACCCACGAAATTAACATCTTTTTGGCCATTGTTATACTAATGTCCTGCTTATTCACCACCTTCAGATTATAAATCCCTCTTAAATTACTGTATTCTACTCCCTTTCCCAGTTGACCCCCCCCATGAAACACCCCCCCCCCATGATGACATCTCACCAATTCCACCTCTTTCTTCTCAAACCCCCCTACTAACACCCAGGCCAGTAGCCTACTCCTACACATTCTGGCCATCATGCCCTCGTGGGTGCAGCCTCTGCCACATCCTAAAAGTGTCCGAAAGGGACTTCAAATATTCTACTAACACTACATCAACATAACCTTTTTCTGTCACAATGAGGTTATAAATAAAGAAGGACATTACATCTTGCAACCTCAGTGCCAGTTATAGCAATCAAATAAAATTGTGTAAGGGCTGAACAATCCTTATGTGTCCTGACAACCTTATAAATTAGTCCATTTTTTCCTGTTAAGATAATGACTATGTCTTTTCATTGTCCTTCTTAGGATAACAAAATGAGAGCTGTTGCTTTAGTTAAAAACCTTCTAAGTCTATAACTTCGCTAAACAACCTAAAACGTGAACACTGTAACAATGATAAACAATACAAAAGACCTTCAGAAAAAATCGAATAAAGTAAAGAGCCAAAGATTGTCCAATATTTCATCCCACCAGTCTGTAAGTCTTTAAATTTGCTGGAGATCGAAACTTCTCTTAAAGTAGAAATCTGACAGTAGCTGGCGCACTGTCCCTGCTCCACATTAATATGGCAGGCTATACATTTAGAGTTTGGATAGCTAGTGGATACATAAACAAAACCACTCTGTAACTCAATGGTCTTTAGCATTGCAGCAGCTTGCAATTGACAGTTCACACTTTGAATTCACAGTATGTGAAAAGCTTTTATGCAAAGCTAATTTCTGAATAGATCTATTGTAGTAACATATGAAGTACTTGCTGTGTTTATCTGAAAAGTAAAGACAAATAGAAAAGCACCTCTCCCTGAGATTTCAGCCGCCGTTCCCGAAGAGATCAGGAAGTCTTAAGCTTAAGTCTGTAGCAGCTTGGGCTGCAGTCTCATACTGTTGGGTTCCCTAAGCTAGCGAAGCCTCCAGTCTCACAGGGAATAACATTCTGTGTTTTATTTTAACTGCCCACAGTTTGGCCCGAAGTGGGCGATAGGTGGCCCTATCTTGTTGGACCTTAAACATTAGTTCAGGGACCAGTCTCAATCTCGTGCCTTCCTAATCTATCATCTCTGTATTTCTGGCCGCTTTGAGTATATAATCTCTGCTGCAATAGTTCAACACTTTGAAGATGATGGGATGGGGTAACTGATCCAAGGAAGGTCTGGGTCCAATTGAGCTATGTGCCGCTCAATCACATGTGTAGGGCTATTCGGTGAGGGGCCCACAATATGGGTGCACAGCTTTTGGATGAATATTATTGTGTTATTTCCCTCGTCACCCTCTGGGAGCCCCAGTAAGACTAGATTATTATGGTGAGACCTTCCTTCTAGATCATCGACTTTCTCGTCCAACTTTTAACAGTTTTTTTTTTCAGGGAAACATTCTCTTTCTCCAGTTTGTCTACTCGATCCTCTATCGATAAAATGTGGGCCTCTGTATCGGACACTCACCTCCTCAACCCTGACAGGGATGCCTTCCATTCTCGAAAGTCTGAGATCAAAGAAAATAGGGCGGTTTTCACAGTGAAGATATCTTCTTGGAGCTGATCTGAAGGGGTATTCACTGAGATCAGACCTGAATCAGTAGCCAGAGAGGAGCTTCTGTGAGGTCTTTTTGCCTCCAGCTCCATCATGTCCTTTGGATTATCTTTGTCAGAAGCACTGCGCTTGTCCTTTTGAATGGCTCCATAACAGATTCCTTCTGATCTCCAAAGTCTGGCCAATTAGCAGAAACAGTAAGATGCGATGAAAATAACTGTATTAGATACTGTAATTAGTAACCTTAGTCTGTAAAGTAGCTGAGCTGCACTTATGTGCTGCTTACTACACCAAAGGCATCACGTGACTCGTACAATCAGTACATCTTGATGGTGGCACCATTCAAATGGAGATGACGTGCTAGTGTGGAAAAGCATGGGCTAATTCCAAATGTTGGGCCTTAATTAGGAACCTGGGGTAGAGAGGAAGGCAAGGTAAAGTACAGCATGTGTAGACAAATGGTCTAGCAACTGGAACAGGAGTGATCTTCAAGCTCATGGGTTAAGACTTTCATGGAGAAAGGAGTTGAAAAGGAGCAAATAGAGAGAGGGAGGTTGTTCCAGAAGTGAAGGAATCTACAGCAAAGAGCTGAGATTTTTGAACAGGAAAACTTGAGCAGGGGAATCCAAAGTTCTTGAGGGAGTAGGTACAATAGAGCGGATGGAGGATGACAGAAAAGAAGTGAGGTAACATTAGATGGCAGAATACTATGATTTAGATACAGTGATGGTAGAGTAGAGAAGGTATTGTCTTTCAAGAGAGGGAAGTGCAAAATTAGAGTAAAGGGAGCTGCGGTGGGAGCAAGTAGAGTAGTTTGGAGCATGGTGACAGAGAGAGTGGCCTGGGGCACTACTCAGACTAGTATGGATTGAAAGGATGTACTATTGGCCACATCTACAATTTAGCTTTTTGGAGCCCATCACAACCCAGTCTTGCCAGTGCTAACAGCGGTTAACTTAATAAAACTGCAGCATAATCAGATGGAACAAAAGTATGCAGCATTTAAACAGTATCATCATCACCTTTTCAGGCACACCAGTAACTCAGAATTTCAACAAGCAGCTTGCCAACATACTGGAGATGTCAACATGTACTGTATCTTTTGCATTGAAACCTTCCCTATTTTCCAGCATGCCAGCATCTCAGCAAAGCAGCATGCTGGACTTTGTTAAAACCCCCACTGGCTCCCCAGACTGTGGTACACTTCAGCAATATAGTTGGGAAGATCAACAGGATGCTGTGGTGTCTTACAAGGGGGTTCTCAAGTAAAAGGGGGTAGTATTTTCCCTGTGTTCAAATCCCTGGTGCAGCTGTGTCGAGAGTACTGTACTCAGTTTTATTGCCCACACCTGAAAAAATGAAGAGGGTTATGTAGAGATAGCCCAGAGAAGGGCCACAAAAATGTTACTAGTGCAGCAGGGGAGCTCCTATATGAGTAGTAATAGGACAGCATTAACATCAACTTACTAACCATCAGGAGAGAAAGGGGGGACATGATAGAAACTTTCAGTTTATACAATAACCGTGCTGAAAAATCCCACAAGATAAAAATGCTGTCTGTGGCGATGGTGAACCTGATTCACAAGATAGCAGTGTTATCCTATGAATCGGATTCATCACGCCCGCTATCACCACAGTCAAGTTGTTATACTGAGTGAACACTAGATGCTGAGCAGGAACTACTTGAACTTTGACAGCAGCATTTTTATAAACACGGCAATTAAAAATAACAAAAAGAGAATGTCAGGTTCCCTGTAAAAATTGGCTACCATTTAGTCTGCATAGTCTGCACTGTTATTAAAACCTTGTCATCAAGCTGTGTGTATTTATTTTCTCAAATCGGGTGGCCACAGGCTGTAATATAATGTATTGTTTGTTTGTCAGCTAGACAATATTGTGATGAGTGACACCCTAAAATATCTGCTGATTAGATTTAACAGCTTGACCACATGTTGACAATAACAGCTTCCTTCGTTTTTTGTATGAGTGTAAAAGGCATGGCAGGCAGGAGCAGCTTCTAGTTTAGTGCTGTCAGTAAGACATGTATCAGCAGCAATCCCCTTCTCAAAAGGCAGACAAACCGTGGAAATGTGTCCATGGTGATCTGAATATAATACAATGTGTGAAACACACGCACACACACATATGCAAAATACAATGTGCAAGCATAACAAAATACACATACTGACCATTGAATACAATTAAATAAAAAAAAGAATTAAGCAATAACAGCCGCCAAACAGTGGCATTTGCGTGTTTCACCAACCACAAGTAGCTGAGTAGAAAAAAAAATAAAACCTTCTCTTGCCAAGTATTATAAATAAGTGTTAGTTTGAAAAAGACAGCAGAAAAGCGAATATCATCTTTACTGTGCCACAGACGATTAACTAGGTAATAATGTAAATTAGCAGTCCTACTTGGAACTGTTGGCAATCTGTTCTAGCCATCAGGCATTAAAATCTTATAATGTATGGTAAGTGCCTATTAACCACCATAATCAGCAGTCACACAGCTTTGTTATGCACTGTTTAGAATTTTAAAAGTTGTTAACCACACTTCAGAACTTCCAAACAGTGGCATAAGAAACAAGAATGCACCAGAGTTCCATAATTCTCACACATAGAATGCAAACAGAGTTTTTCTGACCATACACTATAAAAGATGATGGCTGTGGATTGGGTGACAACCACGCTGAAGTCACCTCTCGTGATTGCTAGGGCTATGTTGCCCTAGCAACCACTCAAGGTGATTACAGTGTGGTTATCACACGATCTCCAGCCATTATCTTCTATGTTGTTCTAAACATTGATGTTATCAAAGTGTGAAAAAAAAATCAAAATGAATATCAGTTATGAGTTACAGCTGCAGGACACACTGGCAAACTATGAGGCTGATGTGGAACCACTACTCGATCCAACATTTGGTGTAACACAAGAGAGTCTGGCAAGTACAGTAGAGCTACCAGTAAACACAGATACTGTAATCAATACAGAAGAAACGACAGGTACTAGCACAAATGTAGTCACAGCAAATGGCACCGCAGTGGCAGCATTAGGTAATGTGCCTGTGATGCCTGACTGGGATACACCATAGAAATTAACACAATGAGCTTGCTGGAAGACAGCCTTAACTCATTCTTACAAAGCAATGAGAACAGGAATACACTGAAAAAGACACAATGTGATATTGCCCTCATACTTAGCTTTCTAAGAGAAAATCACAATGAGCAAAACCAAATAGAATCCATTAAGCCAAGTAGACTAAACACACTCCTAGCAGACTTTTTTAGGAGAAGCAAAAAAAAAAATATGGCATGCCATATGAGCCAACCAGCTTAAGAGCTGTATTCCAAAGTACAGACAGATATCTTTGTTCAAAAAATTACGAGACGTCCATAACTAAAGACAATTATACAATGGCAAGAAAAAATCATGGACTCTGATTGGTCAGTCTTGGGCTGGACCCGTGATGTTATCCCAGTACAACATCACGGGTCTAGTCTCAGCCTCATTGTGAACCTGGAGATGATTGTTTGCTTGATTTATTTCTGCTTGATTGTATCATCTTCTCTTAAAAAACAAAAATATTTTTCCATACAAAAACATCTTTAAAATTATTGTTTTATTCTGTATAACAACGAGCCATTGTATAATAGCAATAATGCTCTCCAGGATGTGTGTTGTTTGGGATAATGTCATGCCTCAGTCGTTGGACGCACTCATGCCCAACCACCTGAGGCGTGCCGTTATCCCAGCATGACACACACCCTGTCGAGCATTATTGCTTAAGTGTCTCAAGCTTGCAGGGAAAGTCATAAGGGTAAATCAGAAGCAGCTGAAAACAACGGGCATGGGCTGCAAAGCAAATGCTTCAGATGAGCTCACAGAGGACATGATAACATTCTAAATGACAAACAGCAGCTTGGTCCATTCTCAGCAATGTCCATAACAAACAGTCTTTGGCTTGTCTGCACAATGTACTTTGGTATACGATGTTGCACTGAAGTCAGGAATATTAAATGGGGAGACATAACAGTAACCTGTGATGAGAACGGGAATCTGCAGTACTGCAAGAAGCATCAAGCAAAAACCGGGACTGGCCAAAATGTAAAGGACAGCCATAAAATCCATCCTAAGGCATATGAGAACAAAGCAGACACAAACAGATGCTCTGTACACATCTTTAAAGTGTATGAAACAGAGCAGCCTAGCTGCACCAAGACCCCAGAAAGTCCATTCTTCCTGGCAATAAATAACAACAAGCCAGTATATCTAGCAAAGGTACAACAGTGTAAGAATCAGCCCATGGGAATAAACAAGTTGTTATCGATCCCCAAAACCATGCTAAAAGAGGCAGGAATAGACACTGACAAAAAAATAACAAACCGTAGTGCTTGTAAGCATGTTGTCCAGAAGTTGAATGACTGTGGAATTCTGCCAATGGACATGATGCAAATAACAGGCCACAAGAACTCTAAAAGTATTAACGACTACTCTCATTTAAATGAGAAGCAGCAACAGAAAATGTCAAACCTTATAGGTGGAATCAAAGCAGATTCAAAACCATTGCAGCCAGTTTCCATGAGCATCACACCCTCAGGAAGCACGCCAAGTAAATGGGAAGGTTACTTTTACCAACTCTGCTTCAAGGCCAAAAACATCTCATTTAACTTCAACACACGTTAGTACAGTATTTAGTGCATCAAGCAGCAAATTTGTGTACCTGTAAAAGCAAGTCACATCTGAACCCTAATGGAGTATTGCAAGTATGCTGTGGTCGTAGAATAAATCATGTGTTGTCTTGCAATTAAAAAGTTAAAAGAAATAGTAAATCAGGTATCTGTCAAAACAATGCATACATATTATAAAAATAATTGTTTCAAAAAATGTGTAGTTTAAAAAATGTTGCCATCAGTTAACAAAGAAAGTAAAATCAAGCCACAGCATCACCCTCTATGTAGTTTATTAAAGAAATGAATTTAAGTATATATTTCTGCAACAGACAGAGTGAAACTTGGGCATAATGAGTTATGAGACCAAGCAGAGTGACAGTTTAGTGATCACATCCACAATGGTATATTATTTCCTTATGTTGTGCAATGTTTACAATTGCAGGACCTGAAATTGCATCCACAAAAAGGAAGAGAATCCGTGTTATCACCAGTGACAGTGACAGTGAATCAAGTAAGGTGCAGCAGTAGCACTGGTTGACATAGCATCAAGCAGCGGTAGCTCACATGTAGTCTAACCACACTAAGTACTGGCTAAGAATGTGTAGAAATAGAAGATCTGAATAGACAAAATAAAAATAAAATGACATGCTCAGAGTAAAAGCAGTAAACAGTACTTAGCACATAAATTAATACAGCAGACTACATAGCAATTCTGACATAGAACATAACTGTATTTAGGTTGTTTTAAAGTTGTAGGGGTGGGCAGGTGGTTTCATAGTGGTTGTATATCAGTTAGGAAAAAAAAAAAGAAATGCAAGCATTGTGGCAGGTATTTTTTCTTTATTTTTCAACACTTGCTTCCCAGACAATATCATCAGACAAGGAAGACAATGATACCATGTGGAAGCGTGAAATCAGTCATTAAAAACCTAACTTGTTGTGCCTAAAAGTGTGTAATATAAAAAAATGTTCAGACTTTGCTGCTGATTGTAAAACTTGATGTACTGTTTTGGTAGGTAGAATTAACCTCTTTTTTCTGTCTTTATCAATAAAAAAAGCAGTAAAAAAAACCTTGTTCACAGAATGTAGTAAATCATTATCATTCCTGAACTGTGCTTCCAACAAATGTATGCTCAATGCATCCAGGTTATAAAAGAGGCATGCCTCGTAAAATTAGATCTGTATGTTCTATGTAATGGTATTGTCGTGTTAATAAATTTGATTAATAATATTTAACAGCAAGCCAATAAAAGATGAAATTAAATTAAATGTATGCACAGTAAACATCTGATCAAGTTGTTCAAAGTACCATTAAAAATGCATTGGCTCGGATATTCAAACTGCGCCCAAAAAGTGCGCAAAAGCAGGAGCAAGCGCAAGTCCACTGCGCCCATGTGCAAGACGCGCAATATTCAAAAACTGTGCAGGCCAAGATGCGCCTACAGCCATCGACTGAATATCGCACCACCTGCACCATAGCGCAACTAGGGATGTGAAGCTGAGCATAACTGATGCACCATAGCACAACAAGGGATGCTCAGCGGAGCAGTTCAGATGCACCATAGCGCAACCAGGGACACCCCCTGCAGCAGGGCAGCAATGCAACAGCACAACCAGGGATGCAGGGGGCCCACCACCCATGCCACAGATGGGCAGAGGAACACACAGCAGAACAGACATCGTCCCCCACACCCCATGCACTGCACAATTGGGGGAGAGCTGGAATAACCACTGGCCCATGGATACCAGCAACCAAACCACAGCCAGGCCATGGTGCCCCAGCACACCACCTGGCAAGCTTTGGACAGCACAGAAGGAGGGCCGACCACCCTGTATCACACCATCCCATCAATGCAGAGCACACCCTGCACCATGATCCCCATACACCCTGCCCAGGAGTAGTGCCCAACAGTGCAGGACACCCCATGCATGCCACCACCCCCCACTGTGACAATGCAACCCTGAGCATCATGGAGCCATGCAAGGCAGCCCCACCATGAGCACCCTGCAGTGGGCGGCAGCAGACAGCAATGCAACAGATGCATACACATTGCCGCCCTGCACGTCCCCCCCGGCGAGGTACAGCTGAGAGACCGACCATGCGTCAGCACACGAGGTACCCCACATGTGACAGGGCATGCCCCGGACCCCACCTCCAGAGGTACAGCACCCTGCACACCTTCCCAAGGACACATCCCATCCCAGCACTGGCAACAACAGCCAGCACAGACATGCACAGTGTAGCATGGAAGCATGCACCACACCGGATGCAACACAGTGCATGGACAAACACCCACCCATACCCAAGGGCACACCAACACAGGGACACAGTAGCAGGTCAACCAAGCCACTGGCGTGTGGCCACGGCCGACATGTACACACAGCCAGCTTCCACATTGCACAGGTGTGCCAGCCACCCCTGCAGGCACTATGAAGCTGTATGCCACCAGCATGCTGCCGAGCACAAGTGACACACACTGGAGCACATCCCCTGCAACAAACACAAGCGACAGCATGGAGGGAGGACAACAACAGCGGAGGCCACAGTGCCACTGGAGGCAGAAGTTCACCATACTGGTGATGGAAGGCAACCTGGCATTGTGCCGGGTACAGTTGTTATCCAGCATGGACAGCCACCACTGACACACCAGCATACCATGCATATCACAGACATGCAAGGGTGTCAGCTGCACAGGCCATGGACGGTTTGACAGGGGTGCCATGCACACAGTGCAGGCCCCGTGGACCACTGCACACAGGCATCCAGTGCACAGAGTACAACACAAAAACCACAGACAGTGACTGATCCCCCTGCCCACACCATGGATGCCAGCATGCTGAGACTCGGGCTGGTGCCAGATCCATCACCGATGATGATGGAGCTAACGTCATGGGCAGTGACATGTGTGGGCCACAGGATGGCCACACAGCGGTGACATCACGGCCATGGCTGTGGGTGGTGCCACCGTGGAGGCCTGCGTGTCATCACAGTCCCAGCTTGTGACTGTCTGCACCAGTGGGGCAGCACTGGTGTGTGTCCAGGACAGTGGGACTGATGCGGTGACTGCGGCAGCACCACTGAACCCTGGAGAGCGGCAGCCAGAGGGACAGTATCAGCAGTCGGCCAATGGCCATGGGGGTACAGTGTCAGGGGGCGGCATCAGTGCACCACCTGTGGACATGCCCAGGCCTGGCCCTGGTGTGCAGCGCCCACCATCAAGGGGTGATGACCATCAGAGCCGTGAACACCCTGAGGGACAGCATGCTGATCAGGCAGATGACCTCTTAGATGAGCACACCCGTATACTGCAAGCATCAGTCAATCAGCAGATGCAGCTTGTGACGGGGGTGGATGCACTGAGTGCAGATCTGTGCCAGGCAGAGGAGCAGCGCAGCAGAGACACTGCTCTGCTCCTGGCAGGGATGGACCGGTTGTGGGAGGATGTGACCACTGCCATTGATAGGCAGACACAAGCATTCACTGCTGTCATGGCCACAATGGGCACACAGTCATGTGCCCATGCATCGCAGACACCACGCAGTGCACTGTCCACCCCCCATTCCCGGCGTCGTGTGACATCATCCTTGTTGACACCAGGTTCAGCTGTGGGCATCCCGAGCACACCTGGCGCAGGCATGTTCGGTGTGCTGCAGATCCCTGTGCGAACACGGTCGTGTTCACTCAGTGGAACCCCTGGGGGACCGTTGGTGCCAACCCATGAGGCCAGTGGTCTGCCTGTCACTGCTGGCGGGTCTCGGCGGGGCCGCCCACGCATCTGTGGTGGCTGTGGCACTGTGGCGCGTGACTGACCTGTCTCCCAGCATGGCTACTATCTGATGCTGCCCTGTGTGCACTGTGTCGTTCAGTGGGCAATGCACGGGTGGGGTACCTGGCCCTGCATGCACACACACGTCCCATCTGCACACCCTCCCGGCTGCTATCCCCTGTGGTGTGTGCATGATGATGCCTGCATTGCACTGTATGCTACTGTGCAATGGTGCCCAGCGTCTGACACACGCACAATGACAGGCAGTGGGTGTGGTGGTTTGTGGACATGTGTGTGGCTAGGGGTGGTGGTCTGGGTCGGCGTGCCTCCTATCCTTTGTGCATGTCTTGTGAGGTGTGTGAGTGTGTGTGTGTGTGTGTGTGTGTGTGTGTATGACTGTGTGCCATGTTAGACCTCGCCCATCCCTGGCGGTGTGTGCGGTTCCATGCTCGGCCACTTCCCTTGACAGCATGTACCCCTGGTGTGTGTCCATGCATGTTTCTGGGTTGTGCCTTTGCCAATGGTGGTTGCATATGGCCCCATGACTTACCTGGGTTGTCTGAAGTGCTTCTCTGTGATGGTATCCCAGTGCAGCTGTGCCAGCCAGAGCAGTCAGGGGTCCCGTCGCCCAAGGGAGGCTGCCCATCACCATCTTCACCAGTGTTCTCATCGTCCCCATCGCTGTCCCCCTCTTTGACCTGTATGGCTATCCCACAGTCATTGGCCATGTTGTGCAGGATGCAACAGGCCAGGAATAGCCCGCGGGCCTTTGAGGGGCTGTACTGTAGGGCACTGCCAGAGGTGTCCAGGCAATGGAAACGTGCCTTCAGCATCCTGAACACCAGCTCGATGACATTGCATGTGGTGGCATGTGCCTCATTGTAGCATTGCTGCGATGGGGCCGCGGGCCACCGGTATGGTGTGAGCAGCCAGGGATGGAGTGGGTATCCACTGTCACTTTTGTGTAGAAGGTGGAGGTTAGTTTGGTGATCAGCGTCGCCCTGCCTTGGGCCATCTAGGCCACTACCCATGTCACCTCTGACCATGCCCCTCCCAAGCTCTATGTTTTTCCGTGTGGTTTGCATACTCACCCACTAAGTGGCCAGTGAGGTTGTCCCCACTCTCGAATCTGTGGCACAGTGCCGACTGGTGCCAGATGAAGGCATCATGTGCTCCCCCAGGGTGCGTGGCACAGACATTGATTATGCGCCCCCTGGCATCGCACACCACTTGGCAGTTGATGCTTGCATAGCCCTTCCGATTGATATATGCAGCCCCCTCGGGACCAGGTGGTGTGCAGATGACCACATGGGTGCAGTCTATTGTCCCTAGCATGCCAGGCATACGTGCTGCCCTGTGGAACTCCTGTATGTTTGCTGTGTGTTCCGCCAGTGTGCTAGGGAAATGGATGTACTCCGCAGCATGTGGCAGCAGTGCGCTGAGGAATTGGGTGAGGTGGCATGATGCAGCCAACTGAGTTATGCCTGTGGTGTCCCCTGTTGGTCTCTGGAAGGTACCCATGGTGAGCAGGCGCATGCAAGCTGTCACTTTAGTCTCCACTGACAGAGCATGGCTCCGTCGTGTGGGTGCCTGCATCACATCACTGCACAGCTCACAGAGCCACCTCAGAATTGCCCGATTCAGGCAGTACCTGCCCATGATCTCTGTATTGCTATACAGCTCGAAGCTGGTGCGGGCTCGGTAATGCCTGTTGGGGGCATACCGCCGACGGACCCTTCCACGGCCGTGCCCCCCTGCCTGCCTTCTCACCCCCCATAATTACTGCCTCCATCTGGATGGTGGCACTGGTCATGTCCCTGGCTTGTGTCCCCCCGGCAGCTGTTTCTGTGTTCCCGCCGCTGTCCTGGCTGCTACTTCCCCTGCACCAGGAACACCTTCCTGTGGTGGCCTCAGTGCTGTGTGGCACTTCCCCCTTCTGCACTGTCTTTGTCTGTGTCTCCCCACACTTTCCCTGTGCCTGTGGGTTCAGGGTGCCCTTTCCCTGTCCTGCCCTGTGTGCCTGTCCTGCCCTGTGTGTCTGCCTAGAGTTCAGCCACATGTGCCTTCTCTGTAGCGTTCTTGCGCCTCTCTCTAGTTCCTTTTTATTTTCGCTCATTTCCACTATCGCGCAACTTCCGCTTGCTCCCCTACTGCACATAGCGCATGTTGTTGAATATCACACTGCGCCATTTATGCATGGTTTCCCCCTTCAGTTGCACATGCATTCATTATCATTGCGCTCTTGCTCAGCTTGATTTGGGGGGCGCATCTGCCTCCCGCTGAATATCGCAGAATGGCACATTTTCAGACTTGCACTGGAGCAACCCTATTGTGCAGGGCTCAACCCTTTTGAATATCTGGGCCATTGAGTTTAAATACAGTAATTTAGAGAGAGATAATGAACTGTTTTATTAATTGTTATTTAGCACAACCAACATAAAAAGGTAACAGCGACTTGCAGTTTTTGTGAATGTTAATAAAAGTTTAAAGAAATAAAGATACATCTGTGTAGTATGTTGTTCAATACTAAGTAAATATTGGAGCAGATATTCAAAGGGATTGAGCCTGATGCAACTGAGTCCTGCCAGCGCAACCCCAGAACTGTGCCCCTGTGCAATATTCAGAAGAGGGACTAGCACAGCGCAAGTCCCGATGCACCAGGGCGCAATGATAATGTATGTGGAGCATATCCAGGGGGTGAGCCCATGCATATTCAGCGCATCCCAATATTCAGCCTGGGATGTGCAGCGCATATGCTGGCACAAGCCTGAGATGCGCTGCATACCGATGGGCACAGTTGAGCCTGAAAATACAGGATCAAATGTTAGCCACCCACAGGCAGGCCACTGTAGTACAGGGCACAACACAGCAGCCGCCAGCTGTGGGTGGCTCCCCCCAGAACCATCCACAAGCACACACAGAACACCCTGGTGGTCCAGTGGTACCCCCAACCTCCCCGTAGCCGAATTGACAAACATGTATCAATTCCCTAGCTCTGGTAGTCTAGTGGTAACCCTCCTGTATAACCTGATTGCTGATACAGTAATGTTTATGAATTCACTGGTAGTTTAGTGGAACCACCCACCCCTCCAGGTGTCAGTGTAGCTCAGTTGGTAGCACATACGCCTCTGGACCAGAAGGTCATGGGTTCTCGTCCCACACCAGGATTGGACTTGCACCTACAAATCACTGGCATCCAAGTGCAGTATTGGGGGGTGCTGTACTGCTGGGGTGTGCCGTCCTTCGGATGAGATGTTAAACCGAGGTCCCTTCTGCCCATCCTGGTGTTGTCCTGGTGGTTGTCCAGGTGGAAGTAAAAGAACCCAGGGCACTCTTTGCAAAGAACAGGGAACATTCCCGGTGTCCTGGCCAACATCCCCCTTCCCATAAACCGGTTCATGCAATTATCCAGGCTGTGTGTGGGTGATGATGTGTGATATGGCCACCACCACACATTCAGTCACTTCACTACCAGTCTAGCATTGCTTGTAAAGCACTTTGGGATAATGTGTATGAAAAAGCGCTATATAAATGCTGATTCTTCTTCTTCTTCCCATAACTGCAATCCCCATAAAAGAACCGTCAATATATTCCCTGATTAGTTTAATAGTCCCCCAACCCCGCCCATAGCTACAATCCCTGTACAAGAACTGTCAATATATTCCCTGGTAGTCTAGTGGTCCCACATCCCATCTGTATCCCCAATTGCCCTCAATAGTGATGTACATATTACCC
Source organism: Neoceratodus forsteri (assembly GCA_016271365.2). Classification (NCBI taxonomy): domain Eukaryota; kingdom Metazoa; phylum Chordata; order Ceratodontiformes; family Ceratodontidae; genus Neoceratodus; species Neoceratodus forsteri. The sequence goes on from CM057458.1 coordinate 1,027,286,276, forward strand.
TGGTGGTCCAGTGGGCACCCCCACATATTTGGGACTGACTATTACAGTATGCACTGTAGGCCCATTGGTCCTCAATGTGGACCAATGAGCTTACAGCTGATACTGAAAGCTGTCATTCAGTGGGCAGCCGCAGAGGTATGCGGGTGGGTTTGCTGCTGCTTGCTGATGATGGGGGGGAGCTGGGTGGACAGAGAGTCATGGTGTGGGTGGGGGGGTGCCACTGGAACACCAGGGTAATATGTACATTGCTATTACGGGCAAATAGTGATATGGGTGGGGTGGGAGAACCACTAGACTACCAGGGAATATATTGACAGGTCTTGTACGGGGATCATAGCTATGGGAGAGGTGGGAGGTTCCACTAGACTACCAGGGAATTTGTAGACATTACTATATCAGCTATCGATGATACAGGAGGGTTACTACTAGACTACCAGGACTAGGGATTTACATCATGTTTGGCGACTGGGCTACGGGGAGGGAAGGGGTACCACTAGATCTCCTCTGGCAGCACCACATGCTGTGCAGGGCACCATGCACATTTTGCTGGCCAGCCCTGCACAACTCATGCTAATGGGGCCATAATAACATGCAAATGGACCCATTTGTGCCTTGCATACATTATGGGCACATTTGCATACTGCCAGCTAAATATCAGGAATTTGCACACAGTGTAACTGTTGCACTGGCACAGTTCCCATTCCTGATATTCAGCCCTGTCTGAAGTGCACCAGCACATTGTATTTGTGCTATGCGCATACCTGATATATTCAAAGGTAATGCGTCATGGCTCATCTCCTTTGAATATATCCCTGTGTTGCACCAGTACAACTCAGTTGCGCTGCACCACCACATGCGCCATTGCCAGGCGTAATTCTAAATATCAGGGCCATTGTATATAAGAGAACTGCCAGTAACTTTTTTAGAAAAAAAGATGTCATTGTTTCCTTTTTTGCTTTCCTCTGTATACATGCCAAAATGCATTGCTACTGACTGTTTATCCTTTTGTTGTGACATGCAGGTCATCTACTCGTTATTTTTTCTGTGGATTTGTATCACTTTTATAAACTGGTAGCTCATAACTGTACATAATTCTGTTCAGTACCTAGAGTAAAAGAGTTTTTTAATGGGGCATCCACATAACCATAGAAAAAACAAGTAACGGTATTATAGAGGAAAGTTTGTGACAAAGTGCAGGAAATGTCAGTGAGTGTTGCACAATTGCAGTAGTGGTGGTGGTGAGGGGCGTAGTGGCTTACCTGCTCTCATGTATACCCTATTGCATAACAGTGCACCTGACAGCATATGAAAAAAAATGACAAATGCACACCAGCGTTTATGAAGACGTATGTTTTTCTTGTGGTGTGTTGTCGAGTCTTTTAAAACCACAATAGAAAAGTGGCTTTACTACTCATAGGGCAGAAACAGAATGTACTGCAGGAAGGTGTGTGGGTGTGTGTGTGTGTAATGTGGGGGTGTGGTGGGGCTATCAAGAAATAACATGAATCCAGATTGTAATAACAAACTCATCTATAATGGGCAGTTGTTTCTCACTGACTGGCATAGTATTTCAGAGTGCTCAAAGAATAAGGTAACAAAAAAAGCCAAAGTTGAAAGAATCAGCAAATGTGGCATCAGCCATAGCCAAGACAGTTACCCACATGTCAACAGGTAGATGCACTCACCAACATGTGTATCAGCCAGCAAAAGAAAGTGAAACATATAACCATGATGCTGCACTATCGGCTCATGCACACCAGTGACCAGCAAGAGGTTAAAACAGCCAATCAAACACACTTTCCCATCAAACATAGAAACAAGTATTTGACAGCAGATAAGGACCGCTTGGCCCATCTAGTCTGTCCATTTCCCTACAGCTTACTTCCTCCTACCCCCCACTAGAATTGTTTTATGTCTGTCCCATGCATTCTTGAATTCTCCCACTGTTCTTGACTCCACAACCTCCTCAGGGAGGCTATTGCATGTATCCATAACCCTCTCTGTGAAAAAATACTTTCTAACATTACCTCTGCGCCGTCCCCACTCTAGCTTCAAATTGTGCCCCCTTGTTCTTGCACATCTCTTTTTCTGAAAGATGCTACCCTCTTGGACTTTGTTAATTCCCTTGAGGTACTTGAAAGTTTCTATTATGTCCCCCCTCTACCTCCTTTCCTCGAGGGTATACATATTAAGCTGCTTTACTCTCTCTTCATATGTTTTCTGGTGTAGACCCTGCACCATTTTGATTACCCTCCTCTGAACAGCCTCCACTCTGTCTATGTCTTTGCGGAGATGGGGTCTCCAGAACTGCACACAGTACTCCAGATGGGGTGTCACCAACTGTCTGTACAGAGGAATGACAACTTCTTGTTTTCTAATGTTGGTGCCCCTCCCTGTGCATCCCAGTATACCTCCAGCCGTCCTTACTGCCTTCTCACATTGCTTGCCCACCTTTAGGTCATCTGATATAATTACTCCCAGGTCCCTATCGATTTTTGTTGTTGTTAGTATCTTGCCTCCCATTGTGTACTCTTCCCCTGAGTTTTTGTTTCCCAGGTGCATTACCTTGCACTTCTTTGCAGTGAATCTGAGCTGCCACACAGTTGATCATTCCTCCAACCTTGCCAAGTCCCTTTTCATCCTTTCCATCCCACCATTTGTATCAGCCCTGTTGCAGATCTTTGTGTCGTCTGCAAAGAGACATATTTTTCCTTTCCAGTGCTCTCCAATGTCACTTCTAAAGACATTAAAGAGGACCGGTCCCAGTACTGAACCCTGCAGTATCCAGCTAGTTACCATCCTTTCTTCACTGTGGACTCCATTTACTATCACCCTTTGCATCCTATTGTCCAGTCAATTTTTTATCCAGGCTACCACCTTGGGACCCACTCCAAGGCTGGCTAACTTGTATGTTAATCTTTTGTATGGGACTGTGTCAAATGCCATGCTAAAATCTAGGTAGGCCATATATTTACAGCCCCTCCCTGGTCTACTACTTTGGTCACCCTGTTAAAGAAATCTATTAGATTTGTCTGACACGACCCTCCCGCTGTGAATCCATGCTGCCTTGGGTCCTGTGCCCCATTGTCCTCTAGGTACTCAACAGTTCTTTCCTTCAGAAGTGATTCCATCATTTTCCCTACCACTGAGGTCAAACAAACTGGTCTGTAGTTTCCTGCCTCTGCCCTGCTCCCACTTTTGTGAAGTGGAATCACATCTGCCATCCTCCAGTCCTCAGGCACCACCCCATCCTCCCATGATGTGTTAAAGAGAGGAGTCAGTGATGTCACTAGTTCTACCCTTAGTTCTTTTAGAATTCTGAGCTGAATCCCATCAGGCCCCATTGCTTTGTTTACCCTCAGTTTCAAGAGTTCTTTCAAAACCCTTTCTATAAATGGACTGGTATAGACCCCACTATTATTATTATGCTACATTAGCCAATGAAAGTAGTGAAACAACGTGATGCCTGGCACAGACAGCAATCACTTAACAACTGCGTTAAGAAAAATGAAATGAATAGCACCTGTCTGTCATGCAAAATATCAACAGTATTGCTAGGTTGCAATCATCATAGCGGCATGGACTCTTTCAGCATCGGTGGAATATCCCTGGCAAGAAAATAAGATTGTCGCTCAAAATAAAAAATACACAAAGAAAAGGTAACTAAAAACACAGTTTGTGTCAACATTTTTCAGCACGGTAATTGTATAAACCAAATATGTAATCCGTTGGTGTGTCATATGTTTTTTATCTTCATTCAAGGTCTGTGGCCTCTTGATCCCTCACTCATGGCTTCGCCACTCCAGACAGGTCAAGAGGTTACAGACTATCATGAATAAAACATGTATGTTTCACCAATGAAGATTACATAGCCCATATTTCTTGAAGGGACTTAATTAAATGGATGGCACTGGACTATTCAAGAGGAGCATGAACACGCTGTGAGTAGGGATCATGAACTGAAATTGTTGGCTGGAGATTCAGGAGTAATGTGAGGAGGTTCAATATCATAACAAGCATTTGTCAATGCCGAATGTTGTCTTGCTGGCATTGGCATAGGTAGTGCAGGAGTTAGAGAGATGCATAATAGGAATGGCAGTGAAGTATTGAACTGATGCAAACCTCATCCCCACCCTGCAGAGACTGACAGGCATTGGGGTGTGCTTTTGGGTCATCGGCCATAACACTCACACCATTTCACCTCACCCTACCCTGCAGACACCGACAAGTGTTGCGGTGTGCCTTGGGGTCTTTGGGCCTTAAATTCACCCCATTCCATAAGGAAATACACTGAGATGGGTGCAGTATAGGAGAATGGGGTGAACTTTGGGTCTGAAGAGTCCAAGGCACACCTGGATACCTGTTACTGGCTGTAGGGTAGGGCCCAGGGTGGGAGTGGAATGGCATGATCATTGTAGCTGACAATCCCAAGTCACATCCCTGACACCTGCCAGTCTCTACAGAGTGGGGCGTTATGGTTGGAAACCCAAATTTTCAGCACAGGCATTTTGGGATGTCCACTCATGAACAGTGGAAATGTCTTTCATAAACTGTCCCAAAAGTTGATTTCCCACAGCGATCGTGCCATTGTGCGCCAGATATGTGAAATCACATTTTGGACAGGATGTGAAAAATGACAGCCGTACTGTTCATAAGGACATGTGAAAAAATGGCAATGTTGAAAATCTGGAGTGAAAATATAAAAAATTGGTGAAGTCACAAGCATGCGTAGAAACTGCACATCCGTAACACAATTATTTTGGGGATTTTTTTAACCAAATTTTCAACACAGGCATTTTGGGACCTTCACTTATGAACAGTGGAACTGTCTTTGATAATCTGTCCTAAAAGTTGATTTCCCACAGCGATCACGCCATTGTGCGCCAGATATGCGAAACACATTTTGGGCAGGATGTGAAAAATGACAGCTGTACTGTTCACAAGGATGTGTGAAAAAATGGCAATATTGAAAATATGGAGTGAAAATATTAAAAACTGTTGAATCTATGAGAGTGCATGGAAACTGCGCAATGCACGCTCGTAACAATCATTTTTATGTTGCTTGCATGCATGTGCAAGAAACATAGTGCCATCATCTGAGTTTTTGGAGGTGTGGCACCCATCTTCCAATTCAGTCAGCGTGTTTGCAGGCGCGGCTGCAGTTCTCCAATGACTGCTGCAGCTGTCTATGACAGCAGTTGAAAAATGCAGTGTCGTACAGTTGAAAGGTAGAGCCCGCTTCTGTGAGCAGAGCTCCCCCCTACTGCACGCACACACGCACGCACATATGGCATGCTGATGCGCTTTCTCCCCCACCCACTCCACGCTCCCCAACAAAAGCTGTCCAGGTGCCACACTGAGACCCACCCAGCATGGCGAAAACTGTTACAGCTGACGGGGTGCCTAATCCCCGTCAGCTCCCACGGCACACCGCCCCTAAAGCTTTCCAAGTGCCAGCTGAGCCGACCCCAGCATAGCAAAGCTTGTTATGGCTGACAGGGGTACCCAATCCCCATCGCTCCAGCCCCCCCCAAACAGCCTTTCCAGCTGCCACGCTGGGAGCCCACCCCAGCATGGCAAACGTCCCGCATCGTCTTTTAAAAAAAACAACCTGTAAACAAAAAAATTGTCCATTGTAGTCTCCGTCTCCCTACTCACCACCCGCACCCACCTACTGCACACCCTGCCTCCCCACACACCCCCATCACTCCATACTTACCTCTGGAGTCCGGTGCGACAATCTTCGGTGGACCAGGAACACGTCTGCACTCTTCAAAGCCAACTGCGAACTGAGGAAATGCCGGTAAGCTGTATAATGGCATAATAGGGTTTTTTCAACTTTGATGCATATCTCAGGAATTTTGGGCCCAAATTTTCAACATGGGGTTTTTGGGAACCCCTCATCATGAATTCTTGCACTGTCATGGCATTAATCGGGCCTGAAGGGTGATTTCGTGGTCACTGTGGGAAATCACCTTTCGAGACTGGTTAACGAAACGACAGTGCCAGTGTTCATAAGGTGGGCTCTCAAAAAGCCTATGTTGAAAATTTGGTGAAAAAATTATTAAAAATGACTGTTTTACAAGCGTGCGTTGCGCAGTTCATACGCACTCTCGTAAGTTCATGAATTTTTAATATTTGCACTCCAGATTTTCAACACTGCCATTTTACCACACCTCCTTATGAGCAGTACAGCTGTCATTTTTCACATTTCACCCAAAATGTGTTTCCGTGCATGTTATGCACAATGGCGCAGTCGGTGCATGCAATCAATGTTTGGGACAGATGAAAATCACAGTGCCACTGTTCATGAGCAGAGGTCTTAAAATGGCTATGCTGAAAATTTGGTGAAATAATTCCCAAATATGACTGTTTTACGAGCATGCGTTGCGCTGTTCCTATGCATGTTTGTAAGTTCACGAATTTTCAATATGTTCACTCCAGATTTTCAACATTGCCATTTTACCACACCTCCTTATGAGAAGTACAGCTGTCATTTCTCACATCTTGTCCAAAATGTGTTTCCGCGCATGTAGCACACAATGGCGCAGTCGGTGTGTGAAATCAATGCATGGGACACATTAAGAAAATCACAGTGACATTGTTCATGAGCAGAGGTCTTAAAATGGCTATGTTGAAAATTTGGTGAAAAAATTCCTAAAAATGACTGTTTTACGAGCGTGCGTTGCACAGTTCTTACCCACGCTTGTAAGTTCACAAATTTTTAACATTTGTACTCCAGAGTTTCAGCATTGCCATTTTACCACACCTCCTTATGAGCAGTACAGCTGCCATTTTTCACATCGCCCAAAATGTGTTTCCATGCATGTAGCGCACAATGGCGCAGTTGGTGTGTGCAATGTTTGGTACATATTGAGAAAATTACAGTGACACTGTTCATGAGCAGAGGTCCTAAAATGGCTGTGTTGAAAATTTGGTGAAAAAATTCCCTTCAGCTGTTCTGCAATGTTACTAATGAAGATCCTGCAGCACCCCACTGGTCACGCCCTCTCCCTAGACTGCACCCCATTTACCACCACTCTCTGCCTCCTGTCTGTTAGCCAGTTTCTAACCTAGTTTACCACCCTTTCCCCCATGCCCAGTATACCCAGCTAGTTTATCAGCCTCCCATGTGGGATGGTGTCAAAGGCTTTGCTGAAATCAAGTTAAGAATTGTCCACTGCCACACCCTGATTCACTTCCTTTGTCACCCAGTCAAAGAAATCAACCAGATTTGTCTGACATGATGTCCCCACTGTGAATCCATGTTGTCTATGGTCCTGGGCTCCAATGGCTTTTAGATGCCCCACTATCCTTTCTTTAAGCAATGTCTCCATGATCTTCCTCACTACTGAGGTGAGGCTGAACGGCCTATTGTTCCCCGCCTCCCTCCTGCTGCTGGACTTGTGTAGAGGGACCACATGTGCTCTCCTCCAATTCACTCATGTTGAATGACTCAGTGAACATGGCTGGCAGAGGTACTGCTATCTCCCTTCACAGTTCTCTTAATATCCTTGGGCGTATGCCATCTGGTTCCATAGTTTGTCCACCTTCAATTTAGTGAGCTCCTGCAGGACTCTTTTGCCTTTGAATGGGCTATTGTCCACCTCTTCGCCCCCTTGGCAACTGCTGTACTGCTGTGGCCCTTGCCCCTTCCACTCTTCTGTGAATACTGAACGGAAAGACACAGTGGATGTCTTGGGAGGAAGGCATGGAACTATCACTTCCAAATACCTAAATAGCACATACAACCAAGCAACATTCGGCATTGACAAATGCTTGTTTGGAATTTTTTCAACAAATTTGCAACATATTGTAGGCTTTTTGGGACTCCACCTTATGAACAGTGGCACTGCCTTTTTGGTAATTGGTCCCAAAAGGTGATTTCATGCAGTGACTGTGAAATCAACTTTCGGGACTGAATAATGAGATGAGAGTGCATGTATTCATAAGGTGGGGTCCCAAAAACCACATGTTGAAAATCTGGAGCCAAAATTCAAAATAATGGCTGAGAAATCCACCTAAGTTAACCCCCCCCCCATTGATGCCATTATACAGCTTACTAGCATTTCTTCATTTTGCAGTTCGACTTTGAAGAGTCCAGATGTGTTCCGCTCCAGCGAAGATCGCTGGCGCTGAATCTCGGAGGTAAGTATGGGGGAGGGTTGTGCAGCGGTGGGTGTGGGTTGGGGAGGGGACACTGTAGACAAGGGACTGTTTTATTTTTTTTCAGGTAAAGAAAAAAATGAAACTGGACCTCGCGGGACGGTTTGTTGGGCACACTGGGGTGGGCTCCCAGTGTGCCACACAATAGGGATGGAGGGGAGGAACATGCTGACACAGTCAGCTTTGTGTGAGTGGTGGCACACTGGAGTGGCCTCCCAGTGTGCCAGACAATGTGGGGGGTTGGGGACATGCTGTTACCATGAATAAACCTCGATGTCGGCTTTGTTTGGGGATTGTGTGCTGCTGCCATGTTTATTGAAATATTTCACCAGGAAAGGCACGTACGGGAGGCGTGTCATCTCTGCCACCTTATGATGAGCTTGTCTCTGATTGCAGCAGCAGATTTCTTTCAAGTTGGTGGCACACTACATAATTTTTGCTTCAGTGCTAACATGCTGGCTAATTGAGGAATGAGCGATGTACCTACTAAAGTGTTCCCTGCATTTGCCAGCACTGGCACACCTCTCACTGTGCTACTACCACAAGATATTGTTTGCACTCGCACAAGATAGCATAAAAAGGGTGGTTCAGGAGTGGAATAGATTACCAGAGGAGGACATTAATGCTACAAGAGTAGTAGCTTTCAAGCATGGGCTGGAATGACACAGTGGAATAGCACAGGTAGCAGTAGATGGGATGTCATCTGGGGAAGGGACTGGTCGGACCACCTTAGGGTCACTATCAGAATAATCCAGTTCTGCACTAGGTCAGACACTGTAGTAGGAAGGAAAGGGGAAGAATAGATAGACCAGCCTGTGTTTTTCAGCTGTCAGAGTCTGTGTCTACGTTTCTATGTGTGGTTCATAAACAAAGCTCACAAGTCAGCAAACTTAAAAGTTACAGCTCTCAAACTGATAATTCATACTCTTTATTCTCTGTAATAAAGGAACAGTGTTTTACAGTTGTGTAACATACAGCTTGGCAAAACAATTTTACCATCAGAATTTGGTAGAACTGGCACTGTTGTGATTATCAGCTTGAGAACTCCAACTCTAAATTTCCTCACTTTTCATAGTTTGTTCAGAACCCTAATTTCTTTTATATATTGTAGTCCAGAATATGTTTGCTTCCCTTAAAGTTCACCAGACCAGCTTCCGACACTTATTCATGGCTGACAATGTTCACTATGTACTACTATTTTTATGTCTGCTTGCGCGCATGAGCAAGAAACATTATGTTGCAGCTTAAGAGAGAAGCTGGTTGTGGAGCTGTGGCACTGTGGCGGCCAATGCCAGCACTGCATTGTTTGGCTTGGCAATGCTCAACCAATGCAGGCCCAGTGTCCTGATGACACTGGTTCTGCAGAGTGCCACCAACTTGTAAGGATTTCACCGCTGCAAGCGGGCCGCCTCATTATTGCAGCATCAGCCATTCCACTGCAATGGGGGAGCAACCCATCATTGCAGGGTGGTATCTTGCCTGGTGTAACATTACCAGGCACATGGTGGCTCTAAGCCACCACCTCAGAGCCCTATGAAAGCTGACGGGGTGCTCAATCCCCCTGTCGGCATGCCCCTGACTGACTACATTTGCTGACGGGGGAGTTCACTCCCCATTGGTATAATGTTCCCAAGCCCAATTTCAGCTGTGTGCTGAGGGGGTGCCCAATCCCCCTTGACATCATGTACCCCAACCACACACACATTTCTGTGCCAACAGGGAGCCCAACCCCTGTCGGCTTCAGTCCACCCTTCCCAATTTCAGTAGTCGAGGGGGTGCCCAATCCCCTTTGGCATCATGCGGCCCCCCCACTCGTTTCTGTGCTGATAGGGGGCCCAGTCCCCTTTGTCTTCAGTCCCCCTCCAGACAAATGCTGGTGGCACACTGGGAGCCCACCCCAGTGTACCAGAAACACACCTGCAAAAGTAAAAAAATGACCTGCGTTGTCTGTATTTTTTAAAAACCTGTAAAATGAGAAAACAGTCCCCCAAAGTGTCCAGTGCACCTCCCCCAACCCGCACCCACCCTATGTACCCCACCTCCCACATTCCCCACCCCATACTTACCTCCGAGTCGGCACGATGATCTTCGGTGGACCGAACGCCTTCACTCTTCAAAGCCGACTCTAATTGAAGAAATGCCGTAAACTGTATAATGGCATAAACAGGGTTTTCAACTTTGGTGCATATCTTGGACATTTTGGGAATTTTGGCACCAAATTTTCAACATGGGGTTATTGGGACCCCTCCTCATAAATTCAGTTACTATCATGGCGTTATTCGGTCCCAAAAGGTGATTTTGCGGTCACTGCACAGAATCACCTTTTGGGACTAATTAATGAAATGACAGTGCCATTGTTCATGAGGTAGGCTCTCAAGAAGTCTATGTTGCAAATTTGGTGAAAACAATCCAAAAAACGACCGTTTTACGAGCGTGCATTTTGCAGTTTCCACGCAAGCTTGCAACTTCGTGAATTTGTAATATTTTCACTCCAGATTTTCAACATTGGCATTTCTCCAAACCTCCTTATGAACAGTACAGCTATGATTTTACACATCCTGGCCAAAATGTGTTTTCGCACTTTCTGACGCAGAATAGCACGGTAGCTGTGGGAAATCAGTTTTCGGGACAGATTAAGAAAATGACAGTGACACTGTTCATGAACAGAGGTCCTAAAATGCCTATGTTGAAAATTTGGTGATGAAAGTCCATAAAATGACTGTGTTACTAATGTGCATTGTGCAGTTTCCATGCACCCTTGTAACTTCGCAAATCTGTAATATTTTCAGGCCAGATTTTCAACACTGGCATTTTTTCACACCTCCTTATGAACAGTACAGCTGTCATTTTTCACATCCTGGCCAAAATGTGTTTTCGTACTTCCAGCGCAGAATAGTGTGGTTGCTGTGGGAAATCAGTGTTTGGGATAGATTAAAATTGAGCAAGTAAGAGAGGGGGAGTGAGTGAGCCCAACTGAGCTCTGTCAGGACTGCTGCAGATTTCTTTGTAGGCAGAAAAAGGCACCAACACAGGCAGGAGTCCAGTACAAAAGGGCAGACTGCAGCGCCGGGAGAAATAGAATGAGCGGGGGGGGGTGGGAGTGAACGAGCTCAATGAAGATCTGTTGGGACTGCTGTAGATTTCTTTGTGGGCAAAAAAAGGTACCAATGCAGGCAGGAGTACAGTACAAAAGGACAGCCTCCAGCGCTGGGAGAAACAGAACGAGCGAGTGAGAGAGGGGGAGTGAGCGAACTCAACGGAGCTCTGTCAGGACTGCTGCAGATTTCTTTGTGGGCAGAAAAAGGTGCCAACACAGGCAGAGGCCCAGTACAAAAGGGCAGCCTGCAGTGCCAGAATGAGTGAGTGAGAGAGGGGGGAGTCAGCAAGGTCAATGGAGCTCTGTCGGGACCACTGTGGATTTCTTTGTGGGCAGAAAAAGGCACCAATACAGGCAGGAGCCCAGTACAAAAGGGCAGCCTGCAGCGCCAGGAGAAACAGAATGAGCAAGTGAGAGAGGGAGAGTAAGTGAACTCAACGGAGCTCTGTCGGGACTCCTGTGGATTTCTTTGTGGGCAGAAAAAGGCACCAATGCAGGCAGGAGCCCAGTAGAAAAGGGCAGCCTGCAGCACCAGGAGAAACAAAATGAGCAAGTGACATAGGGGGAGTGAGTGAGCTCAACGGAGCTCTTTTGGGACTTCTGCAGGTTTCTTTGTGGGCAGAAAAAGGCACCAATGCAGGCAGGAGCCCAGTACAAAAGGGCAGCCTGCAGTGCCAGAATGAGTGAGTGAGAGAGAGAGGGGGAGTGAGCGAACTCAACGGAGCTCTTTCAGGACTGCTGTGGATTTCTTTGGGGGCAGAAAAAGGCACCAATGCAGGCAGGAGCCCAGTACAAAAGGGCAGCCTGCAGTGCCAGGAGAAACAGAATGAGCAAGTGAGAGAGGGGGAGTGAGTGAGCTCAATGGAGCTCCATCGGGACTGCTGCAGATTTCTTTGTGGGCAGAAAAAGCAGTAGGAGCCCAGTACAACAGGTCAGCCTGCAGTGCCGGGAGAAACAGAATGAGCAAGTGAGAAAGGGGGAGTGAGCGAGCTCAACGGAGCTCTGTCGGGATTGCTGCAGATTTCTTTGTGGGCAGAAAAAGGTGCCAATGCAGTCAGGAGCCCAGTACAAAAGGGCAGCTTGCAGCACCGGGTGAAACAGAATGAGTGAGTGAGAGAGGGGGAGTAGTGAGCTCAAAAGATCTCTGCCTGGACTTTAGAGTTGCCCACCCTCCCACCTAGGTTCCTCTGTGGTCCTATATTACAGCAAGGTCTCTGGGGAGGAGACAAAGTAATGATTGGATACTTTTAGGATTGTTGTAATAATACAGATTTAGTTGTTCTATTTATTTCTCTAACTGAGCTAAATACTGAGCTATACTGTTAGGATTGCTGTAATAATACATATTTATTTGTTCTGTTCATTTCTCTAAGTGAGCTGAGTAATACTTGGAGTGCAACAGGATTTCTAACTGGGCTAAGTGAAACTATATGAGAGCTGAGAACAAAAAGTATGGTAGCCGAGGGGTGAAAAATGGACAAGGAGGTTTTAGGATTGCTACAGTAATACAGTATCTAACGGATGAGATTTGAGACTGAATTAACTCAGTCAGCAAGGGAGCTAGTGTTGGGGGGGGACAGGAATTTGAGTAGATAGGGCCTAACAGTTGTAGTAGGGTACAGAAACCGAGAGTACGATTCCACAATATAAGATGGGGGCCAAAATGGGGCAGGTGCCACATGTCAATAGGGCAGGCATCTTTGGAAGGGTGGTGGGGTGTACAGGGTGTGGGTCCCCCATGATCCTGGACTGGGCTTGGAGGATGGGGGGTTGTATGGTCTGTAGATGACTGGCTAGTTTGAGGGAGGAACTGTGGAGGTTAGGGAGCAGTCTAGGTAGCAGGGCAGATGAGTACGGTAGGCATCCTGTCTGGGGGAGGAATAGGGGATGGCAAGGGGTGACAGAGGAAGAACAACTAGGGACTGAAACCGACCCCAGTATCAGAGGCACTAGCAGAAAAGAGAGGAGAAGGGAGGGGGTGCCTGAGGTGAGGGGGAGGCCTCCTGATGGGGAGGAAGAGACCACGATGAGTTCCAGGGGAGAAAGCAGATGGCTGCGGGTAGGAAGGGACCAGGGGTGGGACAAGGGGTGGCATGGACGGGAACACGTGGGGGGGACGATGGGGAAGAGATGTAGGGGGTATTGACTAGGAATAGATTTGAGCCTCTGCTATGGGAGAGAGAGGGGTAGCAGGAACATACTGAAGGGGGGAGGACAAGCGGGGCATGAGAGGGATGGCAACAGGTAGGGAAAGAGACAGCGAGGATGAAAGTGTAGAAGGGGGGCTAGTAAGGAAGGAGGGAGTGGTGACTGGAGGAGAGAAGGCAATGGGAAGGGGGAAGGATCGGAGGTGCATCACTATCAGGGTAGAAAGGAATGGAGGCTCTAAATTGACAACAGCGGGGATAGGAGAGGGGTTGGAAATCAGCAGGGGAGGAGGGGAGGTCAACATGGGAAGCCCTGTAGGAAGTAGTCAGGCTGGGCAGGGGTTCAGGGGGATGTGAGGAATGAAGCAGAGAAAAGGGGTGAGGCAGAAGAAGGGGGTGCAGATACAGAAGTCACAGAGGGTGCAGCTGATGGGGTAAGGGGTAGGAAAGAACAAATATTGGGGTGGTGGAAGGGGTATTAGAAGGGAAAGGGGGTAAGGGACGGTGGGGTACTTGTCCTGGGGGATTCTATACTGAAAGGGGTGAGATGGGGTGGAAGAGGGGAAAGGCACAGCCATATTTTGGTTGAAGCTATCCCCAGGTTGACTGCAGGAGGGGCAGGGCAGGCACTGCTCTAGTGTGCAGCGAGGGGGAGGAAGAAACCTCATTTAGTGTTGCATGTGGGTACAAACGACTTGGCAGTGGAGACTGTGGAAGTAGTGAGGGGGAGGTTCGAGTAGTTGGGCAGGCAGTGTGAAGGGGTGGGGCGTGGGTGGCATTCTCGAAGGTACTCCGTGTACCATGTGCAAGCATGAGGAGGAAGGGTAGGATTGAGAAGTTCAATGAGTGGCTGAGGGATTGGTGCCACACCAAAAATTATGGGTTAGTGACTAACTGGGGTAGGGTGTGGGGGAATAGTGACTTGTACATGGGGACAGGCTACACTTGAGCAGGGAGGGGAGGGAAGTATTAAAGGTGGGATTAGAGGGGTATATCTCTACTAAGGTGGATTTAAACTAGTGGGGGGGGGTGGCCAAAGACTGAGGTTGGTAGAACGGTCTGGAGAGGGGAGCCCTAATGAGATCACCCTCCCTAGATGTAGGTAAAGGCAGAGGCGTAGTAACCCAGGGAGGGGGCAGGCAGAGTGGCCTGAGTGTAATTCAGAAGGCACCACCATCCGGTAAGAATAAGGAGGAGAAAGGGTGCGGACTACCGGGAGGAGGGACACAGGCCAAGGAGGAGAACAGTGAGGAGAAGGAGGGGTATGGGTGGAATGTGTTCTCTCGCAATGTAAGAAGCCTGGGGAACAAAATTGCAGATCTTCAGGTGCTCCTTTCAGAGGGGAAGGTGGACACTGCTGCAGTGACAGAGACTTGGGCCACAGAGTACTATGATTGGGACATGGTAATCCTGGGATACAGGATATACAGGAGGAGCTGGGGGTTGGAAAGGGGGGGTTGCACTCTATGTGAGGGAAGGGATTAAATGCATAAGGGACAAGGGAGAAGAGGAGAGGACAGAGGCGCTTTGAGTGCAACTCCAGGACTCCAAGGGCAGGAAGCTGAGGCTGGGAATGGTGTACAGACCACCAGCCCAATCCAGGGAACTGGATGGGGAGTTGGCCGAGCAGATAAGGAGGGTGTGTAGAAGGGGGAGTGTGGTGCTAGTGGAGCACCCCGGCTGCTAGCAGTACCAGGGAGCAGGTGCTCCTTGATGCATTCCAGGATGGCCTTCTGATGCAATTGGTAAGTGGGTCTACAAGGCTTGGTAGCACTCTGGAGCTAATACTGGCAAATGGGGAGGCAGTGAGGGAGATAAGGGTGGAGGACCTACTAGCAGCTAGCGACCCCCAAACAATGTGGCTCGTTGTCACGCTGGGCAGGGAGACAGGAGGCACGGGCACTAAGGTGGTGGATTTTATTATGGTGGACTTTGGGGGGATGGGAGCAATACTGCAAGGGAGACTCCAGGATATAAGGCTGGGGATGGATGCAGAACAAAAGTGGGGAATCATAAAGACTGGGCTAACAGAGGCCACAGTAGCCTGCACCAGGACCAGGAGTAAGAAGAGCAGAGCCAAGAATCCATGCTGGCTGAACAAGGAAGTGCTACAAGGGGTGAGGGCAAAGAGGACTGCATACCATAAGTACTGAAGAACAGGGAAGGGAGAGGATAAGGAGGCTTTCGGGAGTTGGTCAAGGGAAGTGACCTGGAGGGTGAAAAAAGCTAAGGCCTCCAGGGAATTAAGGTCCACACAGGGCATAAAGGGAGGGGAAAAGGGCTTTTTAAGGTATGTCAGGGAAAAGACGAAGTGCAAGGAACATATTGTGATGATAAAGCAGGGAAGGGATTGGATGGAAAAGGGTGAGGAGCAAGTGCAAATTCTAAATGAGTACTTCTGCTCTGTTTTCATTAAGGAGATGGATGGTCACCTACCAGAATGGACTGGGTGTGTGGAAAGGGGAGAAGAGGTGATGGACAAAGTGATCACTGGGAGCAGGGTGCTAGAGGGGCTGAGGGCAGTAAGGGTGGACAAGGCAGTAAGTCCTGATGTCATCCACCTCAGGGTGCTGAGAGAGATGGTGGAGCTGTTGGCTGAGCCACTGGCAGATCTGTTCAACACCTCCCTGGAAACAGGGTGTGTGCCCCAAGACTGGAGGGTGGCCCATGTGGTGTCCATACACAAGAGTAGGCCTTGGGAGGAGCCAGGAAATTATCAGCCGGTAAGTCTCATGTCCATAGTGGGTAAGCTTATGTAGGCGATACTGAAGGAGAGGCTGGTGGCATTCCTAGAGAGTAATGACCTCCAAGATGGGCGGCAACACGGATTCATCTCAGGGAGGTCTTGTCAAGCCAGCCTAATAGAATAGTATGACTGGGTGGCAAGGGAGTTGGACAGGAGCCATGCGGTACATGTCCTGTACTTGGACTTCAGTAAGGCCTTTGATAGAGTACCTTATGGAAGACTGGGGGGGAAGGTGACGGCAGTGGGGGAAGGAAAAAGCTGACTAAATGGATAGAGAACTGGTTACAAGGGAGGGTGCAGAGGTTGGTGGTGCGGGAGCTCTCAGCACCCACAGCAGTGACAAGTGGGGTGCCGCAGGGGTCAGTGCTGGGCCTGGTGCTATTTCGGCTCTTTATCTCTGATACAGCACATGGCAGGGTTAGTCTATTTGCAGAGTATACCAAATTGGGAGCGGTGGTGGACGAAGAGGACAGATGGGAAAAACTGCAGGGGGACCTAACCAAACTAGAGACATGGTCGGTGGAGTGGCAGCTAGGATTTAATGCAAAGAAGTGTAAAAGGATGCACTTCAGGGCTAAGAAACAGAAGAGGGACTATTGGTTGGGGATCACAGAGGAGGAGAAGGACCTAGGGGTGTTGGTAACTGGGAGCATGAAAAACTCGGTCGGGTGCAGGAGAGCAGTAGCAAAGGCAAACAGGACGCTGGGGTGCATCGCACGGGGGTTCTCATCCAGACACAGGGATGTGATCCTACCTCTCGACAGATCATTGGTCAGACTGCAACTAGAGTACTGTGTGCAATACTAGAGGCCATACCTGAGGAGGTATATAAAGTTACTGGAGGGTGTGCAAAGGAGGGAAAAAAAATGTTAAAGGGGTGGAAGGAAAGGAATATGAAGTTAGACTGAAGGAGCTGAACATGTACACACTGGAGGAGAGGAGGGATAGGGGGATATGATTGAATCATTTAAATACCTGAGGGGGGTAAATAAACCTAGCACCATGGGGGTGTTTAAACTGAGAAGTGGAAGAGAGAGGAGTGGACATGGACTAAGGTTGGAAGGGGGACATTTCAAGAGGGAAATGAGGAGGCACTACTTCACTGAGAGTGTGGAGTCTAGTTGGAATGCGCTGCCAGATGGGGTGGTAATATGTAGAACAGTCAATAGCTGTAAGATGGGTGGGATAAAGCAAGAGGAAGAGTCAGGGGGCCACGGGCTGGGACAAACAGGGGAGGAACTGAGCAGGAGCAGGCTGGGCAGCTGCAATCTTGGGTGCTAGCTGCACACTCAGGTAGACTTAGATAGACCGATTGGTGTGTTCCATTGGCAGAGTTGTATGTTCATATGTTCATATGTAAAATCACAGTGACTCTCTTCATGAGCAGAGGTCCTAAAATGCCTATGTTGAAAATTTGTTGACAAATGTCCATGAAATGACTGTGTTACAAATGTGCATTGTGCAGTTTCCACGCACCCTCGTAACTTCACAAATTTGTAGTATTTTTACTCTAGATTTTCAGCATTGGCATTTTTTCAGACTTCCTTATAATCAGTACAGCTGTCATTTTTCACATCCTGCCCAAAAAATGCATTTATGCATCTGACGCAGAATAGCGCGGTTGCTGTAGAAAATCAATGTTGGGGATAGAGTAAGAAAATCATAGTGACAGTGTTCATGAGCAGAGGTCACAAAATGCCTATGTTAAAAATTTGGTGAAATAATTCCACAAAATGACTGTGTTACGTGCATGCATTGTGCAGTTTCCATGTACGCTTGGAAGTTTGAGCATTTTTAATATTTTCACGACAGATTTTCAACATTGCCATCTCTTCACACCTCCCTATGAATGGTACAGCTGTCATTCTTCACATCCTGCCTGATCTGTGTTTTTGTATATCTGGCGCACAACGGCACGGTCTCTGTGAAAACTCAAAGTTCGGGACACATTAACAAAATCACAGTGCCACTGTTCATGAGAAGAGGTCCCAAATGCTTTCATGAGGTGGGGGTCACAAAATGGCCATGTTGAAAATTTGTAGTGCAAATACCAACAAATGCCCGGGGCATTAGGTTTTCTAACCATAACGTCCCACCCTGCACAGACCAACAGGCATCAGAGGTATGCCTTTGGATTGCCAACTGTAATGCTCATGCCATTCCACCCCACCCACCCGCCCCTGCAGCCAGCGACAGACATCGAGGTGTGCCATGGACTCTTCAGCCCCAGAGTTCACCCCATCTCCTATACTGCACCCATTTCAGTGTATGTCCTTATGGAGTGGGGTGACTGTAAAGCCGAACACCCCAAGGCACACCTCAACACTTGTCAGTGTCTGCAGGATAGGGTGAGGTGAAATGGCATGAATGTTATGGGCAACAAACCAAACGCATACCCCAATGCCTGTCCGTCTCTGCAGGGTGGAGGTGGGGTTGGCGTGAAGTTCAATACTTCACTGCCATTCCTACTCTGCATCTGTCTAACTCCTGCATTTCCAATGCTAATACCAGCAAGCAAAGATTCAGCATTGACAAATGCTTGTTATAATAGGGTATTAATGGCAATAATATTAGGTTTCAGAAATGTTCGCTAACTTTTTAAAATCACAAATATAGTGAAAATTAAACTCAAGTGAACATTTTCTAGACTACAGTAGTTTTCCTAATAAATATTTATCAGCTTTGTCTAGTATGATAGAATTATTCTTTTCACAGATTTATAGAGTTATTTCTTCTCCCCCTGGCTGCTGGAGGTCTGACTTTGAGCAAGTAAGGAGACTCTGAGAAATATAGGAAATTCCTATCTCAGAACAGGAAGATAAGGAGCTTTAAGAGCACAGAGGCAGTAGGTAAGTAGGGAAAATAAATAAATAAACAGAGGAAAGAGTAAGTATTCAAAACAACAGTTAAGGGGCCAGAAATAAGGCATGATGGGAGTGGTGCAGTACAGTGGCTGTGGAGCAGCAGTCTTCCGGGAGACATTCTGGAGGATGCAGTGTTGTCCTATCTGCAGGCACCTCTCTGGGCTGAGGGAGAAGGTTGCTCATCTCCAGACTGAGTTGGCCAGGATTTGGGGGACCTCCTCTCCCACCCAGGGACCACCAGGGCCATCACTGCTGCCTCAGAGGTTGCCAAGGAAGAGGAGTGGTTGGACCACAGTGGGCTCAGGGAGGGTGAGGGTGGTGGAACAGAGGTGCATCTCTCCAGTTGTGCCTCTCCACAATTCGTATGCCACTCTAGCAGAGTGTGGTTCCTCTATAGAGGCACCTGTAGTGGAGACCAAGGAGGATGTTGGGAACCTCCACAAAGGAGACCCACAGGAAGGTGGCATAGGACCCCACAGGGGAAGGAAACAACTCCTGGTGGGGGATTCCATTGTTAGGAGGGTAGATCAGGGGGAGGAAGGGGAGGGGGAGGTAAGGTGCCTGCCTGGTGCCATGGCTTGGAGGGACAGGGAGCGATTCCTCAGGATCGCGGGAGCAGCTGCACAGGTGAGGGAGCTAGATGTCATTGTCCACCTAGGAACAAATGACCTGGCTGGGAAAGGGATCAGGACAGTACAGGAGGAGTTTGTACAGTTGGGGAGGGGCCTTAGACAAGTAGCACGCATGGTAACCTTCTCAGGGGTGCTGCCTGTCTACAGCATGGGTGAGGCTAGGGTGCTACACAACATGGGATTCAATCAGTGGTTGAAAAAACTAGTGCAGAGCTTAGGGGTTTGGCTTCACTGGGGACTGGGGATCCACCTGGAGGGATGCAGGCCTATACTGGCACGATGGTCTGCATCTGTCCAGGAGGGGAACCAGGATCCTAGGTGATAGGTTTAAATGCTTCATTGGCAAGCATTTAAACTAGCCAAAGGGGGAGGCACTGGAAAGGAGCAGGGAAATCCTAGCCCCCCCACCAAAATATCAGGGTAGTTAGTGAGGTAAACACCAAAATAGAGATGTCGATAGGGAGAAGGGCAGGGGTAAATGGAGAAAATGATAAAGGCAGTAAGGACAGGGATGGGGCAAAAAGGGGTAAGGCCATCAAGAAATGGAGGGTAATGAGTACCAATGCCCATAGTCCGGGCAACAAGATCCTTGAACTGGTGGCATTGATGGAAGAGGGATAACTGGATATTGTGGCAGTCACAGAAACATGGCACACAGAGAACCATGACTGGGAAGTTAACATTCCAGGATATACAACCTACAGGAGAGACAGGGAGGATAGAAGAGGTGGAGGAGTAGCTCTCTATGTAAGGGAAGGGATAAAAGCAATGGAACAAAAGAGTAAACAGGGAGGAGAGGAGGCACTGTGGGTCACCTTAGAGACTGGAAATGGCACCACAGACCACACAGGGGTTGTATACAGACCTCCATCTCAGGGGGAGGGAATGGATAAGGATATGATAGAAGGTATCCTTAGGATGGCAGAGAAAAGGTAGATACTGTTGATGGGGGACCTGAATATTCCAGATGTTAACTGGAGCACCTTTTTGCAGCCATATCCAAGAGCAGAGCCATTCTCGATGCCTTAAAGGTGGCATGCCTCAGACAGCTAGTGTTGGAACCCACTCGGGAGGAAGCAGTCTTAGACCTTGTACTCTCAAATGGGGACCGTGAGAGGATCTCAGATCTAGAAGTGCGTAGCCATCTGAGAACAAGTGACCACCAAACAGTGTGGTTCATGAAAAACTCAGCTGCAGAGTCAAGCCATACAAAAGTGAGGGTACTGGACTTCAGGAGGGCTGACTTTGTCAAAATGGGATAGTGCCTTAGAAAAGCACTAGCAAACAGGCAAGAAGGAGGGGTGGAGCAACAATGGCGAAACATCAAAACTGCCATCACAGAGACAACAAGCCTTTGTGTGAAGCAAATAAATCAAAATGAAAGAAAAAGCCACTATGGTTCTCAAAAGATGCGGGAAGGTTAGGGAGAAAATATAGCATTTAGGAAGTATAAGAAAACACAGAAGGAGCAGGACAGTGAACTGTACCAGTTAAGGCAAAAGGAAGCAGGAAGGCAGTCAGAATAACAAAGGCCCAAACCAAGGAAAAGATAGCCAACTCAGTTAAGAAGGGGGCTAAAACCTTTCATAGGTACATTAGGGAGCGTAGAAAGACAAAGGGAGTGATAGTGAGGCTGAATAAAATGGACAGTGGGTGGGCAGAGAGGGATAGTGAAAAAGCAGAGATACTGAATGAATACTTCTGCTCAGTATTCACAAAAGAAGAGGAAGGGGAGGTGTAAAGGTGTGGGTATCATAAAGGAGGATGTCTTGACAAATAATTGGTGCTTCAAGCAAAAAGTTTTATTTAAACGCATAAATAAAACAAAAGTCGAACTTCAGACGATTATAAAAATAAAGAAATGAGGTTACAATGATGATACGTTCAGATAAACACCAGAATATTGCTAGTGCATCTGCCTTGAATGAGGACAGAACAAGTCTGTACCTCACTAAACTATCTGTCTGAATGAGGCTAACACAATTCTTTATATACCTGTTCAACCATGTGACTTTTCTGTCCCTCCCCTTTTAGATAAATGGAACATTCTTTATTAAAGATAAACAAAGGTTTTATATTATAACACTTTCACAATGCAGTTTTTACATTAGAGAGCATAATACTGGTTCAGGATCTGCAAATAGGAAGGTTATTCTAAAGATAAATTCTAAAGTGTTGCAACAGAGCTCCACCCCCTAAAATATACCTTTAAATACAGACAGGCATCAGCCGGCCGGCTCTAAAGGAAAAACTCTACCAACGGGTTGCCATAGAGGAAGGTCTGTTCATTTAATCCAAAACGTATACTTAAACTGAACTTAAACATAGAATTTCTATAACTTTTACATGGGGGGGGGTTATACCAGTCTGGGTTTCAATAGAAAATGAAAACAGGGACCAAAGACATTACAAATATGTTGTAATTGAAACATTTTGAGAGTTCACAGAGTAGAAGGGGACAACTCTGCTTAACAATAGGCTGTATGACTTAAAAAACGTCCCTAGTGCTAGAATTCACTACGACGTACTTCTAAAGCAAGGGGAAAACGCGAAGAGCAGAAAAATTGCAACAGCTTCTATGGTCTTCTATTTCGGCTACCAAAAGTGGGGTGTTTTATATCTAATTACTTATTTTGCAACTGAACCCGCAATGCGCAAATAAAATAAAAGAAATGGGGGGGGTTACCACCGTTCGCAACAAGGTGAGAGGAGATTCGCACATTCGTGTAGGAGCAGGAAATACTATCACGTACTACAAGGTGTACGCACGACCTGGCGTTACATAGCCCGACTATTTGGAAATAAATAAATAAACTCTGGGATAGGCTACAAAAGACGCAAGGCTGCTGCAAAATATACAGAAATTCCAAGCAGCTATTCTTTTAAATTTCTATGCAGAAAATGTATCCAACCAGCCCAAAACTTCAGGAAGGGGTTTGCAATGAGGTTTAATTCAAATACCAGAAATATAAAAAGAAAAATACACAATAAAAAAACGCGATTAAAACAGGTATTTTATATAGGTGGCCAGCCTATACAACAATAGTGTTTTAGGAAGAAAAACAAAAAACAAAAATGCTGTTGCAACAGACTACAAAACAAAAATTAATTTCTGGTAGGAGCATTAAACCTTTACAGGAGGTACCTAATCCAATTAACAGAAGCACTCTGGATAGGGGGGTCGATCCCAGTCCTTTCACAGAAGAAATGGTTCTGAAAGAACACCTAAAACTGAAGGTGGACAAAGCAATGGGGCCTGACAGGATTCACCCCAGAATTCTAAAAGAATTAAGGGGAGAACTAGTGACACCACTGACTACCCTTTTTAACAAATCATGGGCGGATGGCATGGTACTTGAGAACTGGAGAAGAGTGGATGTGATTCCCCTTCACAAAAGTGGGAGTAAGACAGAGGCAGAAAACTACACACTAGGGATGCAGCGAATTTCAATTCCACTTGTGGTATTAAATTCAAATGGCGGAGCAATCTACGAAATATTTCCGTCCAAGTCAGAGTTTTGCCTAGGCAAAATTTCACCTTCCACAGTGAAATTCTGCCTTCCACGGGTGAAATTTCACCTTCTACGGGCAAAATTTTGCCACTCCACCATGTGAAATTTCGCATTATGCTCCGCAAAATGGGTGGAGTTTCACGGATTACTCCACGAATCAAATTTCACCCACTTCACCCACCACTACTATAGACCTGTCAGTTTGATCTCTGTGGTAGGGAAAATGATGGAATCACTTCTGAAGGAAAGAATTATTGAGTTCCTAGAGGCCAGTGGGGCACAGGACCCAAGGCAGCATGGATTCACAGTGAGAAGGTCATGCCAGATGAATCTAATCAATTTCTTTGACTGGGTGACCAAAATTGTAGACCAGGGAGGGATTGTGGACATGGCCTACTTAGACTTCAGCAAGGCATTTGACACAGTCCCACACAAAAGATTAATAAACAAATTAGCCAGCCTGGGAGTGGGTCCCAGGGCAGTAGCCTGGGTAAAACATTCACTGGACAACAGGACACAGAAGGTAATAGTAAACGGAGTCCACTCTGAAGAAAGGGGGGTTACTAGTGGGGTACCGCAGGGTTCAGTACTGGGTCCAGTCCTTTTTAACATCTATAAGTGACATTGCAGAGGGACTTGAAGGAAATGTATGCCTCTTTGCAGATGACACAAAGATATGAAACAGGGTTGATACACAAAGCAGGGTGGAAAGGATGAGAAGGGACTTGGCAAGGTTGGAGGAATGGTCAGAAGCATGGCAGCTTGGATTCAATGCAAGGAAGTGCAAAATAATGCACCTGGGAAACAAAAACCCAGGGGAAGAGTACACAATGGGGGAGAGGTAGTAACAAGAACAAAAATGGAAAGGGACCTGGGGGTAATCATATTAGATGACCTTAAGGTTAGCAAGCAATGTGAGAAGGCGGTAGGGAGGGCTGGGGGGATACTGGGATGTATAGGGAGAGGCATCACCAGCAGAAAATAGGAAGTTGTTATCCCTCTGTACAGACAGTTGGTGAGACCCCATCTGGAGAACTGCATCCAGTTCTGGAGACCCTATCTCTGCAAGGACATAGACAGGATGGAGGCAGTCCAGAGGAGGGCAACTAAAATGGTGCAGGGTCTGCAAGAGAAGCCATATGAGAAGAGACTAAAGGAGCTTAATATGTATACCCTTGAAGAAAAGGGGGGGACATGATTGAAACTTTTAAGTACCTTAGTGGAATCAACAAAGTCCAAGAGCGTAGCATCTTTCAGAAAAAGAGATGTCCAAGAACAAGGGGACACAATTTGAAGATGGGGGGGGGGGGACAGCTCAGGGGCCATGTGAGGAAGTATTTTTTGACAGAGAGGATGATGGACACATGGAATCACCTTCCTGAGGAGGTTGTGGGGTCTAAAACTGTGGGAGAGTTCAAGAATGCATGGGACAGACATAGGGCAATTCTTGTCGGGGGTAGGAAGAAATACCCTGTTGGCTAACTAGGATCTGCAGCTTATCCAGTAGGTATAGAAATAGGCAGACTAGGTGGGCCAAGTGGTCCTTATCTGGCATCAGAGTCTATGTTTCTGTGTTTCTATATTTCTCCATTGTGAGCAACCCCTGGCTGGGTAGTGGTTGCTTCCTCAAAGAATGAAAGTTAAAGTCTTATTTTTGTGTATACTGAGCTAAAGGAATACAGGACTTGTGGCAGGATAACAAAAGAATCGGTCCACTTAAAGCTGCCCCACACATGTCCACTGACTTAATTTTTTCCATTCAATTTTTCTTTTATTCATAACTTTAGCATTTTATAAGATTTCCATACCAAACTTGGTGATGACTTCTGGAATCTCTTCTGTCCCCACCTCAGTCACGTTAGTGGTAACTTATAAGCTCACAAGTCTTGTATCACTATAGCTCTGTATATAGCAATACAAGATGTTTGTGCAGCAGATGGCAACCAACCAGGGAAGTGACAACAGGGTTCATGATGGCCGCCATAGTAGGTAGGTTTGCTTTAGGGTTGGTTCAGAGGCTACCAGGATGGGGACCACTGTACAACAGGAAATTAATTCTAGTGGGGATTAGGTAAGTGGGGAACCACTGGACACCAGGTAAATGATTCTAATAAGAATAAGCTGGGGGGGGTAACATTGGACACCAAGGTTGTTGCTTAGGATGCCAATGGGGATTGAGAAGGGTGCACTCCTAGACACCAGTGAGAGTACAACTATCCATCTTCACTATACTGGCACTGGGGATGGGGAAGATTGACAGAGTGTAAAGCGTATGTCATCCTTACCAAATGATAGGGTGACTGGGTGAGGGTGACAGGTGCTTCTCACTCTGTTAAAAGGTACTTTTTGCTTGTGTTAATTAGCACTGCTCATGCAGGCTATTGACATGTGCAAAAGCTTCAGTTATCCCAGTGTACTAATGAATGAGATTCCTTCTGTTTTACATGTTCTCTTAGGGTGGTTTTGCACTCATGCATAAAGTTAGGCTTCTAATATGGGAAGTATAGTGCACACTTACACAAAGCTCACATTGCAAGAGTAAACGTTTGCACAACACAAATGCTTTGGATATGTTGCTCCCTGTCTTAAGTGACTCATTATATATTTATTTATTAGCTTTTGTTTACTGGGTAAGCACACTAGACAAGGAATGCCTATTTTCAGATACGACCCGGGAGATTAGAAGAGCACGGTTTACAGAAAAGTACAAGGGAATTACAACAATGTGAAATACAAGCAACAAGCAGGGTGATACAAATAAACAAGTACAAGGATGAAGAGATAAGCATATACATCAAAGGTAAGAACAAGCAAACAATAGTTAAGAACAAGCAAACAATAGTTAGCATTAGTACTATGGCAACTCATGAGCCAATGGTCTTAAACATTTTTGCATGAAACCTATCTGGTTTAGGAGAACCCATGTTAATCTAAATTCCCTTGAGTAATTGTTCCCTTAAAATGAAAAAGTTATGTGATTAATTAGTATCTACGTGTGCTTTAATCATTCTGCAGGTATTTGTTAAGCTGGGTAATGGAAGAACCAAACTTAAAAACAATATTTCTCACTTGGCCTTTCCTGCATAACTAAGTTGGAAAAATGAGAAACCATGTAATCTTTTTATATAGGCAAAACTATAAAACAGATCAACCAGCAGAGGTCATCAGACACCAATCTTTTGTTTATGAAATTTCTATTCAAATTCAAAATTGTTACATAAAGGGCTTTCAGTAGACCCTAATGATTCCAGAGTGGTATCTTTCATTTCTGTATTTATTAAAATGTATTATCTGGAGGAAAGATTGACTCCATGCATGATTCCTTCATGTTGCACTCACATGGTATAGATGCATCCCAATGTTGATTTGCCCTGCATCAAGGAGGAGGGGGACTTGGGCCAGCCTGGTGGGCTGAGGGTTGAGGCACTGGATGCCACACCTCGCGCCATGCTGGCGATCCAGGTTCAGAAATGAGCCCGGGTTACCAGGGGTCGGCAGGGGTTGGAAGAGATTGAGCATCCGGAGGACTGCTCTCTCTTCCCGGAGAGTTTCGAACCTCGCCATTCAAGAGTGACTTTTTGGTAGCTGGAGGATGCAACAGTAGTGACGATCCGTAGACAGGGAGCGGAGTTGTGGGGTACGTTGCCTTGCAAGCTGAACTCCAAGAGGACAGCAACTTAAAGTAGAAAATCCCCACTCCTGGGGATAGATGACAACACCTCGGGCTCCAACGTCCACACTCCAGCATCGGGCCCATGCTGCCCCTCCATGGCTGACCTCGTGTAAGCCTGGCACTATATGCTGTAGATAGAGTGCTGTGGGCAGAAAGGGTGGCCCTTCCTCTGGGGGGTGTAGATCCAGGGGTTGTGTCGGGCTGCATAAGGGGAGGGGAGGGGAGCTAAGTGGTCTTAGGTGGGAGGTAGAGACATGGAATACCGAGGATGCCTGAGAGAGTTCCCTGGGACCAACTGGGAGTAGAAAAAGAATTGGAAAAAAAAAAAGGGAGGAGGGGGACAGGGAGGCCCCACAGCATTTACAGTGCCCCTGGCCATACATCTGTGGTTTTCCTGATCTGATTCTACTCTTTCCATGGAGCTACACAAGTGGGTGGGTGAGCAACCTTGTAGAATACAGGGATATGATCCATCATTTACATGTACAGTAGAAGCCGGAGGATGTTTAGATTATGCCAGGAGGGACCCTACCTTAATGACTACCACCAGTGTTAGAATTACACTTTGGGAGCTAGGGAGGCCCATAAGGGTGCTATTTTTACACTGAGCTCCCTTCCCATTCTAAGTCAATGGCAGTGATCAGGAGCTACCGAGGATAACTTTAGAGCTGGGGGGCTGAGCCCTGGCAAGATCCCTGTAATTCCAGCACTGGCTACCATGCCAAGGCATACTGTTGGGGTTTGAGTGCTACCAGTATCACAAACTAGACTGTGCTCAGCCCTCTTCTTTCTCATGGTGGGCTGGTTGACATGCGGTCAGCAACTAGGGGCAGTTTTTTTTTTTTGGTGTTTAAGAAAATGTACTACTGCTACTAGCAATACAACAGTCCTTGCCATGAAGCAATATTTCATGATCCCCTGCTTACCCAGGGAAGGGGATCCACTTCCTTGTTGGACTGGAGTAGTTGTTGGCAGTATATATACGATCAGTACAGAAACATAGAATTTGATGGCAGATAAGGACTGCTTGGCCCACCTAGTCTGCCCATTTCCCTATTTAATGGATAAGCTGCAGATCCTAGTTAATCAACAGCCTACTTTCTCCTACCCCCCCCCACTAAAATTGCCTTATGTCTGTCCCATGCATTCTTGAATTCCCCTTCTGTTTTCGACTTCACGACCTCCTCAGGAAGACTGTTCCATGCATCCACAACCTCTCCTTGAAAAAATACTTCCTCACATTACCTCTGAGTCGACCCCCCTCTAGCTTCAAATTGTGCCCCCTTGTTCTTGCACATCTCTTTTTCTGAATTATGCTACCCTCTTGGACTTTGTTGATTCCCTTGAGGTACTTGAAAGTTTCTATCACATCCCCCTTCTCCCTCCTTTCCTCTAGGGTATACATATAAAGCTCCTTTAATCTCTCTTCGTATGGCTTCTGTTGCAGACCCTGCACCATTTTAGTTGCCCTCCTCTGGACAGCCTCAATCCTCTCTATGTCCTTGCAGAGATGGGGTCTCCAGAACTTCATGCAGTACTCCAGATGGGGTCCCAACAACTGTCTGTACACAGAGATAACAACTTCCTGTTTTCACTAGTGATGCCTCTCCCTATGCATCCCAGTATCACCCCAGCCCTCCTTACTGCCATCTCACATTGCTTGTGTAGGGGGCCGGAAGGTTCCCTGGACAATTACAGGACAGGCCAGACAAATCTGGAAGGAGAGGCAGGAAGCTTACACAGCGACCAAGATGCAAGAGGTTTATTTACCAGAGACAGTAAAAACAAGATAACAATTTTCTACACTGCGACATGACAATAACAATAACCAGCAAACAATACAATTAGGACCAACAACTGGTCCAACCAAGAACAGGGAGTCAACCCCTTTGAGTCCAAGTCCTATGTGCACTTGGCCGAGATGATGAAACCCGATGGACCAAGCTTGGGCATTCCTCTGCGCCGGCTGATTAGGGGGCACTGACCCCACAAAGTGCTTGTTACCAACAGACCATAATGAGGCATCCCCCAGATGAACAACACACAAAGGAGGAACACTGCTAGCTGGACGATGAAGAACTTGGCAATCCCCTGTGACTCCGGGCAAGAAGCTGAAGACTTCTGGTAGACAGATGGTTCCCTGGACAATCTGCTGCAATAACCACTGGCAGGTCCCCAGGCCAGATGACCTCTCAACAAGATGACTGTTGATGGAACGATCTTCGGGCTACCTCTGCGGGGTGACACAGACATGCACACACTTATGGACGGCCAGCAAAATAATAAAAAGGCATGCATGATGTTAACTGTGGCCCCTAAAGCTTGAGCCAGAGTGGCTCCTAAGCTGACTCACTACTGGATACCTCACTAGCAGCTCTCTACCACTTACCATTACAGGGCTGATGCTGGAACACTTGTGGTGGGACTTTGGCCCAGGTTGGTGTCACTGGAGGTGATTCTGCTGCAGATGGTGCATGGGCCGGGGACCTTCCTGGGTCAGCATCAGGCACTGGCGAAGTCGGTTTGGACAACAATAGTGAAGCTGGATGTCAGGTACACCAGGGCGCAATTCAATAATGGTTCCATAGCAAGCAAACAGTTCAGATTTTTAAACTAGACAGTTCAGTTTTTGCACAGAATACAGTCTCTAGGGGTGTTAGGCCGGCAGCAGTGCAGTTCGGTTTGGGTGCTGGGCCACTTAGGCTATAGGACCATCCCCCATCCACAAGCTGGTGCTGTACCTTTGCAGATACCCTCTACTGTGACTATTCCTGCAGAGCCAACCCCCTTCATTTACTGTCATAACCATCTGGTGGCAGGTTCTATGGGGCTCCCTGTTCTGAACCCTTTTTCCTCGTATTTAGCCTCTCTTGGCCAGGGGATGGCTATGGGCCTTTGCCTCTGTCCCTGCCCCTGGCACAAATGGCACCACAGCAAGATAAAAGGGCTGGCCAACCCACCTCTCTCTCCCGGGGGCCTTTACCATGCTGTGCCCCTCTAGTGCAAGCAGTGCTCTGCTCCCAAAAAATAGAATAAAATAACCCAGTTGGGCTCTCGCCACACCCAGAGTCTTCTCCCTTCCCCTGTCCCTCTGGGCCTTCAACCCACTGCTTGAGTTTTCCTGATTCTCCTTAGACTGTCTGTCCACCCTGGGAGCTCACCATGCCTCCCTTCTCCCTACTAGAGCTTTGGTCTCTTTACTTTCCCCTACACTCCCCCCTACTAGGGATCTGGCTCTTTAGGTATTTGTTTTCTGGGCACTCTGACCCTTTAACATTCTATATTCTCCCTCCCCCCCAGCTTGCCTAGCACCCATGGTGCAACTGTAATACAAACTGGGCACTTGGCCCACTCACTGCCATAGCCCAGGATGTCTGTGGTGCTGGGGAGTCTGAAAACGTGGCCAGGGAGCTGTGCTCCCACTCGGCTTCTTTTCTTTTACTGCAGCTGCTGGGCAGCGGAACTAAAGGTCTGTGGTGCATTTTCCTGCCTGGACCTATTTGTTGGTGCACCCTTTTGGTCCAGCTGCCGTTTCCTTCCCCCATCACCGATCGGGGTTCTGCATGAGGGGAACAGGTCACGTCGGGGAGCCTCAACTCCACCCGACTGACCCTGCTGCTGCCACCACAAGGACCAAAGCTGGAGGGGAGTGATGCCGGGGGAGCAACGGACCCAATGCAGGTACCAATCGTTTTCTTCTGTCCATGCTTTCTGCATCCTCCACCCTCCTGACTATGCCACAGACTGCCCTGAATGACCACTTTTGAGCCCTTTTGTAGGCTAGGGGAGGTCCTGGCCTCCAGCCAGAGGATTGGGCATGCAAGCCCCACAGGGAGGGTCTCCTGCCCATGACCCTCCTTCCCAGTGCCGAATGGCACGAAATAAAACAAAGGGACTGGGTGGGGTATGTAGAACTGCAGGTTGGGGGAAGGGACTAGCAAGAGAGACCAAAAAAAGGCAAAAAAGAAAAGAAAAAGTGTCCATGTCAGGGAAAAAGGTCCCCGTTTCTTTGCTGTGCCCCCCTTCAACTTCGGGGTACTACAATCATTCCCCCCTTAAACATACATGTCCCCATGTATGGGGGTCAGATGCTACAAGAGTTTTAAAACACAAATCACATTTTAGTACTGTGAACTATTTAACTATTTGACATAAAAACATGAAGGTTTGACTGGTCTACTGTAAAAATTTTAACCTACCACCACAATAAACCAAGAAAAGGGATGGACGACCTTGAAGTACCTTTCGGGAGTGGTTCCTGCCTCTTCTTGCTGATCTGTCCATCTGTCTTGACAGGAAGAGGGCAGGACTTTAGATGCATTCGGTGAACTAGCCTCTGTGTCCCGTCCCTGGCTTGGAGCTAGTAGCTATGCATTGTAGGGAAAGGGGTGCCCACAACGACGTACAGGTCGGGTTCCCAGTTTTCTTGGTTTGTTCTTTGGGATGGGGGCAAATTCAGGGGCCTCTGGATGCAAATGCTGGTTGAAGGGCTCTTTTTCCACTACCAGGGTGTCAAGTCCTGGGTGCTCTTGCAGTTTCTGGGGGCCAGCAGCATTACACTGGGACCACTTCTCCTTCTACAAGGATGCCTGTAGTTCCACCACACGTCTGCTGAGCTTTTCTTTTTCTTGCGTCGTGATTAGCAGTGACCGGTTCAGATCTTCAGTCATTACATCATAGCCTTGGATGATTTTGTTGCACCGGTCTGTGACCTCTTTATGGTGGTGGACTTGCTCGGTCTGATTCTTTGTTGATCTCGCTGACGGAGAGTCTTCCTGAAGTCATTACACTCTTTTTGCAGCTCAGTGTTTTGCTTGGCATATGTTGCAACCCGCTATATAAGCTACTGGTAGTGAGCCTCCCTTTGGGCATTCCATTCTGGGACCGGCTGCCTCACATCACAGGTGACAGCACTTGCCATTGTTACACGAGGTCCCTGCACCCTAATTGGTACCCTCAGAGGTACACCGTAGACAGCTGGTGCTTAAGCACATGTTATACTAACATATAGGGCTAAGGGCATCTACCATACAAGAGTAGATGTCAGGATATGTACGCAAATTGTTGTAATACACTTTGCTTGCTAATACATATATTCTGCTACATATTTTCTGTGTATTTCTTACTTGTAAGATGCCAAGGCTCCAGTGGCGGCTCTACGACAGGGCCCACCAGGGCACATGCCCCGGTAAAAAATGCTGTGCCCCAGTTGGTGCCCCATATGGTGCAGAACTTCCCCCATAGTAACAATATATCAGTGCCCTGGCTGCCATCGGCTGTGCCCCAGCTGTGCCCTGGTAACCATTTGTGGCTAGAGCCGATACTGCAAGGCTCCTGTGTCCTTGGAATAATTATGATATGTAAGTCAGCATTGCCACCTTTTGGTGATCTGTACCACTGCATTGAGTTATGTAAAACTCTGTATAAGAACTCTTTTGTTCACAAAGCGAAGACTACTACAAAATTGTATAATGTTATCTTGGACCGTGGAGCCTCCTCTAATTTAGCCAATAGGGCTTATCTCTGTAATTAGAAATGTTTCTATCTTACAGTAACCATAGTAATTATCATAGGTATATAATGTGATACACTAGTCTTGTACCTCGGAGATCCCAAGAGACACAAAGAAACCTCGAGGTATAGGGAATGCTTAGTACTGGCTCCCGGTTCGTATTGGTAAGAACTGCTTAGGGCAACTGTGATTTTATCCTTTTTGGTAGTAATAAACAAGTTTAATACTCTTATACAATGTGCCTATGATTACTTGCATTCCCAATATTGGCAAGAACCTGAAAGTGAGGTTTAGACCTCCTGACAATTGACGACCGCGTGCAGGCGATATTTGGTGTTTGTAAGTTCTCACTTGTTGCTATCACTTTTCCCTTTCCCACAGGGACAGTAGGTGTACATTCCCATATCACCTCTCCCATTTTAAAACCAGTTTGTAGTCACTTACAAAGTCTGGCTGTTGTCCTTTCGGGTGTGGTCAATGCCGACTCGACTCACTCCATTACAGCTTTGAATTGTAAGCCTACAACTTTTACAGTAGCCTGGCTGTGTATAAAGTGCTCCTGCTGTGGATCAATACATAGCACAGTGCCTTTTTCACAGTTTGATTTTTCATTCCCTCCCACACAATGGCCACCGTATCAAATATCTGTGCAGAACTGAGACTCGATGTCTCGAACTTCCTTACCTCCCATGGAGGATGGGCTAACTTCGCGTGGGACGCAAGTCAATCTGAAAACCCGATACTGGGGATTTCAACCCAGTACACAGAGACAAGACAATCAACCGTCAACAAGCGTCAGGCTAAAGGGCTGATGGTCGCGGCTCTCTATGCTGCTCTGGAAGCCTCTGAAGTGAGGTTTCGAACCCTTGATCTGCAAATTTCATCTCTTAAGCAACAAATGGGTTTGCAGGAAATGGAATGTGTTAGACTGCAGCAGAACTTGGAGTCTGAACTTCAAACTCTACGGAATGAAAAGGATTCACTTTTGCATCATTCAACTCAAGCTGGAGAACAGGAACTTTGTATGTTGAGGCAGGAATGTGAAAGTTTGAGGCAGGATAAGGGACAGGCATTACATATGAATGATTTGCAAGTGCTGCAATTGAGTGAGGAGATGGGAGAGCTACAGGACGAGGTGAACCAGGTACGTAATGACTTAGAAGTGGCTACTAAGGACAATCGCGAACTGAACGCCACGTATACAGTGTTGCAGAAGCAAATGCAGGATGAGGTTGATATGGATGTTGCAACTGTGAGTCATGCTGAATGTAAAACCAAGATGGCGAAACTGCGCCATCAGCGGGAGGTTATGGCTGGACATGTTAAGGCAATGGGAGGCGTAGCCCCTGCCTTACACACGACATCTGAAGGGGCGGTATCAGATGACATCTCTCAGTACAATGCTCAGTCACACCCCTACTATGGCCCAGAATCCCCACCCAGCCATCCACAACATGGCGGGTCCCCTCTACACCCACACCATGTCAAACATCATTGACGTCGTGATGCCCCTCATGGGAGACGCCAACATGGCGGCCCCCATGATGGGTGGGGGAGCAGGCCCAGGCCTGGTCCCAATGGTACCACCGGTAGCTGTTATTAATGTGGAAGATAGGCAAAATATAGAAACGATGATTAAAACTGCAATAGGCAATGTACCTCTTCCTGAGAGAAGTAAACGGGCCATTAAAACCCAGATTAGGCAGGTTCTACAAGAGGCTGGCACTCAGGATGGTATTGTTAATACTGCGGCCGAGGCTGCAGCTCGGGCAGCCCTAGATGGCGCCTGAGACAATCTACCTCTGCCTGATCGACCCAGTAATCCCCTACAAATGGCCTACTCTGTTCAGCAAATAGCTGACAGTATCGGTCGGATTAACCCGTCCTACAACCTCAGCTGTCACCTAGAAAAAGGTGCGTTCTAAATGCGAGATGCTTAGCCTCGCTACAGAATACCAGGTCCAGATACTACACCAAATCATCTATCCTAGTTTGTGGGCCAACCTCCCTGATGCCATCCGCCAGGATGGGAACGCCACCTTTGATGAGGTTGCAGCTGAGCTCATTTCTGCTCACAGCTCAGGTGTAGTAGGAGTGATGCTTGCATACCCTGTAAAACAGAATGCAAAGGAAAGTCCAGCGACTTACCACCAGAGACTTTGGATGGCCTACTGAGTACGAAAGCACCTGGCACAAGAAGCTGCAGATGTAGATCTTATTAAATATAAGACCCTGTTCCTTAGAAACATGATTCCTGCAGTACAAGAAAAGGTAGAGCTGACCACCTACCCCAATACCAATAGGTTTGCCGACATCCTTCAGAAAACTGAGAGTTTACCAACTCTATATCTGTGATCTGGGCTCTGGTTCCAAGAAGGTAGCCACCGTGGAGCCCGCTTCAGAGGCCATGACACACTACACTGTGGAAGGGCAGGCCCAACACCAACAGGCCCCTCCAGCTGATAACCAACACCCCCAGCAGACCCAACACCAACAACAACAACAACAACAACAACGACAACAACAACAACAATGGGGTGGGAACTGGAATTGGCATAAGAATAAAAAGCTTAAGGGTAAGGGTAAACCACAACAAAGAAGAACAGGC
Source organism: Neoceratodus forsteri (assembly GCA_016271365.2). Classification (NCBI taxonomy): domain Eukaryota; kingdom Metazoa; phylum Chordata; order Ceratodontiformes; family Ceratodontidae; genus Neoceratodus; species Neoceratodus forsteri. The sequence continues at coordinate 1,027,321,233 of CM057458.1, forward strand.
CCTTCATATAGGGAGATAGCCGAAGAGAATCAGAAATTCCGAGAGCTCCTGGGACAAGTGCGCTCTGTAGAGGATGCTGTTCTCGCACAGGTCCTTGTGGCTGTACAACCAGCAATCCAGACTCCAACAGGCCATGGGGATACTGGAAGTGCAGGCCTTCAGGCCAATATGAGCCTGAACCTAGAAGCTCCTCCCTATATAGCATTGGTGCAGCATGGTGAGGTGATCCACAGAAGTCAGGTCCAACCTCTCCATGCTACTAGCAATACAAATTGACAATTACAGGCCTCAGTCCGGATTGTAAACAAGCTGGTCTTGGATACAAATGGGAGATCCTGCACCGAGGCTGAGGTTGAGGGCCGCTTACTTGCAGTCTTGCTGGATACAGGTGCAGCTGTATCTGTATTACATGATGAACATCCAGACACATCCCTTGGGTCCACCAGATGGAGGATCAACATGTCAGGAGTTGATGGTACTAAGCTACCCACATACCGCTCTCTACCCTTACTGGAAGAGCTAGGCCACTTAAAGGACTCACACACCTTCCAGTTGATGGTAATGCATGATCATCCTAGTGTCATAGGGATCGACTTCCTTGCACCACACGGCTGTGTGGAAGATTTAGCAAACATGCTGCTGATATAGCTTCAGGATCAATACCACACAATTTTGATCCCTAATTCACATGTTGTGGCAACAATCTCTGCCAATGACAAGGAGTATGATGTCATAGATTTGTTCAAAGGTCACAAGCTTTTCCCAAAGCTTATTCCCATTTTGCAATGACATTTGGAAGCGTTTGCAATTAACAAACATGACTGTGGCAGAATGCACACTGTCATTGAAGTGCCAGGTCCGGCACATGAGAGGCAAAGGCAGTACCCTTTTCCAACTGAGGTCTTGTCTTCTCTCAGAGAAACAATTAAGTCACTTCTCAAGCAAGGAGCAATCAGAACTTGCGTTTCTACTGCTAACTCCCCAATGTGGCCTGTGAAAAAACCCACAGGTGCCTGGAGACTTACTATCGACTACAGGAAACTGAATCAGGTCACCCCCAGTTGTTCCCCAACTGTGGCATCAACACACCCAATGTGCTATGACTTTTGACCCCTGACCTGAAATGGTTCAGTGCCCTAGATATCTCCAATGGTTTTTGGTCATTGCCATTGTCCCCCAAGAGTCAATATAAGTTCACTTTCACCTTTGAAGGAAGACAGCACACTTGGACTTGCTTGCCACAAGGATTCCATAATAGTCCGGCCCTGTTCCATCTGCATATGATGGACACCCTTGAGGGTTTCTCTACTCCCCAATGTCTCTTGCAGTATGTGGATGACCTGTTGCTGGCAACTGCCACGCAGGAACAACATCTGGATCTCTTCGACGAGCTACTGACTCTCATTCAGAGAGCAGGCCTGAAATGCAACCAAGCAAAAGCACAACTATGTCAGAAAGAAATACTCTTTCTGGGTCTGAAAATAACTGACCAAGGTCGAAGCCCTACCTGGAAGAAGATACAAGGATTGCAAGGCTTGCCATTGCCTACCAGCGTGGCAACTCTTAGAAGGTTTCTGGGTATGGTGAATTATTCGAGGGATTTTATTTGTGATTTTGCTCAGAAAGCTGCTCCTCTGTGTGAGTTACTCAAAAAGGACATCCCATGGACTTGGGGCCCTATACACACACAGACTGTGATGTCACTGAAGCAGACCTTGGCCTCTGCCCCAGCTCTGGTCAACCCCAGTCCAGAACTACCATTCCATCTGGAATGCGCCACCTCTGACATTGCCATGTCATCAGTGTTATCCCAGAAGGTTCATGGCACCCTAAGACTCATTGCATATGCATCGCAACTCTTGACCCCAGTAGAACAGAAGTACAGCCTTTGTGAAAGGAACCTTCTGGCCACCTAGTGGGCTGTTAAGCACTTCCTGTATATCATTGGGTATTCTCCGCTGATCATCAACACTAACCACACACCAACCACCTTTCTGCTCTCAGATAGAGTGAAGGATAGGTCAGTCTGCAACACCAGGCTGACACACTGGTCACTTCTTCTCCAGGATGAAGACATACAGGTACACCCAACAAAAATTCCACCTATGCTGGCTCATGGACTCCTTTTCCAAGGAGAGCCCCATGACTGTACAGTGCAGTCACCTGATCTTCCAGATCCAAGTCCTTTCCTCCCTGCCACACCACAAATACTTGACAACACCTCTTTGTGTCATGTCTTTACTGATGGTTCAGCATCCTACTATCAGGGAGAACAAATCGCGGTGATGGGCATTCTAGTGATTTACCCTTACGGGAACACTGTTAAAATATCTAAGCACTACAGTGTAGCATCATGACAGTATGCAGAGATGGCAGCAGTGGCCTGTGCCCTCAAATTCATCCAGCATGGGACTGAAGATACCATCATTTTTACAGACCCTAATTGGGTTTGTTGTTCTCTTACAGAATTTATTCCTTTCTGGCAGAAGAACTCCTTCCTCTCCTCTGATGGCAGCCCAGTGAAGTACAAGAAATTGGTAATATACATACATTCACTGGCACAAAAATTTGCACACAAACTCTAAGTACACAAAGTCAAAGCTCGTTCTCTCCATGACCCCTATCATGCCTTCAATGACACAGCAGACACCCTTGCCAAGGAAGGGGCCCGAGGGAGGGACATCTGGATGATGGACCATCCAGAGGCCAATGCGGCAGTACAAATTGCAGCACTCAGGAAGATGTCTGAACCTTTTTCCCCCCGGACCTCTCAGCAGCCCAACATGTTGACACTGAACTCAAGGAAGTGTTCAGATTCCTTAACAAGAGTACCAAAGAGAAACTTCCCACACACAACCCCTATCGGAGGCATGAAGGTAAGCTACACTTGTTACCAGATGACAAGTTCATTTGGTACCAACCAGATGATTCCACCACCAAGTTGTGGGTGGTCCCCAGACACCTTAGGTCTGAATTCTTGCAGCAAGTTCATGATACGCCCAGTGGTGGGCACCAGGGAGTGGAAAACACCCTCCAAAGGCTAAAGACCACAGCCTGGTGGCCTGGTGTCACCAAAGATGTTAAACAGTACATAGAAAACTGTCTCATTTGTCTGCAAAACAACCCCATCCCTAACAAATGAAATGCCAGACTCTTACCACAATGGCACTCTGGCCCTTGGCATGCCATACAGATTGATTTTATTGGCTCCCTGACCAATACCAGCAGAAATAACAAGTATGCTCTTGTGGTAACTGACCTCTTCTCTAAGTGGGTTGAAGCTTTCCCCACTAAGACATGCACTGCTAAGACCACTGCTAAAATCCTGGTGAAACAGATTTTCTCCAGGTGGGGCCTACCTCTCAAGGTAGACTCTGACAAAGGAACCAGTTTTACAGGTGAGTTGATGAATGAATCCCTTGAACTCCTTGGAGTTCAGCAGAAGTTCCACATACCTTACCACCCCCAATCCTCAGGTCAAGTAGAAAGAGCCAATAGACGGATTAAGCAAATGCCTTCCAAATTCATTGAGGACAATCCCAAAACCTGGGATTCCCTACTGCAGTTACTCCTTATGACAATTAGGGGTACACCCTCAGCCACTACCTAGCTCACACCCTTTGAGGTGATGACTGGAAGACAGATGAGATTACCTGAACACCTGCTGTTTGACCTGCATACCCCCACCGCAGACTGTGTGTCTGTAGATCAAAATGTGGAAAAACTCTGAAAAGACCTCATACACACACACTTGTATGCTGCCAACTGCATAGGCAAGGCCCAGCAACAATACAAACTACAGTTTGACAAACACGCACAAGAAGTGGATTGGCAGGTTGGAGATCAGGTAATGGTACTCCGATTTGCACATACCACCCATTCTTTCCCCAATAAGTGGGAAGGCCCATACTCCATTGTCAACAAGCTCAGTCTGGCAGGCTATCAGGTTAGACTCCTGCATAATAATACGTTGACTGACAAATGGTTACATGCAAACCAGCTGAAACTGTATAAAGGAGCTTAATTACTTTTCCTCGCCCCATTGGGCAGAATAGTACTAACTTACTAATGTTTGATCTTGCTTTTCAGATACACTGACAAGATGGCTATCTTGTTCCATTATCTCCTCATCTCAGGAGTTATCCCCTGCATCCAAGGCATGGTACTGAACCTCCTACTACACCTTGATCATCCATCATCTTCTTCAGAGGGAGTATCCATCAATATACCCCATAGTCTGATTACTGTCCAGGAAGGTTCCAATGCTTACCTCACTGCCTCGGTTGTTGCTCCTGATAAATCTACCCTACAAATTGAGTGGCAAACCACATCGCAAGGACAAATTCTCCCTGTGGCCAAACTCTCCAAAGAAACTTTCCAGGGTTGGCCCAATGCTAAATTACCCCCCAAATGGTTCTCCGTCCTTGTTACAAACTGCATTAAGACATTCTGGTTTGTACAACATCACTGCCTTAAATGATCCTACGTATTGTAATTCTTTGTCTGAGGATTCTGCTCGAAAATTCTGTACTGTACACCACATGGCTTCTGCAGCCATGTATCTCTCTTTGTTACCACCCACTGACAAACAGCTTTTGGAATGTCCAAAGCACACCCCCTGGTCCTCGTAGTGTCTAACAGCCACTACCCTCCCAGGTTCATTAATTAATAACTTACAGTTTATGCATATACCTGTTTTGTTTAATCTTACTTAGTGGAATATGAAAGAATCTGGTATGTGTCACAATACTAATACATCAGCATTTTATAGTTCATTATTGCTTGATAGTTTAGCTGCATTTCCGATTCGTACTCAAGACCCTATTGCCGGGGTCCATTGTACTGAACATAGAGGCAACTTCAGGAGAAAGCCCAATCCTGATGACCGAAATACTAAATGTAATAGACGTGAAGTTGACAGTTCTGATGTCACAGGTGCAACAGGTACAGTTATGTCTATTTGGAATAAAGCAGACATTGCTGCTATCAAATCTCATTCTGCCAAGTTCTCCACTGGTCTGGTTAACAACATATTACCACCATTATTGCATGGTGTGGATGGCCTTAGTCAGGAAGAAAGATACACTGTATACAACATGCATGACATTGCTAAGGCATTTACTGATTCAAAAGATAAGATTAATGCACTGTGCATTGTCCTGCCCTACTCCACCCACTGATGCTTGCTTCTTTGGTCTCTGTTTCTTGTTTGACTCCTGGGCCAACATGGATGCTGCCCAATCTGGGGCTGGGACCCTTGCTTCATTTTGGTAATGAGTGCTGCCAGCTCCCACACCTGATATGCCGCATGGGTCAGTTCCTCTTGCATAACTCAGCAGGGATCCCACTCCATCTCTTCTCTTGCAGGCATCTTGGTGTGGGTAGCTTCAAGCTTTGGACTCCTTGATGTTTCTTATCCTGCTGACTACATCAAATGTAAGGGGCCAGAAGGTTCCCTAGACAATTGCAGGACAGGCCAGATGAATCTGGTAGGAGAGGCAGGAAGCTTACTCAGTGACCAATATGCAAGAGGTTTATTTACCAGAGACAGTAGAAACAAGATAATTTTCTACAGTGCGATAGGACAATAACAATAACCAGCAAACAATACAATTAGGACCAACAATTAATCAAACCAAGAACAGGGGAGTCAACCCTTTGAGTCCAAGTCCTACGTGCTCTTGGCCGAGATGATGAAACCTGTTGGACCAAGCTTGGGCTATCCTCTGCGCTGGCTGATCAGCAGGGAGCACTGACCCCACAAAGCACTTGTTAGCAACAGGCCATAAAGGGGCATCCCCCGGGTGAACAACACACAAAGGAGGAACACTGGTAACTGTGGTCCCTAAAGTTTGAGCCTGGGTGGCTCCTAAGCTGACTCACTACTGGATACGTCACTAGTGGCTCTCTACCACTTACCATTGCTGGGCCTTCGGCCCACTGTTTGAGTTTTCCTGATTCCCCTTAGGCTGTCTGTCCACCATGGGAGCTCACCATGCCTTCCTTCTCCCTATTAGGGCTTTGGCCCCTTTACTTTCCTCTACACTCCTCCCCCCTACTTGGACTCTGGCTCTTTAGGTATTTGTTTCCTGGGCACTCTGTCCCTTTAACATTCTATTTTCTCCTTTCTCTCCCCCAGTTGCCTAGCACCTGTGGCGTGAGTGTAGTACAAACTGAGCACTTGGCCCACTCGCCACCATGGCCCGGGACTTCTGTGGTGCTGGAGAGTCCGAAAATGTGGCCGGGGAGCTGTGCTCCCACCCGGCTTCTTTTCCTTTACTGCGGCTGCTGGGAAGTGTAACTAAAGGTCTGGGGCACGTTTTCCCACCTGGACCTGTTTGCTGGTGCACCCTTTCAGGCCGGCTGCTGTTTTCTTCCACCTCGCGAATCGGGGCTCTGCCCGAAGGGAACAGGTTGCATCGGGGAGCTGCAACTCCACCTGACCGACCCTGCTGCTGCCACCACAAGGACCGAAGCTGGATGGGAGCAATGCTGGGGGAGCCTTGGACCCAATGCAGGTATCAATCATTTTCTTCTGTCTGTGCTCCCTGCATCATCCACCCTCATGACTATGCCACAGACTGCCCTGGATGACCTCTCCCCTGCCCTTTTGTAGGGCAGGGGAGGTCCTGCCTTTGGCCAGGGAATTGGGCATGCAAGCCCTGCAGGGAGGGTCTCCTGCCCATGACCCCCTTCCCAGTTTCGAAAGGGCACAAAATAGAACAAAGGGACTGGGTGGGGTATGTAGGACTGCAGGTTGGGAGGGGGGGCTAGCGAGAGAGACAAAAAGAAAAGGCAAAAAAAAAAGGAAAAGTGTCCATGTCAGGGAAAAGGGTCCCCATTTCTTTGCTGTGCCCCCCCTCAACTTTGGGGTACTGCAATCGCCCACCTTTAGGTCATCTGATATGGCTACCCCCCCAAGATCCCTTTCCATATTTGTTGTTAGTATTTCATCCCTCATTGTGTACTCTTCCCCTGGGTTTTTGTTTCCCAGGTGCATTACTTTGCACTTCTTTGCATTGAATATAAGCTGCCATACATTTGACCATTCCTTCAACCTTGTCAAGTCCCTTCTCATCCTTTCCACCCCACCTTCTGTATCAACCCTGTTGCAGATCTTTGTGTCAACTGCAAAGAAACATTCTTTTCCTTCCAGTCTCTGCACAATGTCACTTATAAAGACATTAAAACCCTGCAGTACCCCGCTAGAACCCCCTTCTTCAGAGTGGGCTTTGTTTACTATTCCCCTCTGCATCCTGTTGTCCAGCCAATTATTTACCCAGGCCTTCACATTGGGACCCACTCCAATGCTGGCTAACTTGTTTATTAATTTTTTTTGAGGGACTGTGTCAAATGCCTTGCTAAAGTCTAGGTAGGCCATGTCCACAGTCCCTCACTGGTCTACTACTTTGGTCACCCAGTCAAAGAAATCTATTAGATTCATGTGACATGACCTTCCCATGGTGAATCCATATCATCTTGGGTCCTGTGCCCCACTGGCCTCTGGGTACTCAACAATTCTTTCTTTCAGAAGTGATTCCATCATTTTCCCTACCACTGAGGTCACACTAACAGGTCTGTAGTTTCCTGCCTCTGCCCTGCTCCAACTTTTGTGAAGTGGAATCACATTTGCCCTCCTCCAGTCCTTAGGTACCACCCCATCCTCCCATGATTTGTTAAAGATGATAGTCAGTGGTATCACTAGTTCTCCCCTTAGTTCTTTTAAAATGCTGGGGTGAATTCCATCAGGCCCCATTGCTTTGTCCGCCTTCAGTTTTAAGAGTCCTTTCAGAGCCCTTTTTTCTGTGAATGAACTGATATCGACCCCCTATCCAGAGTGTTTCTATTATCTGATTTCTGTACCTCCCTCATCTCTTCTTTTGTGAATACTGAGCAGAAGTATTCATTCAGTATCCCTGCTTTTTCACTGTCACTCTCTGCCCACATTATCTCCCCTTTATTAATCCTCAGTATCCCTCCCTTGGTCTTTCTTCACTCCCTAATGTACCTATAAAAGGTTTTATCCCCTTCTTAAAAGAGTTGGCTATCTTTGCCTCAGTTTGGGCCTTTGTTATTCTGACTGCCTTCCCTACCTCCTTCTGCTTTAATTGATATAGTTCTCTGTCCTGCTTCTTCTGTGTTTCCTTATAATTCCTGAATGCTATCCTTTTCTCTTTAACTTTCCCTGCCACCTCTTTTGAGAACCATAGTGGCTTTTTCCTTTCTTTTGTTTTGTTGATTTGCTTTACACAAAGGCTTATTGCCTTTGTAATGGCAGTTTTGATTTTTTACCATTGTTCTTCCACTCCTCCTTCTTGCCTGTTTGCTAGTGCTTTTCTGAAGCAATCTCCCATTTTGCCAAAGTCAGCCCTCCTGAAGTCCAACACCCTTGCTTTTGTATGGCTTGATTCTACAGCTGTGTTTATTGTGAACCACACTGTTTGGTGGTCGTATGTTCCCAGATGGCTACCCACTTCTAAATCTGAGATCCTCTCTGCATCCCCATTTAAGAGTACCAGTTATAAGATTGCTTCCTTTCAAGTGGGTTCCAGCACCAGCTGTCTGAGGCATGCCCCCTTTAGGGCATCAAGAATGACACTGCTCTTGGGTGTGGCTGCAGTAAGGGTGCTCCAGTTAACATCTGGCATATTCAGGTCCCCCATCAACAATATCTCCTTTTTCTGCCATTCTAAGGATTCCTTCTATCATTTTCTTGTCCATTGCCTCCCTCTGAGACAGGGGTCTGTAAACAACCCCTGTGCGGATTGTGGTACCATTTTCTGTCTCCAGTGTGTCCCACAGTGGCTCCTCCCCTGCCTGTTTACTCTTTAGTTCTGTTGCTCTGATTCCTTCCCTTATAGAGAGAGCTACTCCTCTTCCTCTTTTACCCTTCCTGTCCCTCCTGTAGATTGTGTACCCAGGTATGTTGACATCCCAATCATGATTCTCTGTATATCATGTTTCTGTGACTGCCACAATATCCAGGTGTCTCTCTTCCATCAAGGCCACTAGTTTAGAGAACTTGTTACCCAGACTATGGGCATTGGTACTCATCACCCTCCATTTTTTGATGGCCTTACTCCTTTTAGGCCCATCCCTAAAAGAGGTAAGCAGCTTCCGTGTTTGATGAAGTAGAGCAGTCAAAGAAAGCTTGCAGCTATAAACCATGAGTGGGACTGGGAGCTATGTAAATAAAAGCAACTGCTGCATTTTGGATTTAGGTGATAATCCTGTGGGTTTCATTTCAATTTTACCACAGTTTCTATGGAGAGAGAGAGAGAAAGAGACAGACACAGATAGTAGGGTTGTAGCCAATTAAAAGTGACAGGTGAGATGGGTGCCAGCAATGGACATTGAGTGGTTTCAGGATACAGAAATCTGTTGATCAGCACCACGTGAAATATGCATACTGTATGCTGGATCAGTAGTAAATCAGTGCATTTATTCTGGGTAATACCAACTATGTATATTTAAGCAATAATCCATGAAAGGGTATGGGTTATGGTGGGATTTACCCAAGCCTGGTGTGGTTCAGTCATGATGTCACAGGACAAGTGTCTAAACCTCACCAGAAGTGGATAAATCGCATCATAACCCACACTCTGGAGTGAATTATTGCAATTATACACTAGATTAGAAGTTAAGGATTAAAAAAAGGTTATTAAATAAGTTACATTAATTTTTTAAATGCTTTTCTAACGTTTTTTAGTATAACATCCTTCCCCTGTACATTAACTAGTCCTTCGTTGCTAGATAGAATAGGAGCCATCCCCCATCCTCCACATGCACCTTACTGCATGTGCACACGCCTTACACACACACACACACACACACACACACACACACACCTGCATACTTGTCATTTAAAAGTCTTTTTTTTTGTTCTTACATGAACTGTGGTGCTATGTAACAGCTCCTGTATTAGGCTGACAGAAAGTTTGATGTGAACAGCTGCTGTACTGGACTGTGGAGTCTGCTGTAAGCAGTTTCCATGTTTGATGAAGTAGAGCTGCCAAAGAAAGTTTGCGGATATAAACCATGAGTGGGACTGGGAGCTGTGTAAATAAGACTGCTGCATTTTGGATTTAGGGGATAATCCTGTGGGTTTCATTTCAATTTTACCACAGTTTCTATGGGGTAGAGCATGAGAGAGAGAGAAAGAGACAGATACAGACAGCAGGGCTGTAGCTAATAGAAAGTGACAAGCGAGATGGGTGCCAGTGCCAAGCGGCCATGATATAAGTACTGCCAGAGTGGCTCCTACTTAGCCATTCAATCTTCAAGCCCCATCCCTTCTTCTCTGCAGCTCACACTTTACTGTCTCTTACCACAGATTTGTTCCTCCATGGTGGGATCTGTAATGGCCCAGGCTTACCTCCATCCAGCCAAGTTATAGGGGTGGGAAGTCTCTTTGTGAGGCCTGGGGTACAGGCATCATGCTATAGCACTTTAGGAATAACTCAGCTGTTTTGCTGTTTCCCTGCAGGATGCCAAGTATGCATGTCAGTGGATTATATGTGCACCCTGCATATTGGAGCTGATCGGTGTCCCCACTCCCTTGCAACAGCGCCATTTCTCCACTGTGTGTGTTGGTAGAGCACTGGATGATCTCTCTCTCTCCTTCGCTCTCTCTCTCTCTCCTCTCTCCTCTCTCCTCTCTCCCTAGAGGAGGAAAGCATCCTGTGGGATGCTCTTTTTCCACCTCCAGGCTGACCCTGAAATCTTGGACTTATTCCTGAGCCTAGGTCATGTATAAACTTTAATAATGAGCATTTAAAAAATTGCTTAGTCAAGCAAGGAGGTTTCATCATTGTTTGTATATTCTATTCTTCTGTTCCCTCCTCTGAAAAGATCTTGCTTAGCAAGGTTGCTATTCCTACCCCTTTCTCTTTTTCATCCTTGGTACCTAATGCTTCCCTGCCATTAAACAAAACTCTCTCTCTCTCTCTCTCTCTTTGATCTTTTTTCCTGTATTTCCCTTCCTTCCTTCTCTAGGGAACTCCTAGTTTTGGTGACATCAACACTAACTGGGCCTCCTTTTGTTAAAGTATATTTTACAAAAATCATAGCCCCCCTCCCATCACATATTTGATCCTACCTGCCTCAACCCAAACACATATTCTCACTTCTCACAGTAACTGGGTCATCCCCTCCCACCCCACTATATTGCGGAAGTAGGTATGCTCACTAAAACCTTTAGTGACCACTGTATGGTCATCTGTGTAAAAGTACCATGGTCCAAATCCTCACCTTCACCTGGCAATATGGCTCATGTCTTATAGGTCCTTTAGCCTTTCTTCCCTTCATGTTGATCTTTTTAGCACTATCTGGTCTCCATTCACCTCATCTTGTGATGGGGATGATACCCATAATTACTTCCACTATGTTTTCACTAAAGTTTGGAAAAGGCATGCCACTTTGAGGAGGGATCATGTAAAAAACTCTCTTCTTCCAAGTGTCTCAGCTGATGTCATTGTCTGGCTCAAGGCTAGTGACTTAGCTTTTAACCTCCACCATTTCTTTCCCCCTGCTGACTTAGCTTGGTATGGGCCCCTCTGCAATATGTGCATGAAAGTCAACAGATGTGCCAAATCAGAGTACTCTGCTTTCAGCTTCCAGATGAATGTAAACAACCCCTCTAAATTTTGAAAGGTTGCTCAGTCCCTATTTGACTCAATTTCCATTCAACAACATGACCCACAAAGTAGGCTCCACCTCTTTACCTGACCTCCTCGTAAAGTTACCTCTGCTTCAATACCTTTTTCTCTGCCTGCATTCTTCCTATTCTTTCTCACCCTTCTCCCCTCTAGCTTTCTATTCCCACTCCTCTCTCCTTCACCTCTCCTGTCTTATATCCCCATATTCTACCTACCTGATCATTGACCCCCACTAACTGCAACAGCCCTGATGCATTGACTCAAAGCTTCTTCACCTCTCTGATCCTACTATTTCCATACCTCTATATCTGCCCCCTTTAATTTGCTTTTGCACTGATAATGTTCAGGGTGCTTGGAAGAAGACTAGAGTTCTCCAGTTCACAAAGGTGGTGGTCCCTCTGCTCCTGATAACTGTTTTATGATCTCCCTTACCCCTGTTCTGGCTAAACTGTAGGAGACTTCAGTGATATCCAACTTCCTTCCCTCTTACCTTGACTCTTCCTTTTTCCTCAGACCCATTCAGTGTGGCTTCAGATAGTCCCACTACACCATCACTTCCCCACCCAGGCATTCTGATACCATCCTAAAGGAGATGAACCAGGGAATGATCTTTCTAAATAACCTTCCAAATGTCATATGTCTCTGCACACATCCATATGTATGCATATGACACAGTGCTTTATGCCTGTGGTCCTCCATCCTTAAGCTGGTACTACAACTTTAGCTTAACTTTAATATTGTCTTATACTGGTCCTATGCTAACTAACTCTTCGTCAGTGCTTAATAAACAGTCTCCAAGATTTTTGGAACCAGGAAGCAGCTGGCTAAACACCAATACCCTCCAGTCTTCAAGACCCTGGGTGGCAGTCCTCTGTAGGAAGTCTCTTCCCTTAAATACATGGAAGTCCTTTAAATACATGGAAGACTAGGTTTGCTGGCAAAGGCACCTAGCTTCACCTGAGCTCTTTCTTTCTAGGTTGCTTGTAAGGACAGAGCAAGGAACCTTATCAGAGCAAGGAAAAAGAGTAAGGCTTCTTTTGGCTAGGCAGATTTACTGTGTGTTATTTTATTTTGTACTCTCAGGGGTTGTTACTGTTTGTTGCTAACATTTTACTACTTTATTTTTCTCTGATACAAATTGTTGTTGCAGGGTATACTTTCAGCTGCATTATTACAAGGAGTGCCTACAGGTTTGTGCTTACAGATTACTGCTGTAATCTTCTGATTCAAATAGTTTTTTGCAAGTTATATCTTCTGTTACTGCTTTATTTTTTTTGTAGCAAAGTGTTTTTTACAGGGTATATCTTCTGTGAAATTATTATAGGTAGTGCTTTACTGGTTTTACAGTTTTATCTATCATTAGGCTACTCTTTCAGGCCTACTGCATTTGTTGTTGGGTGAACATTTCTGTTCTTACCTCCTTGTTTCTTTCAGCCGTGATTCTTCTTTTTGGAAGGGGAAGGGCCCAGCCACCCAACCCTATCCCCAACCACCCCACTCTATACTGCTTTTATAGGGTAGCACAGTTGTGACATTTCCTGCAACAAAGCAGGAAGGGGAGGATCAGAGTAGTATCCACACAGTGACCTCATTTACAGGGGCACAAGTAATTTAACTTGTTATAACAAGTTATACAAAAACAAAACACAAAATCAAATTTTTGCTTTCATTTTCCTCCTTCTAATTACTTTGACCAGGTTATGAACCCAGCAACTCATCTGGAATGGATATTAGTAACTGCAGGTACTGTGGGACACTTTTTAAAAGGGCAGTTTTACAGGATTTAGGACACTGTTCTACATGCTGGACCATTGGCGATCTAAGGGCTCAGCTCCAGGCAGCATGGGTAGAGACTGTGTGCATCAAATCACATATTCAGGAGGAAATATGTTATAAGAATTATCCATCATTTTCCCAACATCCACAGAAACACCTCAACCGCAGAGGGTAGTTGGTCTAGGAGGCTGGCAGGTGATGAGGAGGGGCAAATCAGATGCATCATCAACGTATCACCTCCACAACCATATAAAAAATACAAACAGATGTCTGCCTCTATCTCCTAAATCAAACTAAGGGGCAGAGGACACTCCAGAGCAGGACACTGCAACACAGGCGCTAGCATAACAAAACTCACCCAAAACAGAGACCAAAACAAACAAAAAAAAGTAAAAAGAAAATCCAAAACACTTTTGATCATAGGAGACTCCATGAATCGGGGAGTTGATACATACCTCCAGCCTGGGGTAATGGTCAGATGTCTCCCAGGTACATCAACATGGAGAGACACTGACCACATTGCTAAAATCATGCAGGAATCTGGAGAAAACATCGATGCCCTAATACACATAGGAACTAACAATCTCGCCAGTTGGTCAGTTGAGGAGACCAAGGAACACCTGGACAGGCTGGGTGACAAACTGTCACCCTTTTCATCCGATATCTCCTTCTCTGAGATCCTGCCAGTCTAGGAGAAGGGGGCAGATGGACAGAAGGTCAGAGAAGGGGAGATAGGGGAGCTAAACATGTGGCTCAAGAGCTGGTGCCAGGAAAAAGGACACAAATTTGCAGGTAACTGGCAACAGTTTTGGGAGCAAAAGTTCTTTAAATTTGATGGCCTGCATCTGACTAAGGAGGGAGTCAGTGCATTGTGGCAGAAGTTTGATGTCTTTGCAGAATATTTAAACTAACAAATGGGGAGAGAGGTGCAGCACTCGATACGTCGAATGGGAAGAACACCCCACCCCCCTCAGCTAGTGATCAAACAGGAGTTCAGCATGTTTGTAGTTCATTTGCATCGCCAGGTAAGGAAAAAGGTCCAGCTCCCCATACGACATACAAGAGAAATGCCAGACCTTGCCCAACAACTAACGCACAGAAATCTGGCCAATGGAAAATCATGTACACAAATGCTCGTAGTCTGGGAAACAAGATCCCAGACCTGCAGGCAACAATTATATGAGGCTAAACTGGACATAGTAGCCATTAGCAAGACATGGTTTACCAGTAACCACACTTAGGAGACTTTAGTACCCAACTATGCACCATTCAGAAGAGACCGAGGATCAAAGGAGGGGGGGGTGGAGTGGCCCTTTATGTCAATGAAAATATCAATGCTACAGAAATTCAGAATACACATAAGTAGCCAGAAGAACTGTGGGTCACCCTGGAAACAGGAAATGGGACTGCCATACGAACTGGGGTTGTCTACAGGCCTCCAGACCTGGGGAAGTACATAGACACATTACTGTTAGAAAATATACAAAACATGACTGCTAAAGAGGAGGTTCTATTAATGGGATACTTCAACATTCCAGATACAGATTGGTCAACACCAGCAGAAACATCTGCCAGAACTAGACACATAGTGGATTCCCTGCAGGGGCAGGGCCTCAAACAACTGGTACAACAACCCACAAGAGACAGGGCTATCCTAGATCTAGTACTGATTACTGACTAATGGGGAAAGGATCACAGATCTCCAGGTAGAAGATCACCTGGGGGCCAGTGACCATCACATAGTATGGTTCAATTTGGCCACTAGAACTAAATCATCCCATTCCAAGGCAAACATATGGGACTTCAGAGAGATGACTTTGATAAAATGGCCAGCAGAGTTAAGCCACCCCTGGCAAGAAGAAATACAGGTTAGGGGGTACAGGCAAAGTGGGCAAGCATTAAGGATGCAATACTTGAAGCAACATCCCATTGTGTTAGAGAGAAAAGCAAGAGCAAAAGAAGAAAGAAACTACTTTGGTTCTCAAGAACAGTAGCAGAAAAGGTCAGAGCCAAAAGGCTGGAATTCAGAAAATATAAGGAAACGCAGTGGGACAAAGATAGGGGAGCATACCAAACTTCCCTAAGGGAAGCAGAAAAGGTAGTAAGGTAGGCAAAGGCCCAAACTGAGGAAATGCTAGCATGGGCAGTAACAGAAGGTGACAAGACTTTCTTTAGATACATTAGTGAAAGGAGAAAGTCCACAGGGGGGTATTGCTAAGATCAAAGGGGGTAAGGGAGAGTGTGAGGAGGAGGACAAAGGAAAAGCATCTATCCTAAACAGATACTTCTGCTCAGTATTTACTGAGGAAAAGGTAGAGCAGGGCCCACAGATCAGCACCATGGACACAGGGGGAAGGGAGGACAGCACTAGTCCCTTTACAAAAGAAAGGGACCTCTAAGAGCTCGCTAAGCTCAGGGTGGACAAGGCAATGGGACCTGATGGCATACATCCCAGGATACTAAAGGAGCTAAGGGTGGAATTAGCAGAGTCATTATCAGAACTGTTTAATGAGTCTCTGAGCACAGGAGAGGTCCCAGAAGACTGTAGAAGGGCTCATGTGATCCTGCTCCACAAGAGTAGTAGCAGGGAGGAGGCAGGGAACTTCAGACCAATCAGTCTTACCTCAGTAGTGGGCAAGATTATGGAGGCACTCCTTAAGAAAAGTATAGTGCAACACCTGGAATCCACAGGCACACAGGATCCAAGACAGCATGGGTTTACAACAGGAATGTCCCGTCAAACTAATCTCATAGATTTCTTTGACTGGGTAACCAGAGTGGTGGACCAAGGGGGAGCTGTTGATGTCACCTACCTTGACTTCAGCAAAGCTTTCAATACTGATCCACATAGACAATTGATCAGTAAGCTGGGTAGGCTTGGGCTGGGTCAGAAGTTGGTCAACTGGGTGGCAAACTGGTTGGTGGGCAGAAAACAGAGAGTGGTAGTAAACAGTATACAGTCAGAAAAGATGCAAGTCACAAGTGGGGTACCTCAGGGATCAGTCCTGGGACCCATCTTTAATATCTTTATCAGTGACATTGCAGATGGACTGGATGGTAAGGTTTGTCTGTTTGCAGATAACACTAAGATCTGCAACAGAGTAGATGATCCAGTGGGCAGAATGAAAAGAGATCAGGATGAACTGGCAAAATGGTAGGATGACTGGCAACTGGGGTTTAACGCAAAGAAGTGTAAGATCATGCACATGGGGAAGAGAAACCCTGAAGCCACCTATAGACTGGGAGGGGAATTACTGGCAATCACAAGGGAAGAAAGAGACTTAGGCATCATCATCATCACAGATGACCTGAAATCATCCAAGCAGACCACTAAAGCAGTAGATAAATCTAGAGGGATGTTGGGGTGTATTAGTAGGGGTATCACAAGTCATAAAAGGGAGATTATAATCTCTCTTTACAAGACACTGATTAGGCCCCATCTGGAGTACTGCATGCAGTACTGGAAGCCACATCTGCACAAGAACATTAACAGAATGGAGGCAGTCCATAGAAGGGCAACCAAAATGGTATAGGGACTGCATCAGAAAACATATGAGGACAGATTAACGGAACTCAATATGTGTACCCTAGAGCAAAGGAGAGAGGGAGGCAATACGATCGAAACATTCAAACATCTTAAGGGCACTAACAAGGTGAAAGAGTTTAACATGTTTCAATCCAAGAAAAATAGCAGGACAAGAGGACACAGCATGAGATTAGAGGGAGGCTAATTAAGGGGGAATGTGAGGAAGTTCTTTTTCACAGAAAGGGTGGTGGATGCATGGAACAGCCTACCTCAGGAAGTGGTGGATATGAATACAGAGCAGGGCTTCAAACAGGCATGGGACAAGCATAAAGGAGCAATAAAGATGAGTATGAATACATAGGCCATTGACAGAGTACATGCCTATGGCACATTCAGAAGTAGAAAAAATGGGCAGACTGGATGGGCCTTGCTGTCCTTATCTGCCGTCAACTTTTATATTTCTATGTTTCTATGGATAATCACCTTGATGTCTGCCATAAAAATGGTATCCATAAAAAATCTCTCCTTAAGCTTGGTGCACTATGCCAGAACAAATCTTGCACCCACACTGCTCACCATGAGATTGCTGTAACAGTGATTCTCCCAGTGTTTGATTATGGTGATGTTACTGTAGTGTTACCCCTGAATCTACCTTAGCCAGACTGGCTCTGTCTTCTGTCACTGTTCTCTCAACTGTCTACTCCATTATTACCACTGGTCTCTATACACCTAACCTTCTCTCTCCTTCTTTGAGGGCCACCACCTCCCCAATGCACTTCTCTCATAGCCAGATTCTGGTTTGGCTCCCTTACCTGCTATAGCACTTCAGTTCTCTACTCACTTACTCTCACCCCACTTTCTACACATTCAGAAGACATGATTCATTGTCCTTCTCTTCTCTTCTCTTCTCTTCTCTCTCTCTCTTCTCTTCTCTTCTCTTCTCTTCTCTTCTCTTCTCTTCTCTTCTCTTCTCTCCTTTCTCCCAACTATTTTATTGGATAAACTGGTTTCTCATGCAGACTACTGCGGCATTGACTAGGTAATCTCCCCCTCCCTTAGTTCAGCTTTATAACTAACTACCTTGAAAGTATTACTATGTGACTACATTACTCATGTATATTCTTATACTAAATCCCAACCACCACCCCAGTCAGGTAGCCTTAAACGTGAGCAGTGGGACTCTGTTCCCCTTGACCTACAGCAGTACACTTGCAATTTAATCCTGCCTGTTTTCCTCCTAATTGACTATTGAAGTATTTGTTACTTAAAACTTTGAGTAAATAACTGATTCATTCTTTTAATACTGTCAAAGTACTTTTATTTTGTTATTGTTGCTTCCCTTTCTATATTCCCTCTATCTGGGTCCCACCTGGAAACAAGCCACAGTACAGCATACCTTTTAATTTCAAGTCAACAATGCACTGAATGGGATAATTTAGTCCTAACTTTACTATAATTTCCTTTTAAACTTGTATAATGACCACCCTCACAGGATGTTGAGATGGCCAGGGAGATGGGAATCAGATCAGAAAGTTGGGAGGTAAAGGAAACTTGTCATAACAGGTGATTTTAACCTGCCTGGGGTACACTGGAGTAGCCCAGCTACCTTCTCTGCCAGAGAAAATGTACTACTGGAAGCTTTCCAGAACTGTTTCTTGGTGAAGGGGTCATACAGCCAACCAGGGATCGTGTCACATTAGACCTGGTTCTCTCAGACAGAGAGCATGTTCAAGATACAGCCGTGGAGGAAGCCCTTGCAGGTAGTGACCACTGTATGGTGTGGTTTTATCTCAATATGGGTAAAGAAACAGCTAAGACCAAGACAAGGGTGGTTGACTTCAAGAGAATGGACTTTGGAGAAATGCAGGATATATTGGTAAGGCATCTTGCAGAAATCAGAATGGGAATGGATGTGGAGCAGAAATGAACCATCATTAAGTTATGTCTGAATGAGGCCACATATGGCTATACAAAGACCCAGAGTAAAAAGTCCAGGTCCAAGAGACCAAGCTGCTTCAACAAGGACGTGGCAGTGAAGGCAAGAGAAAAGAGGGTAGCTTTTCAGAAGTATAGGTGTAGTACGAGTGAGGAGGACAGGGAGGTTTACTCTAGGAAATCCTTTGCGGCTGGGAAAGTGGTCCAAGCAGCTAAAGCTGCAAATGAATTAAGGCTAGCACAAGGGATCAAGGAAGGGGAAAAGGACTTCTTCAGATACATAAGGGAGAGAAGAAGTAGTAAAGAGGGGATTGTTAAGATTACGATGGAAGGGGATGGGCAGAAAATAGTTAAGAACAGGCCAAAGTACTAAGCAAGTACTTTAGTACTGTATTAACTAGGGAAAACGATGGACCTATGCCACAGAGGATTATGGGGGTAGGAATAGAAGGAGATGAAACAGATAGGGACATCAAAATGGATAGGGTTTTTGAAGGTCTCAGATCCCTTGAGGTGGATAGGGCAGCTGGCTTGGATGGCATACACCTGAGGGTCCTGAGAGAACTGGCGGATGTATTGGCGGCCCCCCTGGTGGATCTGTTTAACACCTCGCTACAGATGGAGTGTGTGCCTCAGGACTGGAGAATGGCTCATGCGGTGCCACTCCATAAGAGTTGTCCCAGAAATGAACCTGGTTACTACAGACTGGTCAGTCTAACATCCATTATTGGCAAATTAATGGAGACCATTCTAAAAGAAAGGTTGGTGGACTTTCTGGACATTAACGGTCTACCAGACATTAGGCAGCATAGTTTTTTCAGGGGGAGATCCTGCCAAACAAACATGATTGAATTTTTTGACTGGGTCACAAGGTCATTAGCCAAAGGCCAGGCAGTGGATTTAGTATACCTGGACTTCAGTAAGGCCTTTGATTACATGCTGAATGGAAGGTTGCTTAGCAAACTAAGTAACCTAGGAGTCAGGGATAAGCTGCTCGGGTAGTCAGGAACTGGCTGCAGAAAAGGAAACAGAGAGTGATGATGGGGGGAGAACTATCAAAACCTAGATCTGTAACCAGTGCGGTGCCACAGGGATCAGTACTTGGTCCAGTATTATTCAATATCTTTATTGGTGACATAGTGGTAGGGGTCAAAAGTAAGGTCTGCCTTTTCGAAAATTATACTAAAATCTGTGGGAGGGCAGACATAGAGGAGGGGAGGCAATAACTCAGGAATGATCTGGCCAGACTTGAGAAATGGGCTGGAATCTGGCAGTTGGGATTTAACACCAAGAAGTACAAGATCATGCATCTGGGACCTAGGAATCCAGAGACCAGCTACTGGCTGGCGGGGGTGGGGTGGTATAGTTGTCCAGCTCAAAGAAAGAAAAGGATTTTGGGGTGATATGAAACACTCTGTGTAGTGCTGTAATGTGGCAGCCAAAGCAAAATGCTGTGTTGCATCTCCAGAGAAATCACCTCCAGGAGGGAAACAAGTCATACGATGAGAGGTTAAGCAAGCTCAATATCTATTCCTTAGAGGACAGATGGGAAAGGGGTGATATGACTGAAACCTTCAAGCATCTAATTGGTATAAACAGGGCTGGAGTGGAGGGTGTTTCACTTTAAAAAGGGAGGTGACCACAGAAAGTGTGGTGTCAGAATGGAATGAACTGCCTGAGGAGTTGGTATCCTTGAGAATAGTGGGAAATTTAAAAGGGGGTGGGACAGGATAAATAGAAAAGTGGCAATAGGAGGGGGATGGTGAGGGGGGAGTAAGTCTGCCTAGAGAGGCAACAGGAGGGTAGGGCAGCTCCAATAAGATAGAATGAGTTGCACAATTGAGCAGACTTGATAGTCCAAAATGGCCTTTTCTACTGTCAACTTGTGTATGTTCATATACTGCTGTAGCACACACAGTACTGTGCAAAAAATCACTTTAGTGAAGAAGTTTTATTGAGAATCTCCTTAGATGAAAATATAAATTGCTCAAACAGTACTCCTTGCAATAAAGAGGAAAGCTAGCCAGTCTTCTTTATCATAAATGTAGGTTCAAAGGGACACATGTTTTCCATTTAGTCTAATAGTATGACCCTCTGGCAAAAGCTTTTGCATGCTAGAATAAAACTTTTTGTTGATTACTGTTTGTGCCTGTTGTGATCTATTGCTTGAGAGACAAGCTGTCCATTGAGGTAATTACAGTGATCATGCAGAGCTGTCAACTTGGTAAAGATGTGACTTACATTCTGCATTAGGAATTTGACATGATGAGAGGTTTGTGAATACTAAACTTGTTTCACTGCCAAGTGATGTCATTCTTAATAGATTTTTTTACTTTTCTTTCCTGGTTTGAACTATAAAGAACCCCTTTGGTTTAAATTAAAAGCTACCCCTTTGACCTTTTTACAGGGCACGGACTCAAGCATCAGTACACTCACAGCACTTAACTCCACCACACTTTAACCCCTGGATCTTATCTTTCTGGCATGACCTGCTGGGAAGTATCAGAGAGGGATCCTAAAATATTGTGGGTGGAGTGGGGTAGATGGGAAGCAGAGCCCAGATGTCTCAGCTCTTAGTGGAGGCAGGATCAAGTTTGAGGATATCCTCTGAGTTACTCACACCTTTCCCTTGTTAACTCCTCCTCCAGTAGAGTCCCAGTCTCTTCCAACATTTACTATCTGAATGCATCACTAAGCCTATTAGCACATTGTTCCATGGGCACAAGGACCAGTTCTGTAGACAGTCTTTCAGCAGTTCAGGACAGGGATAGTGTCCTGTGAACCCACGTCCATGTTCCATGTCCCTAATGGGCTAGTACTAAAGGTGCTGAGTGCATTGCAGTAAATGAAGTATTTTTCAATAAGAATAGGTTGACTTTACTAAATGTTTTTACTGCAGCTGATGTTGGTATTCCCTTGTCAATGTTGCAGTATGACCAGGAGCCAAATCACTGCAGTCTGAGTTTTAACAATTTGTATGGGTAAATGTGGCATATATGTACTGTACACTGCGTGGCCCACCACCAATAAAAGCTTCTCAATCAAATTAAAAGCATGCTTAAAACTTTAGATTGAATTAAACTACATCCCTCCTGTAATTAGAATCCAAAACTACATATCTTTTCTTTTTTTATTTGAACTGCATCAGGGGACTGGAAGGCTTAGTACATTATCAGTGGGCTATGTTTTAACTGTAGGTCACTGGCACCAAACTGGCCTAGGTTTGTAGTGGCTGAAGGCAGTTATCATCCAGTGACTGTCTTTTTCCAGTTTCTGGGAGTCATGGGCACCCACAACATTAAATCGTCATAAAGATGGGCATCAATTGGCATCTTTGTTGGCAGTTTAAATAGACAGGCCAATCATAGGCTGAGCATGGTTATTTTGGGGTTAGTGTCTCCAAATGTTTAGGGATTTCTAATACCGTGGCAAGAATGGACCCCATTCTTTAGCCAGGGCATATTCAAAACTCAAGAAATTAGTACTGTATTAATCTTTGATGTTTGCTGAGAGCGCTCTTCTCAGCACACGCAGCTTCCCCAAAATGACTACCTTTTGAAGTTCATAAGGTGTCACAAGTATTGGTAGCATATTTAAATGTGCCTGAAAGTTCTTTTTGATTAGTCCCATTGCTCCAAGCACTACTGGAACAATTTGTGTGTCCTTATTCCACATCAGTTTGGTTTCTGACTGCATATTTTGGTATTTCATGATTTTGTGTCTCACTGTACGCAGCACACTGTAGTCACTAGGGGTGGCTATTTCAATCAGCAATGATACCTTTGTTCTCTTTTCTTGTATTACAATATTGGGTTTTCTTGCTTCCACTTTCTTGGCTGTTGGTATTGGGTGATTCCATGTGATCATTACTTCTTCATCCTTATTTTGGCAGTGAGAATGCAGCAGTGTGCAATGAAATGATTACAGGAATAACAAGGTTATGTTATGAGGAATCTGTAGATTAGCCATATGTTGTGAACACGGAATAGATAGGAAATAGTTTTAAATTATATGCTTTATGGATTTTATTCTACTGCAGTGAGGAAAAGCGACAATGCATCACTGTTATGTGTACAGAAGAACAGGGTTAACATCACTTTAAAAGCCCACCACACAGTTGCCTTGTATTATCTTGTACAAAGCACATGTCTGATAAGGAAAGAGAGAAGGAGAGAGAGAGAGAGAGAGAGACAGAGAGACAGAGAGAGACAGAGAGAGAGAGACAAAGAGACAGAGAGATCTTGAATACTAGTTCACTTGTGCAAGCGTAAAACATGGCAGCCTCATGCTGCATTTTGTATCGCAAGTTGTCACAGCATTTATTTTGTTTGAAGAGGTTCATGTTAGAACAAGTCATACAATTCTTTCATTTTGTTTGACATTAATTTGAGAATGTTATGTTTACACGAGACACTACAAAGACCAACAACATTTCATCTTATGTTAAAGAATGGTGGTTACATTTACTCTCAGTAAAGAGAACTAATTCTTAAAGAGCCAAGAATGTCATTTGCAGTTTATGATGGTACACTGTAGCTGGTGGGAGATATTTAAAGAAATCATTTTAAAATTTTAAGAGCCATAGGACAACTGTAGCTGACTTCGATAAGATACAGTATTACATATACCCCACTAATGCAAAGCATAATGGGAAGTATATGCAAACTATCATAAAGGAACAAAGGTTTGCCCACTTAAGGTAGGAATAAATGGTGCCTCCCACCCTGATACCCAATGAGAAAAGAAATTACCTTGGTTGGCTAGTGGCACCTCCTGCCACACTGATAACTGTTATGAAATGAAAATCTTCCTTCCCTGGCACTGTCCAGGCACTTTACACCCACCATCCTCCACCCCTTGTCCACTACCTGACACTCTAAAAAGCCTAAGGATATGGCAGGCAAAACAGTGGCTGGTGACTAGCACAGACCCTTTTCTCACTACTTTAGCTGGTCACTATTTGAATGGCAGGAAGTGAGAGCATACTGCATTTCTACTGAAGAATCTGATTGGATTCAGAGCTCTGAGGTGTATCTGATGTAGCCTCCCTTGTTTCACCTGCTACAAAAAATGCCTGTTATTTGTTGTCTAGCTTGATTTGTATTTTATGTGTGTAAGGAAGTTAATTAGCATACATGACTTGTGTATGCTTTGCCAATGTGCATACGCTAGCTTGCTTATGTAAACCCATATCTGGTGGGCAGTAGCCTGCATTTTCTGCAGTTGTTCCTAAGTTGTTATCAGTTCAGTAAACCTGTCAGCTTACTCTACGTTGGTGCTTGCGTGATTAATACGTGGTGTCAGAATGCACCTCATGCAGCCTCCCACCGCATTCAGTTTCCATGGAATTGTTCTTGAAAACTGGATTAGAGTTAAGCAGCAATTTGAAATTTTCTCGGTTGCCAGGACTCACTGAAAAATCCCAGAAAATCCAGGCAATGACTCTCTGGCATGTGGCAGGCTCTGATGCAGTAGAGGTAGTCAATACTTTTGTTTGGGAAAACGAGGGCGAGAAGGAACAACTGTATAAAATCGTGGGACAATTTGAGAGGTATTGTAACCCAAGAAAGAATGTGACTTATGAGAGACATTTGTTCAATACTAGGAGCCAGAATCTGGGTGAGTCCATTGATTCATATGTAACTGAACTGAGGGTAATGGCTAAATCTTGTGAATTTGGAGATTTAACTGAATCGTTGATCAGAGATAGAATAGTATGCAGCATACAGAATGAGCATGTGAGATGCAGACAGTTGAGAAAAGTGGACCTAACATTAAATGATGCCATAGATATATGCAGGGCTGCTGAACTGAGTGAAATGCAGATTAAACGCTTAGTGGGAATGCTCAAGATGAAAGCTCAGTGCAAGTAGCAGTTGTGCAGGAAGAAAGAGTAAAAGCAAGTACCAACGTGAGCAAAGGGAGCTACGCACAGCCAGAAAATAAAGTCAACTGTGAAAAGTGTGGTCATGAGCATGAGATAAATAAATGCCCAGCATATGGACAGTGTTGTAGATTATACCACAGAGAAAACCACTTTGCTAGAGTATTTTCTGTGGGTAAATCCAAGGAGATCTATGTTGTGGGAGAAGATGCCCAGGAAACTGAAAGTACTTTTAGTACTGAGACTGTGTCTACTTACAAACCCGAGACTGACTGAAAAGTAAATTTAAGCATAAGTGGGAAAATGGTGATGTTCAAATTAGAAACTGGAGCACAGTGTAATGTGATGCCTTTTCAGATGTATAAAACATTGTCTAGAGAAGCTGTTCAAAGGTCGTCAGCTAGACTGGTTTTCTATTCTGGGCATAAACTGGATGTGAAAGGCAAAGTGATGCTGCTAACATGTTTTAAGCAAAAGTATCACCTGTTGCCATCTCAAGTGGTTAATGTAAATGTGACCGCAGTCTTGGGCTTATCTACTTGTCTGGAGATGAAGTTTATAAAGCAGATATTTTCAGTAGATGCTGCAAGTGGAAGTGCAGAGTAAACCACAGCAGGAATACTGGCTGAATTTGCTGATGTGTTTGAGGAATTGGGATACTTAGAAGGTAAATACCACATTAAAATAGATAAGACAGTCAGCCCTGTGATCCACCCCCATAGGAAAATACCTTTCGCATTACAAGACAAAGTGAAAACTGGGTTAGAGAATATGGAAAGACTGGGCATTATTGAGGAAGTGGAGAAACCTACAAGCTGGGTTAACTTGATGGTGGTTGTAGTAAAAACAAACAAGTACGAATTTGCGTAGATCCCAGAGATCTTAATAGAGCAATTAAAGGGAAACATCACCCGATGAAAACAGCTGAAGAGGTTCCAGCCAAGCTAGAAGGGGAAGAAGTATTTATAGTGTTAGATGCGGGGCATGCCTTCTGGCAGATTAAACTTGATGGCCCTAGCTCTGATCTAGTGACTTTTAATACATCTTTTGGGAGGTATAAGTTCAAGCATCTTCCCTTTGGGATTTGCTCAGCTCCAGAAGTCTTCCAAAAGAACATTTCACACATTTTGTAAGGGCTTGAGGGCACAGAGGTCATTGTGGATGATATACTAATATGGGGAGCCAATGTACGAGAGCACAATGAGAGGTTACGAAATGTTCCTCAAAGAGCCAGAGATAAGCATTTGTCTTTAAATCTAAAAAAATCAAAAATCAAAATGTCTGAGATCTAATATATCAGACACAAGTTAAATACCAATGGGTTGTTGGCAGACCCCGAGACGACAAAAGCAATTACCCAGATGTCAGTTCCCAAAAATAAAACTGACTTACAGAGATTTATGAGCATGGTAAACTACCTGGCAAAGTTCATTCCAAACTTATCAACTGTAAATAAGCCACTGAGAGTTACTAAAGAAAGAAATAGCATGGCACTATGAGGAGCGCCACCAACAGGCCTTTCAGGAGCTGAAAACAATTGTCACTAACCCCCCGGTGTTGGCCTACTATGATCTAAGGAAACTTGTTGAATTACCTGTTAATGTATCTTAAGAAAGACTAGATGCATGCCTGCTGCAAGAAGGCAGGACTATTGCTTATGCTTCCAGATCACTTAATAAAGCTGAGAGAAAGTATGCACAAATTGAGAAAGAAATGCTAGCTATTGTGTTTGGCTGTTCAAAGCTTCACCAATATATTTATGGCAGACCAAGGGTCCATGTTGAATTGGACCATAAATGATGCTAAAACTTCAAAAATATAATTTGCAAGTACAGTACAAAGCGGGTAAAGAACTTCATATAGCAGATGCCCTGAGTAGGGCTGTGGGAGAATATTCTGTGCCAGAAACTGAACTTACAAATATGAGGTTCACACAGTGGACTATATGCCTATTAGTGATGAAAAACTGAAATTGTTTCAGCGAGAGACTGACAAAGATTCAGCATTGGTCGAATTGAGAGATGCTGTTTTTAATGGTTGACCCCAGGAGGAGACATCAGCGTACCCTGAGATAAAGCAGTACCGGCTGTTCAGAGATGAAATCTTGATAGAAAATGTACTTTTGCTGAAGGAGGACAGACTGATAGTCCCCACATCACTGAGATCAGACATGTTAACCAGATTACACAGCAGCCACCCGGGCATTGATAAATGCAAGCGCAGGGCCAGAGATCTCTTATTCTGGCCAGAGATGAACAGTCAGATTAGTGGCATGGTGGCCAAATGTGGCATTTGCCACAATTCAGAAAACACAATACTGAGAGCTGCTGCAGCTGCATGAGATACCAGAGGCTTTGGCAAAGGTTGGGGCTGACCTGTTTGAATTTGAAGGGAAACTCATCTGTACGTATCTTGTCTATCGACACCCCGGCCGAAACAAGGAAAAGGACCATTATGGCGACATTGGCAGTAATGGTCCATTTTCCTGTTCGCCTTCCCCAGTGTTCTGTTCCTCCTGGACCAACTCTGACCTGGAGTTGGAATCTTAAAGTCTGGGGGTGTAGGGGAGCTGAGTCCCTGCATGGGGGTTGGGGGCACAGCCCCAACAGAAAACAAAGACTCAAGAGGCGGCACAATACCTACGTTGGTATTGTGCCGTGGCTGTGGGGGAGGTCGGCATTTTCGCTGATGGAAAAACTTGGTGCTTCCCATCTGGCAATGATTGATTACTACTCCAAATACATTGCGATATCTAAGTTGCAAAATGCAACAAGCGAAATGGTGATTAACCATATTAAATCACAATGTGCAAGACATGATATTCCAGAAATACTTGTAAAAGATAATGGCCCGCAATTTGCCTGCATTGAATTCAAAGACTTTCATCAGAAGTGTGAGTTTAAACATGTAACCTCATCACCAAGATACCCCCAGAGTAATGGCATGATAGAACAAGCCATTCAAACAATAAAGAGACTGTTAAAGAAGCACAAGTGGACCATCAAGACCCTTACTTAGCGCTTTAGGAATTAAGAAATATCCCACAGGAGGGGCTGGGATCCCCTGCGCAGCTGCTCATGGGCCACAGAACCAGAACCTTAATGCCTACCAGAGCTAAACTACTTAAACCAAAAGTATCAGAAGTTGAGGTGCAAGCTACACTACAATGGTCTCAGAAAAACAAAAATCTTATTACAATTTGCATTCTCGACCGCTCCCAGCCTTAAAGCCTGGACAGCCTGTTTACCTTAGAGCCCCTGAAAATACCTTGACCCCTGCAATTGTGAAATGCCATAGTGAAGAGCCATGCTCCTATGTAGTCAAAGCAAATGGGAAACTGTATCACAGAAACAGGAGAGACCTTATGCTAACCCTAGAGCCGCACCGCCCCGTGGCCCACAAAACTTGCACTTCCAAGGAGAAGAAGAGGACAGTGAGCAGGATGACATTATGGAGGATGATGGGATCCCTGAGGTGCCTGCAATGGAAGTCCCTCCTTAAGTGATGCTGGGGCAGTCAGAGAGTGAGCCTGCAGAGTCGGCATTGGCTCTGAGCAGTTGGGACCAATTGACTGGCACCAGCTCCAGGCCAAGAATTAGCCGTGTCAGTGGAAGGGAGATCTGAATGCCTGTCTAGCATCATGACTATATGGACTCACAAAAACTCTGAGCTTTATAGAGCTTTGAACATTTTATGTTTGGTGGGAAAATTTAATTGAGAAGGGAGATGTAAGGAAGTTCATTAGCATACATGACCTGCATATGCTTTGCTAATGCGCATCCGATAGCTTCCTTATATAAACCTGTATCTGGCGGGCAGTAGCCCGCGTTTTATGCAGTTGTTCCTAAGTTGTTATCAGTACAGAAATCCTGCCAGTTTATTCCACATTGGTGTCTGTGTGATTATTATAATGTGCACCACAGTTTTGTGTATTTTCAGTCCTACCCTACACTGCTACTGAATGTTTACCGTTGTAGATAGTAGCAACTATGCAATGCATTTTTTGAATGTGCTTTTTTTATTTTATCATCTATGCCTCTAAAAAGTACTTCAGCTGAGGTGAGAGGTCTGGTGGAAGCTGCAAATGACATTCTTCTCGGGTCCAAGTTGCAGGGCACTTAGTTAAGAGTGGCTTTTGTGTAAGTAGTCATTTGTACTCAGAGTGCAAACAGGGTATTTGGGGAACACACCAGTTCCTGTACTGTAAAGGCCATTTGTTTTGGGTAAACTTTAAAGTGATGGGACACTTTTCATCTGAAAGGCTATTTTTGTCCTTAAAACCATGGCTGGTCCAGTGACATCACCCTGGTGAGTAGTTAGTAGACAGTAGTAGTCTGTAAAGGAGCACGGGCACAGGGCCCCAGGCCCCACTGAGGCAGCCACTCTACAGAGTGCCCGAGGGAGTGAAATATACAATTGAGAGGAGAGCAAGGAAATCCTGGCAATAAGCATAATCCAGGTGTCCATTAGTCCTTGAACCTCTCCAGTGGTACTGGTTACCCAAGAAGGAAGGGACCATGAGGCTCTGAATCAACTCTCTCAAGCTCAACAGCTGTAGAGAGGTGCATGCATACACCATGCCCAGCACAGATGAGGTCCTAAACAGGTTGTGGAAGCAATGTTACTGACCACCAGTGACCTGATAAAAGGGCTATGGGCAGGCACCCCTGACTACTGAAGCCAGAGAGAGGTTTCCCCTTGTCACTCTATTTGGCCTATTAAAGTTTCAAGTAAAGCCATTTTGGGTGGTTTAGTGGTACTTAGAAATTTGCCCTCTGAGGGAGGTTTGTGAATCCTGTTAGAGGGATTTTGGCAGCCTGCATCTGCCACAAGCCCCTGGTGCCATACCACAGCCCAGTGTGTGGTGCAAGGGTGGCACAAGCCCTGTTTGGTGCAGGTTGCCTGTGGTAGATGCAGGCTGCCTTTATGAATCACTCCCAGGGCATCATTTGGCACAAGGGGCACTTTGCAACAATCATTTGGATGCAAACCCCTTGTGTGGGCCCAGGAGCTTTGAGAATTGGGCCCATTGTGTCATGCACCTGTGTTCATGATCCCTGACTCTTCTCTGAAGTTCATTGTGCATGTAGACACATGCAATCATAGGCTAAGGGAGGTTCTGAATCAGGTCACCCACATGGAGAGGAACACCCAGCCATGTACATAAGTAGGAAGCTGCTGTCCAAAGAGGATGCCTATGCCACAATTGGGAAAGAGTGTCTGGGTATGATCTGGGCTCCAGAAGCTGTAACCATATTTGTATGGGAGGATATTCACACTGGTCACCAACCACTGTATGCCACCACTACAGCGACACCGACACGGTGAACCCCCTACAGCAAAACCCCCACCAAGCCTAAATCGACAGCAATGAAGGTTTATGTAGAGATGGGGGTAGATATCTAACTCCACTGTCTGTGCAACATGGAGTTAGATGTCTATAGTAGGGGGGTGCTTAGCCCCCGGGCATTGTGCGTCACAGTGTTACTGGTCAGTTCGGGGTCGTGTCACAGTCAGGGTTGTTGACGGGTTCCCGGCACTGAAGCGGACATTGCAGTTGGGGTTGTTGTGCCGGTGTCATGGATCCACCAACCACAACCCCCCTCACATGGCTCCACAGGACCAGCAGGCAACCCCCAGATTGTTCAGATGGAGGCTGGTGCTGCAGTCCTGTAACATTGACACTAGTCACCACAGTGGGTCACAGCATGTCAGTGCATATGGTTTATCTAGGCAATAATCAGAGGCCCACTAATGTAAGGAATGGGAGGTGCCTTAAAGAATTATTGAGCTGCTAAACATGATAGAGAACTGAGGAATTGGCAGGTACTGTAGGGTAAATCTGCTAACATAAACAAAACATCATTTAGGCTTGCTAAAAGATTTTCTTTTTTCATTTTTCCAAGGGATGGAGATGCAATAACTATGCAATGGATTTGTGTGTATGTGAGTGTGTGTTTTATTAAATTTTTTATCATCTATGCCTCCTTAAAGTATTTCAACTGAGGTGGATGGTCTGGAGGAAAATGAAACTTACTTTTGTTTGTGGTCCAAGCTACAGGGTATTCGGTTGAGAGCGGAATTTATGTAAGAAGTCCTTTGCACTCAGACCACAAGTAGGGTTTATGGAGGACAGCAACAGTTCTTGTCTAGAAAAGGCCCTTTGCTTTGGGTACACTTCAAAGAACTGGACCCCTTTTCATCTAAAAATGCTATTTTTTTCTGCATAATCACATGGCTGGTTCAATGAGACATCACTCTGATGAGTAGCCAGCCAGGATAACAAAACGTCAAAGCTCTAATCAAGAAAATCAGTTTGGACTAGTCTAGGAAAAAGGTCATCCATTGAGATCAAAAACAGGTCCATGGTGTGATGTCAGAGAGGTCAGTCCGATAATGCAGGGAAAGTGAGCTGGCCAGTCAATGGTATTTCTGCTGTATGTTTGCAATGAGTAATCAGTTCTGTCTGGGATTTTGAACTTGAAACATCATGTGTTCGAGTCTGTCATAACTCACCAGTTCCTATTTGGGGTAAGCTACTCTACTTAGAAACTTACTTAGCTTTGACTTAGGTTTATATTTGTGATCTCTATCTCTTCAAATGTGTTTGTTCTGTCAAAATATTGTACTCCCCATAGTGTTTATTGTGTGTGATCTTGTAACATACGTAAATGTTGTGGAGTATTAAATGTTATTGCTTCTATACAATGCCACCTGCTGGCTCTTCAATGACCCTGTAGATAACAATCTATATTTTTAATATTTGAAAACACTGGTACCTGCTGGCACCAAGCTTACACCTAGCTGTGACTTAAGCAACTGTGAAATAAGTATCTGGATATCTTTAGTAACGATGGAGCATGATGCTGGGATTACTGTCACAGGTGTGTTTGAGAGGTATTGCAGGAGCATGACACTAGTGTGGGTAAAGTGATTCAGTGGTAATAAGTACTTTGTGAAAGTTAAATTCCACAAGTGGAGGTTTAGTGGCATTACTAATTATGCATCCATTAATTTTTTTATCAAATTTTGCTACTTAGTAATTTCTAAAGTATCCACAATACATTTTGGCCTACTAAACCACATTTATCTAGTGTAATTAGATTGTGGGACATTTTACTCTGGCACGCACGCCAAATCTTGAGTGTATACCTGCAATAGCAGTGGAGCTATAAACATCCAAATATTCTGAAAACATATACACAGTTTAACAAATAATTAAATTGTGAACATTTGAACTTCCATAACTTACAATTTACACAGGGGTTAAATTGGGCAGGAGTTCACAGGAACTCAGTTCCACCTCCTCTTAAAAAATTGTGTGACAGTTCCACCACCTCTGTCATCTTTCTCCATTGACTATTACAGGAGAGTTCCACCACTTGAAATAACACTTCCATCAACTAGAAATCTAGACGTGAGAGTTCTCCTACCCATAAATTTCCAATTTAACCACAACATTTATGCAACCAATTGTCTATCTGTTGCATTATTTATGACTCCTCCAAGAGAGTATGTGCATACATTTTCTGTTATATAGCTCCAGTGGTGGCTAAACTATAAGCATAGAAATTTTTTCAGAAATTTTCACATGAATCATAAATTATCAGAATTTGAACCCATATAACTTCCCCACCTCTCATCCAAATGTCATGAAACTTGGCAATTGGCATCGTTTTATGGCCTCTTCCAAACAGTATACATGACACATTTCAGGCTATAACCCTGGCTGAGTTATGACCTAATAAATAGTTCAGAAAATCCACAAAAGTTTGCAAAGGTTTGCAAAAATTCCATGAAATTGGAATTTGCTAATAGCTCCCAGCCTTATTAACTTTGAATGCTAATGTGCAGGTGCCTGGTCTCTATTCTTCTATTCAAGCTGACAAATTAGAGGTACAGTAAACTGAGATGGTGAATATTTCAAAGACGTACAGTATCTATTAATTATGAGAGCAGCATAAAGTTCGTTCTGTTACACAAATTGTATACCACATCTATGAAGCTGTTTACAGACAGGCAACTATGGTACACTTAAAATATTACTTAAACAAAAGTGGGTCCAGTTTAAAACTCCAGCCAAAGTTCAGCAAATTATGATATGCTTTGTGAACAAAGTTCCAAAATCAAGCAAATAACGGAGTTGTTGCTTCAAAACATGGGACTTCATTTTCAAGAGCAGAAGATCCTCAAAGCTATTGCCTTTTATGCAATTTTCTTAAAGATGTTTGTGGTATGGCAGCACAGTAAATTTTGACATATACTGGTGTTTGCACTTATATTTATGCCAGAAACCAGAAGTTGTTGACACCATGGACCAGATATTCAAAAGTTAGCAGGGATGCCAAGGGGTGTTTGACCCACGTTGACCAGGTTTTGCACCCGGCTCATGAGTGCGGTCCATATTTAGAGACCCCTGTAGCATGGGCAAACATAATGCTCACCCATGAAAATGAGGAGTCCATCCTGCATATGGGCAGAGTGGCAGTTTCAGAGGTCTGCAATGGCAGTAAATGACACCCACAGGGGCGCTATTTGCTGCATTTTCAACCCTAGTGTTAACTGGGTGCAAGGCCCTGGAGATGAGAAAGCTATACTGCAGCTGCCCCCCCCTTTGATCCCCCATCCTAGTCTGTGTTAGAGTTGCCCTGGTGTCTAGTGGCACCTCTCCACCCTCTAAACCCCCACCCCAGGACCGTGCATGTCCTACCTGGTGTATAGTGACAACCCCAACCCTCCAACATCCATCCTGGAGATCTCACTGTAGACCCTGATGACCAGTGCCCCCAGCATACTTCTCCTGATGACAGCAAGCTGTCCTTGGCATCTAGTGGCACCCCGTTACCCTGAGCACCTATTCTGGTGCCTGTATTATAGTCACTGGTGTGTAGGGACACCCCATCCTCCAGGTCCCCATCCCGTACAGAAAACAAATGTCCCTGGTGTCCACTAGCACACCCTACCCTCCAATCACCTATCCCGGTACCTCCACTATAGTCCTTTGTGTCTACTGGCACCCTCCAATGCCCATCTCCAAAATTATTATGTATGTCCTGGTGTCTAGTGATACCCCCACCCTCTGATCATCCATCCTGGTACATACATAGAAACATATTAAAATAGAAGTTGTCCACATATAAGGACCTCTTGGCCCAACTAGTCTGCCCAGTTTTCCCTGCCTCTGTACCACCATAAATCCTACTCAATCTCCAGTCATCTCCACCCCTTGCCTTCTACCAAGGTCCCCTTGTATCTGCCTCATGCATAACTGAATCCCATCACCACTAAGGCACCCACCACTTCCATTGGAAGGCTGTTACAGGCAACCACCCTCTCTCTGTGAAGAAGTTTTCTCTTACATTTCCTCTGAGCCCCCTCCCCTCCAACTTCATAACATGACCCCCTTGTCCTGAAGCTTCTTTTTCTATGCTAAATGCTACCTTTCTGTACCTTATTAATACATGTAAGGTATTTGAATGTTTCTGTAATATCACCCCTTTCCCCCCCCATCCTGCAGAGAGTAGATATTCAGTTCCTTGAATCTCTCTTTATAGGGCTTTTGATGCAGGCCCTGCACCATTTTGGTAGCCCTCTTTTGTACCACCTCCACCTTATCAATGTCCTTCTGGAGGTTGGGCCTTCAGAACTGGACACAGTACTCAAGGTAAGGTTTTACCAGTGGTCTGTACAGGTATGATATTACCTCCCTATGCACCCGCTCATCCTGCTAGCCTTCTCCACTTCCTTATCACACTGCTTGGCTACCTTCAGGTCATCAGAAATGACTACTCCAGGTCCATTTCCTGTTTAGTGGTCACCAGTACTTCCCCTCCCAAGTAGTACATAGCCCCCAGGTTTCTGTGCCCCAAGTTCATGATTTTGGCACTTTTTTGCATTGAAACCCAGCTTCCAAACCCTTGACCGCTCTTCCAACTTTTCAAATCATCCCTCACTCCCCCCCCCCCAGTGTGTCTAATTTGTTGCAGAATTTTGTGTCATTTACAAACAGGCATGCTTTCCCTTCTAGACCTCCACAATGTTGCTAATAAAGACATTGAAGAGGACCAGGCCTAGTACTGAGCTCTGAGGCACCCTACTGGTCACCTTGCCTTCTCCAGAGTTGACACAAATTATCACTACCCTTTGACCCCTCTAGCTTAACCAGCTTCTTACCCAGTTTATAACTTGTTGACCCACTCACAGACAGGCCAGCTTATTCACAAGTCTTCTTTGTGGAACAGTGTCGAAGACCTTACTGAAATCTAAGTAGGCCACATCTACCACTCCCCCCGATCCACTACTCCGGTCAGCCAGTCGAAGAACTCAATCAGGTTTGTCTGGAAAGACCTCCCCCCTACGAAACCACGTTGGGTTGGATCCTGCAATCCACTGGTTACAAGGTATTCCCCAGTCCTTTCCTTCAGTAGTGTTTCCATTACTTTTCCCACTACTGAAGCCAGGCTGACAGGTCTGTAATTTCCTGCCTCTTACCTGTTCCCGCTTTTACATACTAACATACTAAAATGCCAGCAGAATAGGCCCAAAGGTCTATCAAGTCTCTTTGAGAATCAGTACTCTGAATGGGCACTGCAACCACTCTCATGATTTCTCACCCCCATCCCCTTTTCCCCAGCCAGGGGTCCCCACCCTCTGACTGGCAGTCCTCCTCTTCACCTCCCTCCTGTACCTGTCCCAGCTCCTCTTGAACCCCTCCACCATAGACACCTCCACCAGATCACCAGGCAGTGTATTCCATGGCTCCACCACCCTCTCAGTAAAGTAACGTCTCCTCCTTTCTCCCCTAAGTCTTCCTCCTTCAACCACCAGCCATGCTCCCAGTGGCCTCCCACCTTCCTCTGAAAAATCCCATGTAAACTAACCTTGTTCACCCCTTTTAAGTACTTGAAAACCTCGATCATGTCCCCCCTGTCCCTCCTCTCCTCCAGCAAGAACAGGTCCAGCTCCTCAAGCCTCTCATCATAACTCCTGTCCCCCAGACTCCGGATTATCCTGGTTGCCCTTCTCTGGACCCTCTCCAGTAGTTGAATGTCCTTCCTGAGCTGCGGGCACCAAAACTGCATGCAGTATTCGAGGTGCGGCCTAACGAGACAATTGTACAGCGGTAAAATAACTTCCCTACTTCTTGAGGTGATCCCCCTGGCAGTACAGCCCAGCATTTTATTTGCCCTGGCAGCGGCCCTCCTACACTGTTCTGAATTATTCATTTTGGCATCCACCAGAACCCCCAAGTCCTTCTCCCCATTTGAGATGTGCAATATGTCCCCCCTCAGGTGTATACCTGACCTGTGTTTCCATGTCCCAGGTGAAGCACCCTGCATTTAGTGGTGCTAAACTTTAGACCCCAGGTACGTGACCATCCTCCTATAGCATCCAGGTCCTTCTGTAGGTCCACCCTACCCTCCACCCCATCCACAACCGCCCCCAGCTAGGAGTCATCCACAAAGAGACTCATTGTGCTCCTGATACCAACCCTGATGTCAGAGATGTAGGCATTAAACAGGAGCGGACCCAGATCTGGGCCCTATGGGACCCTACTGATGACCTTCCTGGAGGATGAGACTATCCTCCCTATGACCACCCACTGGGTACACCCTGATAGCCAGCTACCCACCCAACTGACCATCCATTCCCCCATCCCCATCTTCCGCAGCTTATCCAGCAGACCTGTGTAGGGGACAGAGTCAAACACCTTGCTGAAATCCAGAAAGATGACATCGACAGGCCTGCCCTGGTCAAGTGCGACTGTCACCCATTCATAGTACTCCACAAGACTAGTTTGACATGATCTCCCCCGGACGGAGCCAGGTGGATGATCATCCAGAGACCTCTGTTCCTCCAGGAACACCCCCAGCCTCTCTTTTACTAGGGACTCCATCAGCTTACCCACCACTGATGTTAGGCTGACTGGCCTGTAATTGCCCCACTCCTCTCTCGAACCCCCCCTTATGGATGGGAACAATATGTGCTTCCCTCCAATCCTTCAGCTCTCTTCCTGTCTGCAGAGAGACATTAAAAAGGGCTGCCAGTGGCTTGGCCAGGACATCAGCCAATTCCCACAGCATCCTTGGGTGGATTCCATCAGGACCCAGGGATTTGTCCTTCCATAATGTCCTGAGGGCCTCCCACACCCTAACAATGGGTATCTCCCCATCTATGCTACCAAACCCCTCCTCCGATCCTGTGTTCCTCCCTCATGTGAGTCAGTTTCCTCCTCCCCTGTGACTAGAGGTACCCCCCACTCGTGAGGGCACTGTCCCATCCATCCTCTGTGCCCCTGCATCTTATGACTCGCTCG
Source organism: Neoceratodus forsteri (assembly GCA_016271365.2). Taxonomy (NCBI): domain Eukaryota; kingdom Metazoa; phylum Chordata; order Ceratodontiformes; family Ceratodontidae; genus Neoceratodus; species Neoceratodus forsteri. The sequence goes on from CM057458.1 coordinate 1,027,358,327, forward strand.
CTGCCCCTTTTGTTAAAGCGGATGCAAAGTATTCATTGAGCACCTCCACCTGATCCCCCACCCCCTATTGCCAATCTGCCCTCTTACTCTCCTCATCTCCCCAATGTACTGAAAGAAACCTTTTCCCCCTTCCTGATCCCTTGTGCCAGTTTATTTTCTATTGTTGCCTTGGCCCCCCTCACCACCCTAGTAACCTATCTGGATTTGCGAATACACTCCTCCCTATCTAAAACCCTTGTGATCTCTTGAACCTACCATAGGCTGCACTCTTTTCCCTCACCGCCTCCTCCACCTCCCTTGCATCTCACCCTTACACAGGCTCTGGTTGCCTCCTATAGTCCTCTCCTGATGATTTTCCACCTACTGTCTACATCCATTCCCTGCTGAATCCCAGCTAAGTGGTCCCTGAGTATGTGACCCATGTGCACAAAGTCCGCCCCTCTAAAGTCAACCAGATGAGTTTTTGTATGATTCCTCTCCCTTCCTAGGTGTAGAGCAAACCAGACCATGTCATGGTCGCTTCCAGCCAATGGGTCTCCTACCTCGAACATCTGCCCTCTTTCACTGCCTCAGAACCTCCCCTGTTTCTAATGATATGTTGAGCAGAGTGCACTATAGTCTCCGTTATCTAACAGCAACCTCCACACCCAAACACTCATCCTCTAAATGCTTATGTATCCCCTAATGTCTATTGGTATCCCCCAACCTGCTGAACACCCATCCCGGTGCTACCACTGATTCCCTCTTGGCTAGTTGACCCCCTGCTCCAGCCTCCTGGCCCATATGGTTCCCTGTCCCCCCAGGTGTCTAGTGGTATCTCTGCCATCTCCAGACCCATGTACCTGAGCCTATCCCTGGCATCCAGTGGTACTCTGCAGACTGCTAGTCACCACATGGACTTCTGAACACTGGTGGTTCTGTGGCTCCTCACCACCTCTGCCCGTGCCCAGCACAGCACCCCCCCCAACCACCCCCTTACTGGGCAGGACAGGATCATGCAGTGCATCCCTGTATGGTGACTGGCACAGTCCTCCTCTCACCTCCTTGGCCATATGAGCTGTGCCCGGTTGCCACACAGGAATGCACCACATTGTCCTGTCCTGCCCAGTAAAGGGGAGTTAGGGTGGGTACAGTGCTGTGTGTGGGAAGAGTGGGTGGGGAGTCACAGAACTGCCACTGTCTGGCAGTCAGAGTTGTGACCAATGGTCTGGGGGTACCACTGGATGCCAGGGGTAGGCTCGGGTACTGTACATTGGCTGGAAGATGGGGGCAGGGAACTCTAGAGACCAGGATGCCAGAGCAGGGGATGTCCACTGGCCACTAGGGTTCAACTTTAGCACCAGGATGGGTGCTTAGGAGTGGGGGGTCACTAGACACCATGGACTATAGTGCAGGCACCTGGATCGGTGATCAGAGGGTGGAGGGTTCAAATGGGCACCGGGAACACAGGATTGTGTATGGGATGGAGAACCAGAGGGTCAGGGGTGCCACTGGACACCAGGGACACATGATTGACTGCAAGATAGGGAATTGGAGGGTGGGGGTGCTGCTAAACACCAGAGACTGTACTTCAGGCTCCAGAATGAGTGCTCAGATGGTGGGGATGCCACTAAGCAACAGTGACATCTTGCCATCATTGGTATGGGTGTGTAGGAGGTGTCAGTGGACACCAAAGACTATAGTGTGATCACTGGGATGGGTGTTGTGGGTGGGGGGTGCTAATGGACACCAAGGCATACATTTGCCATACTGAGCTGGGTGTTCAGAGGGTGAGGGTGCCACTAGACTCCAGGGCACCATTTTCAAGGACTGGGACATGGGTTCGGTGTGTGGGGGTGCTACTGGGCACCAGGGAATACTTGCAACATTCTAGGATGGGTGGTCAGAGGTGGGGAGTGCTTCTAAACACCAGAACATGGGCTGTATATTGGCATGATGGGTGTTTGTGGAATGGGGGTTACCACTAGCTACCAAGAATGACATCAGGTTGGGCACAATCAGGCTGCCACTTCCAGTGCAAATTAGCCCATAATAGGCATGCTAATGGCCCCATAGCACTATGCATTTCCTGCAGGTCATCTGCATTTTGTGCCTGAATATCATGATGTTGATCCCAGCACCATCAAGTCTGGTAACAGAGTTCCCCATGGGCTGGATGCAGCCCAGGTTCATGTCAGGACAGCACAAGTTGAATTAGTGCTGCACCAATACAGGCACCGGTGCACTATCTAACTGAATATAGCAACCTCCAGTTCAGACACAAGGGCAGCACAAACCTTTGCACACCTCTTTTGTGTCTTTCTGAAGATCTAGCCCCAGATCTTTTATTTGCTTATACAAAGGTACAAACCCCTTCTAACCAAGGAATGAAAGGTAGGGTCAGATTTGTAAAGAATTTTTTTTAAATATCACAGAACTAGATGATAACCCTTGTTTGAGTCAAAGTCCCTATGTCTGACAGCTTAAAACCTGGTCATCGTAGGACATTGGTATTTGAAAATTGTCATACACCCTCTCAGTCCTAGAGGCTAGGTGATTTCCAAATTTCAGAACAGTAGGATTGCTAGTTTTGGTCCTCTGAAGTGCTGAAATCTGCAACATCCACCCAAATTAACACTTTTTTTGTTCATGAAAAACACACAAAAAAAAAACATACAGTAGATTCAAAATATTAAACTTTCAGATATATTAGATATTGTTCTAGAATTGTGCCTTTCTTATTTTGCAACAAAAAAGGACAAATTAAAAGTTTAATGTATTTTTAAATTGCAAAGTATGTGTGTGTGTGAACCCCCCCCAAAAAAATCCAAGAAAAAAATAAATGAAAAAAATGCAACCATTTGTTCATCCATGATTGATTTCCAAGTCACTAATGAAGGAAAGAAAATGTGTCATCATTGCCGTTGCCAGTACAAAACCACAAACTTTTTTGTTTGTGTACGATTGACTTTCGCATCAATTCATAGTAAACAAGCATTTGTCAATGCCAAATGTTGTCTTGCTGCCACTGGCAGTGCAGGAGTTAGAGAGATGCAGCATAGGAGTGGCAGTCAAGTATTTAACTGATGTCAACCCACCCCCACCCTGCAGAGAGTGAGAGGCATTAGGGTGTCTCTGTGGGTGTTGGTTAGTGCTGTGCGGGAAAACATGCTGGGCAGGATGTGAAAAATGACAGCTACACAGTTCATAAGGAGGTGTAATTAAATGCCAGTGCTGAAACTGTGGCATACAAATATACGAAATGTGCGGAGTTGCAAGGGTGCATGGGAAAAATGCAAGGCACGCTTGCAGCACTGCCAGTTTGTGGGCATTTGGCACTAAATTTTCAACACAGGCATTTTAACACCTCTGCTCATGTACAGTGTCACTGTCATTTTCTCAAAGTGTCCCAAGAAGTGATTTCGCACAGCGACCACGCTATTCTGCGCCAGAAGTGCGGAAACACATTTTGGGCAGGATATGTGAAGTGACAGCTGTACTGTTCATCAAGAGGTGTGTAAAAATGGCAATGGTGAAAATCCAGAGTGAAAATATCACAAATGCACGACGGTACGAGCATGCGTGCAATCTGCCAATGCACGCTCGTAACACAGTCATTTTATGGAGTATCAGCTCCAAATTTTCAACACAAGCATTCTAGGAGCTCTGCTCATGAACTGTGTCACTGTCATTTTCATAATCTGGCCCAAACATTGATTTCCAACAGCGACTGCGCAATTGAGCTCCAGAAGTGTGGAAACACATTGCAGGCAGGATGTGGAAGATGACAGCTGTAGTGTTCACAAGGAGGTGCACAAAAATGCCAATGCTGAAAATTTGGCATTAAAATATTGTGAATGCATGAAGTTATGAGCCTGCATAGCAACTGCGCAACGCACGCTCATAAAACAGGCATTTATTGGATTTTTTCCACCAAATTTGGAACATAGGCTTTTTGAGAGGCCACCTCATGAACACTGGCATTGTCATTTCATTAATGGGTCCCGAAAGGTGATTTCATACAGTCACTGCAAAATCACCTTCTGAGGCCGATTAATGCCATGACAGTGACAGAATTCATGAGGAGGGGCCCCAAAAACCCCATGTTGAAAATTTGGTGCCAAAATTCCAAGAAACGCCTGAGATATGCAGCAAAGTTGCGCTGTGCCCAGGCTTGTGCCACAGCCTGGTGCAGTTTGAATATCTGGGCCCATAAATAAAAAAAAACACAAGCACCGCTATCACAGCTCGAGTTCAATACAAACACACTGCTGATTGCCAGGAGGAAGGTGACACTTAGGGAGATTTAGCAGCATAGCTTTTTAGCACCTTACTACCTATGGTCAGGTAGTGCAAGGGTGGCTCATTAGCACCTCTAGAGCTGTGGTCTGGAAGCCTCTGGAAGTGTTGGGGAGGGTACCTGATGACAGCTGAGTAGGCGATATTGGGTTTCAGGCATCTGTTATGGCAGGCCTTCCTAATCTGATATAACCTATTGTTTTATTTTGGAACCCTATTAGAAATGGCCTTTGGAAACCTCAAATTGTCCATTGCAATAAGCCATCAGCTAAAGCATGAATGGTATAAGTGGTGCATATTGTACCCTCTTCCACCTAGGACACAGAAGAAAGCTCCTACTAGATACTCCCATGATGCCAAACTCCCTTCTGGTCCTGCTTAGTGCTGCTCTCATATGTCATGTTAATCTTACTTTACTGGGCCACCAGGGCCCAGCGTCAACTACCAGATCAGCTGATGGTATTATGAAAAGGACTGACAGACAATCCCTGGGTCCCCTCTCCCTCTTCCTCTGTCTATCTCTGACTGGCACTAGTTGCAGCATTATAGCTCAGTGGTCTGGTCTGTTCTGAGAAGTGCAATGTCCTGTCCATATCATAAAGTCTCTCCAGTAGCTGAGCCCTGACCAAAATATGCCATGCCGCCCACCACACCACACCACACCACATCACATTGCCATCTAAGCCCCGCCATGATGATCTTAGTCCCGTCATGAGGTTTGACTCATGCATGACTCTGATGTGATGACACTTGAGGTGACCAATCCAAGGTTTAACCATGGGGAATGGTGCCACTCTGCTGTGAGAGGAGTGTGTTGTCACGGCACCATTACCAGAGTCTGTCTTTTTGTAGGCTTAGCCAGTCAGTTGGGAGGGTATGGGAGGAACATGAGTATTATGTGATTAGCCAGAGAGATAGCAGGAGAAGGGAAACCAGGCAGAGCTATGTTTCCAGTGAGTCACAAAATTTGCATCCTTTTTTTTGCTGGGAAGACCATCTACTAGGTGCTTAGGTGGTAATGTCCCAGTGGATTTACCCAGCCAGCAACCAGACCAACACAAAGAGTCAGACAACAGACAGAAACAGCATGACAGTCTCACTGCAGCCAGCCAATGGAAGGATAATTAGGTTGGGAGAAGTTTTACTTTTTTCTCAGCATCCCCCTCACTGTGGGGTCACTGTGGCAGGCGGAGTGTGTTTTTTGTTTAATGTTTTACAAGTTGAACATATCTGCTAAGGAACAGACTTGGAATCAAATTCCAGTTCCTTTTCTGATTTCTCATGTTTGGAATTCTAATTTTTTTAGCCTGAATAATGAAATTACAAATTCTGAAAAAATACTTGAATCCAGATTCAAAGCATCCCTAGTGTTGCCATTACCCTAACAGTAATGGGTGGATCAGTGATGCCAAAGTTAGGGTGATTTCAATGCTGTATTGCACAAAATTCAAAGTTGACAAACAGCACCCGATGGATTCACCAAGGCTTTAGGGACTTTTTCACTAACTTTTGATTTTTTTTTTTACATTTTGTGTTTGGTGCTTCAGAATTAATACATGTTATAGTGGAATTAACCGTTATGACAAAATCCCTATATCTGACAGCTTACTGTATAACTTGGGCCATCTTATGATCTAGGGATGTGAAAACTGGCACGCATCCATACAGTTCAAGAGGCTAAGGGTATGCAGTTTTCAGAAGAGTAAGCTTGAAAGGTTTGGCACTATAGCAAAGCTCATCAACAAAATTCAATAAATAAAAAAATACAAATAACAAAGGATTTAGCATAAACAATAAAGCATAAAATTTTTCCAGATAACAAATATAATAAATGATAAACACAAATAAATACACTAAATAAGCAAGCACATTTTTCCTAAGAGTTTTTCACACCTTTTCTTACAAAATAATATAAAGATAGGATGAAACAAACTTCCTTAGTCATCTGCCAACAAGTATGAAGGAGACAGTAATGCAAGGAAACCTTTTGGACCAAATTATGGATTGTTCTAAAGGGGCTGCATTTACAAAAGTTGCCCAGATTCTATGAAACAAATAACTGATGCGTTCATTGTTAGCTAAAAGTGCCATGTTTTCATTACCGTAAATCTAGTTGAGGGATTATTTTTGTATTTCCAATTTCTTAGCAGAATCCTTTTTAGTGTCAGAGATGCTAAACAGACTCATCTGCTTTCATAGGGGTCAAGCTCCCAATCTTCAGGGAAACTATTCAATGAAAAAGGGCTGGAGATATTAGAAAAGTAGCTTTTAATATTCTGTTGCATATCTTGTGAATTTCTGCCCATATTCCCCGAAGAGCTGTACAGCACCAAATGGTATGGGAATGACTTGCATTGGATGGATTGATTGCAGTGCCAGCAGTTAGAATCTATGGCTAGGCCCATGTTACAAAGATTGAGGGGTGAATAATAAAAGCTGTGTAGTATTTTGAACTGAATTAGTCTACCTTGCAATTCTCTATAGCTTAGACATGCCTCTTTCCAGGTGTCTTCCCAATCTTCCAGACTGGTAGAGATGCCAAGCTCTTCTTCCCATCATTCTTTTGCTCTAATGATGGGGGCTGTAGAAAAGGCAATGGATGTTAGAACCCTGTAAAGCATTCCTGCATTTCTCCTCAGGGTACCTAATTTAATGATTTACTCCTATTCCAAATTCTTTTCCCAGCAGTAATCATGGGATGTAATTTGTCTACTGGGCAAGTCTCTTAACTGGAGATATTGGTAGAACTGTGGTTTGTGTACCCTGAACCTATTTTGGATCTCAGTGAATGAGAGTAATATGCCAGTGTTCAGGTTTGTGATATCGTTCACCCTACAAATACCTGCTTTTCTCCAACTATCATTAGGCATTGTTTTCCCATTGTAGGCTAACAGAGAGTTGGATCAAAATGGCAAAAAGTCCAGGGGTGTATTGATGGAGTTAATAATGTTATTAATCCTTTTACGGGTATGAATGGAGAAAGTTAGACATGGATTGCCTCCCAATTTAGGTTGTTTTTCAAGAACAGAAAGTCAATCAAAACATGTGGGCCTAACAAGAACCTTTCCATCTGCAACCATATTGGTATAGCAGTGTTCTGTGGTGGGCTATTAATTAGGTGGGGTAGAGACTGTTTCAGTGCACTAACAAGGTGGTATCGCTCCAATCATGAAAGAGCAAACCCTCTTTTTTCTTTTGGTGCCTTTAATTTGTTAATATCCAGTCTGGGCAGGGATCCATTACACAAAAATTCTCTAATAAGCCTCTTGAAATTCTTGAAATAGTTCTTCCCCAGTATCATGGGGATATTACGGAATAAATAAAATAGTTTGGGTGCTATAATCATTTTTACAGCATTTATTTTCCCCCATAATGAGAGACTGAGTTTGAACTACCATGCCAGGTAGACATTAACTTCCTTAAAAAAGGGTACATAATTCCGATCTACCATGGAGTCAAGGTTAGTAGATACACTATGCCCAAATATGTGATAGAATATTTAAACCACTTAGCATCCAGTACCCCCTCTAGTGCAGCCTTGTGCAGAAGGGGAGATGATTATGTAAAGCTTGAGTTTTATCCCAGTTTATTACCAGCCCTGAAATTTGTGTAAACCCATCCAAATGGTCACAGAGTGCTTTACAAGAGTCAACAGGTCTTGTTACTGTCATGAGCAGATCAACAGCAAAGGCGATAGCCTTGTGGTCATGCTTACCCAATCTAATGCCCAGAATGTGTGGATCCATACTGATAGAACAAATTGGGGGGTTGAAGGCTAGAATAAAAAGATATGGGGATAAAGGACGTCCTTGTCTCGATCTGCAGTGCAGATTGAAAGGGGTAGATAGGATCCCATTCATGATAAGTTGAGCTGTAGGTTTTTGGTATAGCATGAGAATCCTTTGATCCAAATTCAAAATTTTCTAGGGACCTAAGCAGGTAATCCCAGTGCAAGGAATTGAATGCTTTGAAGATATCAAGAGATAGTACAGCATAGGAGTCTCTCTGTTTTTGTTTGCAAGCCACAATAGGTTAAATAGCCTTCTTAAGCAATTCGATCCAGATCTGCCTTGAACGAAACCCACCTGTTCTTTGCCAGTCAGTTTTGTGACAACATTTTGTACCCATCTTTCTAGGATCTTGGTCAGAATTTTGTAATCTGAATTTAACAAGGATATAGACCTGTAGCTGGAGCATTCTAGTGGATCTTTGCCTTTTTTGAGGATAAGTGTTATAAATGCCTCTTGCATAGTGTTGGAAAGGGCTTCATCATCTTGCAGCCCTTGCAATAATGAATGAAAGATAGGTGCTAAAGTGAGGCCTACCTTTTTATAAAACTCTCCTGGTAAGCCATCCGGCCCAGGGGTTTTACCAGTGGGTAGAGAGTTGAAGGCCCAGTCGACTTTCTGCTGTGATATATCCCTGTCCAAGTCCGACTGTTCTTGATCTATAAGGGAAGGGAAGTCTTGAGTTTTAAGAAAAGTATTAATCTAATCTACCTTTGTTTGGGTTAGAGTAAATGTCTTTATAAAAAGAAAGGAATTCCTTATTGATGTCAGTGTTACAAGTTACTATTTTTCCCAATTTAGTCTGAACACCTGGTATTAGATTTTGTTGTTGTATTTTCCTAAGTTTATCAGCCAGTAATTTGCCAGGTTTTTCTCCTGCTTCCCAGTAGCACTGCTTGGTTCTAAATAGTGCATATTCATCTTTAGCTGAATAAATAGAGTTAATCTCATACCTAACACATGCTATTTTGTGAAGCAGCTCACCGAAAGGAGTTTTGTGGGATTTGGAGAAAGCCACAAACTCTTTAAGCTCATACTCCTTGTTATTCAAATCTCTTTCCCTTTCCTTTTTTTCCCTATAAGCAGAGGTGATACTCTGCCCCCTAATAACTGCTTTATAGGCTTCCCACAGGTTACCTTGGAGATGGTACCATTATCATTGATTTTAAAGTAGTCTTTGGTCTGTGTCTCCAGCAATTCTATAAACCTCTGGGCCAGGATATTCAAGGGAGATGCACCCTGCACAACTAAATTGCACTGGCACATCTCTGAAATGTGCTTCTAGGCCATATTTAAATGGGGTTGATGCTCGGCACAAATCCGGATGTGCCACGGTGGAAAGATAATGTATGCGGTGCATCCGGAGGGGGTGTTCCCCTGCATATGAGGCACATCTCCATATTCAGCTGAGATGTGTGGCACAGCTGCCTGCACATCTCAGAGATGTGCTAAGCAAAGATAGGCATTGAAAAACCATGACTAAGTGGTAGCCACCCACAGGCAGGCTGCTGTATTGCATGGTGCAACACAGCAGCCCAGCCCCTGGGTTGCTACCCTGCCTAGCCCTGATCATGAGGGAGATCAATAAGGCTCCCATATCCCTGGTAGTCTAGTGGCCTCTCTAGAATCCCATCCATAAAATAGTGTTCCTTTGAAACTCCCTGGTAGTTCAGTGGCTCCCCTTTCCAGAACCCCACCTGTAAAATTGTTTTCCTTCAAGATTCCCTGGTAGTCTAGTGGGCCCCCCTTCCTTCCTAACCCTGTCCTTAGAATAGTTTTCCCTTGAAATTCCCTGATATTGTCATGGCCTCCCCTTCCTTCCCGACCCCATCCTTAAAATAGTTTTCCCTCAAAACTCCCTGGTAGTCTAGTAGTAACCCCCTTCCAGCCCCAATCACAGCAAAACCCACAACCCAAGATCACCCTGGTAGTTCAGTGGACCCACCCCCACCCAACTAGGCACCCACACCCCAATTCACTCCCCCCATCCCAGCATGGGCATGTCAGCCGGCTGGCAGCAAAACCCACCCACACACCTCCATGTCTGCCCGCTGACTGTGCTGTCATTGAATGATGGTTTACAGTAAGCTCTACAATACCATTGATCAACAACATCGACCAATGGGCTTGCAGTAAGTACTGTAAACATTCATTCAAACTTTGTGATTTTCACTACCAGAGTGATCTCTGGTTATTGGTTTTGCTGTGATCGGGGCTAGGAGGGGTACCACTAGACTACCAGGGAGTTTTGAAGGAATGCTATTTTACATACAGGGTGCTGAAAGGAGGGGGTACCACTAGACTACCAGGGAGTTTTGAGGGACATTTATTTTACTGATGGGGTTTGGGAAGGGAGGGGGTGCCACTAGACTAACAGCAGTATGTAGAGTGCTTTTGGACACAAAGGTCACAGAGCACCTGCTCATCCTGCCAGACGCAGCCCTGCCCCAGACATGCAAATGGAGCCATAATGATATGCAAATGGCCCCATTTGCACCTTACATAGCTAATGGCTCCGTTTGCATGTCACAGTCTGAATATCTGGAATTTGCACCTAGCGCATCCTGAGGATGTGCTGCGCATCCCCATTCCAGGCATTCAGACTGCACAGGGGAATGTGCCGGCACATCTTTGGTGGCCCCCTTTGTGCTGCCCGCATCTTTCTTTTTTCTTTAAATTAAATCAACTTTATTTAATTTTTGATATACTCATTAACAATGTAAATAACACAGAACAATAAACATGACCAACAACATCCCCCAACCTCATCCCCCCCACGGAATGTGTCCTCCAACCCAATAAGAGAAAACAAGAACTACTACCAAGTCAAAAGATAAGTATGTAAATGTAGTGGGGGACCAGACAGTGCCTGCATCTTTTGATATATTCAGACGGGATGCGCGATAGCATATCTCATTCGAACATAGCACAGTTGTGCTCCGGCGCAACTCAGTTGAGCAGCACAGGCACCTTGCCCTGATCTTTAAGTAAATGCATGTTCATCCTCCATCTATGTGTCTTCTCCCTCCTGTTATTCCATTCAAATTCAACACTTATCAAGGCGTGATCCAAAATAGTGATGTTACTTATATCAGCTCCAGCAACCGTGGTCAATAACTTGCTAGACAGTAATAATCTATTCTACTGTATGACTGGTGTCTGTTGAAAAGGAAGGTATAATCTCTACCTTTGGGGTGAACTAGGTGCCAGCTATCTGTGAGAGATAAGTATTGAAGCAATTTCTTGAAGGAAACTCAAGCTTTGACCTCTAACTGTACTGCTCTGTTAGATGATCTCTCTAATACTGAGTGTGCAATAAGATTAAAGTCTCCCACAGGAATGCCGTCATAATCTAAATATTTAGAAAGTTCTATGTAAATCTGATTGAGAAAGGGTTTTTGACCACAATTAGGGGCATAGATGTTGTACAGGACCAGTTTCCGTCCATCAAGTGTCCCCACCAAAATATGGAATCTTCCATCCTGATCAACTGTATATGAATGTTTGATGAAGTTCATCCCCTTTCAGATCAGGATGGAAGTTCCATGTTTTTTAATGTTAAAACAACTGTGTCCCTCCTGACCCACCCACATGCGCTTGAAGTTTTCCGCTTCCTCATGCAGTAAATCAGTTTCTTGAATAAAAGCCATATCAGCTTTGCTTTTATTCAAATAGGATAATACCTTTTTCCTCTTGATGGGGACCCCAACCCACTGACATTCCATGATACCAGTTTGCAATTCACCTGATGCCAAGTGTACCCTTGTGACACTTGATGTACTAGATAGGGGTCCACTACCAAAATTCAAAGCATAGATTGATAAAGATGAATATAGTTATTCAATCCCCTTAATAAGTTACCAAAAATGCAGAATCACTATCAAAATAGAAGAGCTCTGTAAAGGTAGGAACTAAACCACTGCTGGCAGTATATAAAAATACAAGTTATCGAAATTAGTAAAGCTTGAGCTAGTTGTTTAAAAATCCAAAGGTTAACTAAACTACTTAAATTTCATCACTAACCAACTAATAACAGCTATAGAGGTTTACTATTTTATAGAATTTTTACCAATATCTGAGTCTATCTATAGAATAAAATCTGACAGTGGCACAAGCTTACCAAAATAATATAGACTCAGGTTCAGCTGTCAGGTCTAGAGGTCTGATTTTAGTTTTAAACTATATTTAGATGTAAATTAGACAGTCAGTTAGCAAAAAAATGGACAAACAAATCCAAAAATATGTGAATAAGTAAGTTGCTGGGTATCATATGATATGAGCGAGTATTACTGAGCACGTCAATACGAGTGACTCAATAATACCGCTCACACTGACAGTGAGTGGTGAAAAACATTGAGATATCCTGTAGAGCGAGTATAGCAGGGAGCTTCACTTGCTACTACAGGACATAGCATGTTGTCATGTCATGTCAAATGAACCTAATAGATTTCTTTGACTGGGTGACCAAAGTATTAGACCAGGGAGAGGCTGTGGATATGGCCTACCTAGATTTTAGCAAGGCATTTGACACAGTCTCATACAAAAGATTAATATACAAGTTAGTCCGCCTTGGAGTGGGTCCCAAGGTGGTAGCCTGGATAAAAAACTGGCTGGAAAACAGGACACAAAGGGTAATAGTAAACAGAGTCCACAGTGAAGAAAGTGGGGTAACTAGCAGGGTACCGCAGGGTTCGGTATTGGGACTGGTCCTCTTTAATGTCTCTATAAGTGACATTGGAGAACACCTGGAAGGGAAGTTATGTCTCTTTGCAGATGACACAAAGATCTGCAACAGGATTGATACACAAGGTGGGGTGGAAAGGATGAAAAGGGACTTGGCAAGGTTGGAGGAATGGTCAAATATGTGGCAGCTCAGATTCAGTGCAAAGAAGTGTAAGGTAATGCATCTGGGAAACAAAAATCCAGAGGAAGAGTACACAATGGGGGGTGAGTTAATAACAACAACAAAAATGGAAAGAGACCTAGGAGTAATTATATCAGATGACCTAAAGGTGGGCAAGCAATGTGAGAAGGCAGTAACGAGGGCTGGGGGAATACTGGGATGCATAGGGAGAGGCATCAACAGTAGAAAACAAGAAGTTGTTATCCCTCTGTACAGACAGTTGGTGAGACCCCATCTGGAGTACTGCATGCAATTCTGGAGACCCCATTGCCACAAAGACATAGACAGAGTGGAGGCTGTTCAGAGGAGGGCAACCAAAATGGTGCAGGGTCTGCACCAGAAGACATACGAGGAGAGACTAAAGCAACTTAATATGTATACCCTTGAGGAAAGGTGGGGGGGACATGATAGAAACTTTCAAGTATCTCAAGGGAATTAACAATGTATAAGAGGGTAGCATCTTTCAGAAGAAGAGATGTGCAAGAATAAGGGAGCACAATTTGAAGATAGAGGGGGGATGGCTCAGAGGTAATGTTAAAAAGTATTTTTTCACAGAGAAGGTTGTGGTTGCATGGAGCAGCCTTCCTGAGGAGGTTGTGGAGTCAGGAACAATGGGAGAATTCAAGAATGCATGGGACAGGCATAAGGCAATTCTAGTTGGGGGTAGGAGGAAGTAAGCTGTTGATTAACTAGAATCTGTAGCTTATCCATCAGGTAGGGAAATGGGCAGACTAGGTGGGCCAAGCGGTCCTTATCTGCCATCAAATTCTATGTGTGTATGTTGTGTGGCCAACCCCTGCCAAGCTGGCCATCTAGCGTAGTGGTGTAAGCCACTGCTTGCGATGCCAGTAGACCCAGCTTTAGGTCTCATCTCCAGGGGAAGAATATTTTGCTTTTTTTAATAAAATAACTTTCCACTGGGTCTACCCCATAGAGTTGATTATTTTAAGTTTGGGGGTGCAGGGGGCTAGCCCCCCCTACAAAGGGGTGCATGGCAGGCGTAGCCCCCTGCATAAAAATACCTATTTTTGTTGTACTTTGATTGATTGTAGCGACCGTTGTTATTTGCGATGGTTGTTGCAATTTCATTCACCCTTTCGACGATGGGATCTTGTTTAGTCGGTCTATGTGATCGGTGGTCTTTCAGACTCTCCTTTATCACATAAAACCAGGTTGCTGTGCTACTTCAGGCCTTCTAACTACCAGATCTTAGAATCCAAGGCAGCAAAATGCCTTTTTTGGTTGTCTATGCAGTGTATGGATCTACTAACCAGTTTCAATCCTACTCTACAACGCAGAAGATCACCAAATAAATATTGTCACTTTGAGAACAACACTGTAAAGAAAACAGTCATGCTATAGAAAGCAATATAAGTGGGGTTGGCAATATATGAGAACTTTCAGTTTGCGACATCGCAGCCTGTGCTGAAGAGGGGCATGATGGGAAATGATTGAGCACAGGGCCACAAGGTGTATCAAAATTAATATAACACGTGGTGAAAACGATATGTGGAAAGAAATGTCGTATCAGCTATGAAAGAAACCAAGACAGAAAGAAATAAGTATGATGTAGATAGAGACAAGCCAACTTTGCTGAAACAGCTGCATCCTATTTTATTACTATGAATTCAGCTTATAGGCCTCAAGAAAGCCTTGATACTGTCATCATTGCCATCAGCATTTAAGACATGACCTATTTTACCATGGCCAAAATAGGCACATAAGAGTCCTTGGGATCAGCGCACTTACTCGGTTACCAAAGTTATAAATATGTAAAAATAAGAAGTAGATGCACGAAACCAGCAGCTCCAGCCAGTGAAGTCTCAGTTCCCCGAGAAATTCTGACCCACCTTCCACTGTTCCACTTTTATATCTGTTGACACTGGGCTGTGGGACCTGCCAATATAAATCCTGTGCCCAGGATCTCCTTGACACTCTTTCAAGCAGATTCAGGCAAAATTCAACAAAAGACATTTAAAGGGATCTGGCAAGAGCTATCTGACTCTGCATACCTTCCTGACACTCTTCCCTTTGTTAAGAAGCCATTCATAGCAGTAAAATAACAGCAAAAAAAAACAGTTCTTGCAACCAGGGCAATTGCTTCAGATAAATGGTGAAGCTATCAGCTGACATGACAATTTAACTCACTGGTTCCTTTAGGCTCAGATAAGAGCAGATAGAGGAAAAGCAAAGACAGAAACAGGGAGAACTATACAACCTCAATAAAATCTCCCTGCACTATCTCAGTTCTCCACCCACAATTTTGCAACTATCATACCGTAATATCCAGAAGTTACATTTAGAGCACAATGAAAAACACCAGATGAGATTTGTCCAAAAAGCAATCTGCAGCTAAAAGACACCAGAAATTCCAGACTCCTCTGCCAAATGGTGCAAAGTCAGTTATCATCAAAAAGTTTCAGATCCATAAAAGCACTGTACCCTTCCTCCATCGGGACTGAATCTGCAGCACAAGTCCACACTTTGCATCCAAATATATAATAAACTCCAGAGCCTCATGTCTCCATATGTGCAGTAAGAGGTGTCGCCACAGGAAGCATCCCACAAGAAATGACAGTCCTAAAATCAGGTGCCCCCTCATTTGAATAAGAGGGAAGTGTTTCTCTGGGGTCAGAATTGTTTGTAACCATTGGTACTTCTTCCGGAATGGGTGATTGATGGGAGGAGGTACCTGGGAAGAAACGAGGACTGTCCCTGCTATGGCTTCTCTTTTTCATGTTTATGTTCAAGTGTGGTTTTTTTTAGTAATCTGATTTGAATCTATGAGCAGATTTGGGCTTCCATATGATTCTTTTGGACCAGTTCCAATCCTGTGTCTGTTTAATGGCCAGTGAATACAGGGTAGGTGTTGTGACCACTGGCTGTCCCCCCCACCTCCAAGACATGGAATTATATTTCTGCTCTCAATCTCATCCTACTCATCTATGAACTCACCTGCCTAAATCATAAAACTCTAAGCCACTCCTTGATAGACTGGGCTCTCACTTCCCACCCTCACTGTGTCCTTAAATCAGGCATCCTTCTGGATGCCCTCAGTGACCATCACCCAATCTTCCTAATCAGGAAGGTTCATAGACCCAAACTGCCACACAAAATTTTGCAACTTCACTCCTTCAACTCCCTAGACCTAAATCCTCTTCTCCATGATCTTGCCACATCTGATTTGTCCCCGATAATCTCCACCCCTTCCGTAGATCAAGCCCTCGCCTATTTCAAAGACAAATTCCTAGCTATCTGGAACTCATTTGCCCCTTTCAAATGCACTAGGGTACACGGCAACCATCTCCCCTGGATCACTCCTGAATTGCTGACCTGTCTCAGGGGGAGAGAGACAAAGCATGGAGGAAACATAAGGCCATTCAGCTTCCAGCAGATTATGCTAAGTACCACATGTTAAGAATTGCCTACACAAAAGCTACTAGACTAGCCAAGTCTGAATATTTTAAATCAGCTTTCCTCAAAAATATTAATACCCCCTTAAAATTCTGGAAACTGGTCCATGCCCTCTTCTCCCCCCCCGTCTCACTCGACCCCCATCCCCCTTGCTTAAAATAAATAACACTATAGTGTCTGACCCATGCCTGGTGGCCAAGGAGTTTAACACTTATTACACCTCAAGTTCCTCGGCCCTCCTAAAGTCCCTCCCTCAACCTCCCCTCTCCTTCTCCCTCTACCTCTAGTACTCAAGTCCCACGTGATCTCCCTTCCTTCTCTTCCTCTGCTGTCTCTCCTGATGATACACTCTTGGCCCTATTCTCTCTCAATCCATCCAAAGGCTCAACCACCGGACAATCTTGATCCTAAACTCCTTCTCCTTTCTGCACCTGCTATTGCCTATCCTCTCTCCTTAACCTTAAACCTCTCCTTTTCATCCTCATCTGTGCCTTCATCCTGGAAACATGTAGTGGTCCTCTCTCTCCCGAAGAGTGGTAACCCCACCTCCCCTGGCAACTATCATCCAATCTGTCTTCTCTCCACCCTTGCTAAGCTTCACAAATACGTGATTCTCTCCCAACTCACCCCCTTTCTCTCTGACTCTTCCTTCTTCACCCCATTCCAGTCTGGCTTTCAGAAGAATGACTCCACCACCACTTCCTCCCTTCTCAGGCTCACTGACTCCACCTCACCAGGATGGATAATGGCATCATCACCACTGCCATCTTTGTCAACCTCACCAAGGCTTTCAATACAGTCTCCCATGCCCTGATTCCTGACACCCTTACAGCAGCTGGTCTGTCTTTACTGGCCTGTAACTGGGCTTGTGCCTATCTCACAGGCAGTACGCAATCTGTTAAGATCCATGATGCCATCTCCCCCCCTCCTCATTATCACTGGAGCCCAACAGGGCTCCGTGCTTAGTCCCATCCTTTTCTCCATCTTCCTTAATAACTTGCCCTCAGTTTTCTTTCCCTCCCCCTCCTCCTCAATCCACATGTACGTCAATGACACTGTCTTGTATACATCTGGTAAATGCCCTGTTGATGGTGCAACCACCCTACAGCATGTCTTCCACCAGGTTTAGCTTTGGTTAGCCTCACATCAGCAATTCCTAAATGCCAAGAAGACATTCTCCATGACCTTTCACACTAGGCAGAGACTCTCTAGGCTTCAATCCTTACCCTGTTTCCATACCCTGGATAGGACAACCCTGGAGGACACCTCCTCATTCAGATACCTTGGGGTTTGGCAGGAACAGCACCTCAGCTTCTCAGGTCACAGTGAAACCATCCTGAAAAAGTTACACCTCAAGCTTGGTGCCTTATACAGGAACTGTAGTTGCATCCCTCCTATGGCCAGGTGCTAACTAGTCCAGAAAATGATACTACCCATTTTTGACTACTGTGATGTGGTCTATGGTGCTGCTCCCATATCTTCTCTGACCAGATTGGGCTCTCTCTTTAACTCCTTTTGTCGCTTTGCTCTTGATGCCCCATCCCAAACTCATCACTGTGACCTATACCATACCCTGTCCTTTCCACCTTTTGCCAACAGGTGTCTCGCTCATTGTGCCAAACTCACTTCTAATTACTGATTAGGTGAACTTCCCTCCTACCTTGCCAGCTCCCTTTCTACCCTTCCACACCCTTGCACTCCCTCAGATCCTCAGATACATGCATATTGGTGGTCCCCTGCCCATCAACACTCATCAATCAGTCTAGTTTCACCCATCACTTCCCAAAACTTTGGAACTCTCTCCCCTCCCAAATATGGTACTCGTCCTCCTCCCACTCCCTTGCCTCTTCCTTACATAAGTAACTCTCCTCTAATTGCTCCTGTTTTAATCCTCCTTAACTTCCTGCCATGTGCTCATATGAGCTGTTCCCAAAATTCCCCACCCTATTCCCCAACCCCCTCCTAGCCACTTCCCTTGCTTACCCCATTGACCTACACCTGCCACCCCCACCCCTTCCTTCCCCTCCTACCAATTTGTCTCTGCCTGGTTCTGCCCCCTTGCAGGGTTCTCAACATCCTGGAGGGGACAGTCCTAAACTTCACCTCTCCTTTCCCTTCTTCCCCACATCTACCTATCTTCCTGCCCTAGTAGTCCTCTTTCCTTCACCTGCCCCCCCATTTATCTTCTTACTCCTTTGTCCTTGTCTAGTTCTGCCCCTGGCAGAGTTCTCAGCATCCTGGAGGGTTTAGATCTAGGTATGCCTCTTTCTTCCCTACTCAAACCTCTCCTCCACCATTCTTCCACACCTTCAGCATACCCTTCACTGCACTGCACTTAAATAGGCAGCCCCCATACCCACTCTACACAGTATGCTACTTAATATCTCCCTTTCTCACACATAACTTTTTTATACTGACTGAGCTGCTTCCTATTTATTTATTGAGTTTTTGTTTACTGGGTAAGGTGTCATAGCCATAAATATGACTATTTTCAGACACGACCAGGGAGGTTACAGACATATTAGGCAATAAACCAATTTACAGACATTTGTGCAGAAGATGAGCAACAATATAGAGGAGAAAATCTACAAGACATTTCAGGTAATAACAGTAATGATACAATGTTATAAAACAGGTGAGAAAATACACTTAGTTTATACAGTAAAAGGCATTAGAAATTTTACATACAATCCATACTAAGTCCTATATGTTACAATAGTCAGATTCCAGACAGAGAGATGATCATTCAAGAGAGCAGAGGCAGGGAAATAAGAGCAGCCTGTAGAGGGTTAAAACAGTTACACTCGGTACGCTTGACAAGGAGAGCGTGATGCATCTTTTTAAAGGCGGCATGATTAGGGGCAGAGCGAACTTCAAGTGGTAGGAAGTTCCAATATTTTGGGGCCAAGCAAGAGAAGTCTGAGGTTCCTTTCAGGGTCTTACACCTGGGAGTACGTAGTAGAGAGAACTCAATGGAGCAGAGGCCATAGGTGGGGATTAGTGGCACTAGCATGGTTGCAAGAGAGGTAGGAAGACCAGCTCTAATGATATTATCTAGTAGCGTATCAAGGGCAAGAAGACAATGGACAGACAGAGAGGGCCAACTATGGTCTGCATATAGCAAGCAATGGTGTTTCAAGCTTGGAGAGGCTGAGGCATAGCGACAAATATTGTTATATGTTGTGTCCCTTTTACTGAGGGTGGTTTTTGAAATATTTGTATAGGTGACAGCACCATATGCGAGTGACGGGGTTCTATGTGATAAGGGCAACTACATGACGGCGACCTGTCAGAAGGACACAAAACTCCCAAGGTGACAGCATTACACAAAGTGTTCCCTGCAACCCCCTTGTGGGGGCTTCACCCCCACACACCCCTTAATATGGATTCCTACTGTGGGAGGGGACACAACTCAGGGAAGGGGGCAAACTCAGGTTGCCAAAATTGTCGGCACCATTGTACTGTCACCCTTCTGCTGGGTCACTCTCATGCAGTCACCCTTATCACAGGCTACCAAGGGAAGAGAGTAGGATGCCCCTGACAATAGCCAGTCTAGCAGAGGGAGTGAGCATCTGACTAGTTCTGTAGACACTACAGAGTTTAGTGTTGACTGATTTGCATGTGGTCATGATGTGTTGTTCAAAATTGAGTGATTCATCAAGTAGGATGCCTAAATTTTTTTTTTATTTATTTAGTTTTTGTTGACAGGTAAGTGCACTAGACAAATCCTGCCTATTTTCAGGCATGACCCGGGGGAGGGGGATACAGATGAATGCCAGCTGACCTTGAACCAGATTAAGCTGTTGGTGGTATTTTTAGTGAAAGGGGGGGAAATTTGGCAAGGACACCGGGGAAATTCCCCTTCTCGGCAGTAGGGGGACAGGTCACCAGAGTGCAGGATGGCCACTCGGAGTAAAGCGCTGAAGCAGGCAGACATCTGTTTGTTGGGGGAGCTAGCCTCCTATCCCGCTGATGCAGCTACACAGGCTAATCATGAAGTAAGCAATATGCTGGAATCGGACGACGAATGCCAAGATATCTTTATTTCCATGGAAGATTTGCATCTTCCAAAGAAGGATCATGAAATGGAGATGGAATCGGAGAAAGAAAGCAGCAAACCAATGCCAGAGAAACCGGAGGTAAATGAGGTAGTTTTCGAATGAGCACAACTGGAAGAAAACGCAGTGTTCTGTGATTTGCAAAATGCAGTAAAGCTCCCTGTCAAACCCAGCGGTAGGCCTGTCAGTGCTCCTGATGACGCAAGAACTTCAAAGGCCTCGTTGGAACAGGGTGAGTCAATTTCAAAGCATTCCAGCACTGCGATTATCCCAGAGGTAAATACAAGTTTGAGCAAGGCTGGCAGTTCAATCGTTGACAGAAACGAGTGCCAAAAGCCGGTAAATAAGCAAGAAAGGGGGAATGAATTAATAAATGCTGTTAAAACCCTAGTTTCTAATGATAACTGTACAGCGGTTCATTTTAAACCTGGCTCAGCTTTCTCCTCAGACATTAATATGCTGATGATGAAAACTGCAGGGTTTATTTTTAAAGCACCTGCAACTGTGCAGGGGGATAAACCTTCTCCAATTATTTATCAATCAGATTCATCCTCACAAAAAAGTGGTACAGACTTTATGCTTTCAGGAGCAGAAATGTCAAAACAGCATCATACTTCCTTTTCAACTAAAAACTGGAGTAAAACTGAAGTTTTGGGTTCTGATATAGTGCTGAATTCATCCCCTGCTTTTCCTACAGAGACATGGTCTACACAGAAGGCATTAACTGGGGCTGGTTGGAAGCAAGCTCTGACTGGTACATGGGTCCCTGATCATACTCGGGATTCAGACTTTGATCTTATTCAGTCTTCACCTGCTTGGAAACCAGGTTTTTCTCACAATAAATATCGAGGGGAGAACAGTAAGGACAATGACAAAAAGGAATCAAGACCTGCTATACCTGAAAATGAACAAGTAGTTCTTAATGAAAACCTTAATCCTGGGTCTACTTTACAGAATAAAGAAGCTTCCTTGGATTTAGTCCACACTTCTAGCCCTCAGCAAAAGCCTTTGATGCTGGAATTGTTTTCTAAAGTCAAAAGGGAAGCAGCCCCCAGAAGAAACACAGTCCACATCCGCTATAAAGGAGGTCTTGAAAACAGACCAGATAGATATTACGTGGGCAAATGTTTATTGAAAGACTCTTTGCATTTTTCTCCGGAAGACATTTTTGCCTTTATAAACATATCTGGGGAAGATAATTTCACCGTTAGTTTTAGATCTGCCTATTCCTTGGATTTATTTTGGGAAAGGTATGGTCATGTTAATTTTTCCCCTACATGGACTCCCTTCTTAGTGTTTCCCCTAACTAAACCCCTGATAAAATTTGTAACCATTATGTTCAGGAATGAGGGAGTCAATGTAGAGGATATAACTTACTGGTTGTCACAAAAGTGCAAGGTTCTGAGAGCCCCTGAACCTATTCTGGATTCAGAGCAATTCTGGATGGGGGTGGAAATATAAAATAAAATTAAGGCAGACTGATACAGGTATAGAACATGTTCCAAATTCTTTTATGTTGGGCAGAGATCGGGGAGTCTATTTCTATGAGGGCCAGCCGAGAGCTTGTTACAAATGTGGTTCTAGGACTCACCTTTCCAGTGTATGTGATCAGACTCAGTGTAATAACTGTAGGGAGATCGGGCATATCACAGTGCAATGTGCAAATCACACTAAATGTGACCTGTGTGAAGAATATGGCCATGTTTTTAGTGAATGCCCATGGGCAGCAAAAAATAAGGCCACTTGTATAACTCCGGACCTGCTGATTCAACAAGCTCAGGAAGCAGCACAACCCCCCCCCCCACATTACACTGACTCAATGGAGTTGCCCCCACAAACTGTTAAGATTGACACATCTGACAAACATAATTTGGATTCAACAGACACCTCCCATGCATTAGTTATAGTTAAGGAGGAACAAATCCAAGTAGATCCTCCTAATCCTATTGCATTGCTCCTTGTCTGCTATGTAGATCCAGTAGACATCAGAAAAGAAGAAGAAATTACAACCCCCCTTCCCTATGCCTTGTAGAAGATCTTCTAGGATACAGCCAAAATCCTCCACACTGCAATTGAAACTAATAACTCCTATGCAGCTCTGTTCACTACATGAGGGGATTCAGAAATGGATTTAGGAGATTCTGATCCACAGAACTCTGTTCAGACATCCACTATACTACCTACAAAGGATTACAAAGAAAAGAAAAAGAAAAGGTGGAAAAAATAGGGCAACTTTCTACACGGTTAAGTGTCTATGACTAATAGGAAATGGGGTTCATTAAACATTCATAGTCTATTAAACCCATTTGACAGACAGGCACTATTTCAGTGCATTCATGAGGAAAATATTGCAGTGAGTTTTCTGCAAGAAACATGGATGCATTCCATAGAACAAATACCCATTTTTAGAAGAGATTGGCCCTGGGGACCATCCTATTGGTCTTTTGGCACTGATAAAGTGGATGGTATAGGTATTCTATTTAGTACTTTTGATTTTTTACTGTTTAAGCTAATAGATCTTATACCAGGGCAACTATTAATATTAGATGGTAAATGGAATAACATACACTGTAGATTTATTAATATTAATAGCCCACAATCGAAAGCAGACAGGGTAGTTTGCATGAAAGCTGTTCAGCTGTTCAACCTTATTTAGTAACTTCAGCCATGATTTTTTGAGGAGGTGATTTCAATTGCAGTTTAATCACTAAAACTCAAAATACTAAAAAAAATATTGTTACTCAAATGCCTTAGCTTCCATAATTAAAACTGCTGGATTAGTTAATTGTTTCAAATATCTGGCATACAGGCCCACTTTTACTTACATAAGAGGGAAAACACAGACCACCATTGATCATATGTTAGTTTCTCAGTTAGTCCCGATAGGATCTTTAAATATTAAACCAGTTGAGTTTTCAGATCATCTTATGTTGGTTTGTACACTAGAAGTAGCAGGTTCAAGGGTTCATAAGCAGAAGAGATGGAAGTTGAATGCTTCAGTGTTAAATGACTCACTAGTACAGTTAATCATTCCAAACATTCTTCAGGCCCGTCTATCAGTAGCTTTTTTATATGAAAATTTAGGGGACTGGTGGATAGACACTAAACAGGATTTATGTAAAGTCTTTAAGGAATAAAAACATCTTCAAATACCTGTCACTTAGGTATCAACTGCAGAGATTGATAACTTACTTTTACACTTCTAAATTAGATTATTCTAATCAGATCAATTGTATTAAAGCAGAAATGAAAAAAAATTCAATACGATAGAGCACAAACTATTCAGGTCATGCTCTCCTCCAGTACCAAGAAAACTCCCATAGGTGACCCATTCAAAGCATGTAAAGAAATAAAAGAAATAAAAGATTCTATGGTCATTGAATTTCTAATAGATGACAAAGGGAATAGAGCTGACTCAGCTAAACAAATAGAGAGTTTAATTACTAATCATTATACATCTTTAGAACCCAATGCTCACATTTTACAGCAGGATATTGACTCCTTTTTAAACAAATTAAATCTACCCTCTTTTCTATGAGAGGCATCACTTCTACAAACTCCTCTACTACCTTCTGAAATTGAAAGTGTGATACAAAACTTAAAAAATAATGTTGCACCAAGTTTAGATGGGCTATCTAACCAATTTTATAAAAGTTTTAAGAAAGCACTAGCGGAATGTCTTCTAAAAGTTTTTCAATATTTCATAGATTCAAACTAATGACAGCTTCTTTTACAGATGGTCTCTTGATATATATTTTTAAATCTGGAGATAGACATAACATAAAAAATTGGAGGTCTATTACATTATTAAATTCAGATTACAAGATATTTACTATGCTTTTAAACAATCACTTGAAATCTTATGCCAACATAGTTATTTCACCCTCTTAGTTTTGTGGTCTCCCTGACAAACGAATACAAACAGTGATAATGACAATAAGAGATGTTATAGAACATTTATCACTGAGAGGTATTGAAGGGTGTACTGTTGCAGCAGATGTTGAAAAAGCATTTGATAGAGTTCATCTCCCTTTCTTATTTACAGTATTGAAGAAGTCTGGATTACCTTTAAAAATGCTTAACATTATAAAACTACTTTATAGATCTTACTTGGTATTCCCCTTTATAAAAGGTGAGTCTTCAAGTAGCTTTCAGCTGCATACAGGGGTAAGGCAAGGATGCCCCCTGAGTCCCCTATTGTATGTTTTCTCCTTAGACCGCTTTTATGTTACCTCACTACCTCCCCCAAGTGGTATGGCATCATAGGGGATAATCCCCAATTTCAGTTACACTTGCAAGCATATGCAGATGATGTATGTTTATTTTTTTCAGATCACACACAAATACATAATTTTATGATGGGATTTCAGCTTTTTGCAAACATTTCAAATGCTAAATTAAACATTCACAAAACCAGAGGCCTTTTTATAGGTGCAAATATAACTGCAATTACACTTCAAAATGGGATTCTTATATCAAGAGATCCTATTAAAATATTAGGTCTTTTATTTGACTCTCAAAATCTTCCTGTTGAGAATTGGGAAACAGCAATTCTAAACATTGAAAGAAAGGTAACTAGATGGATGCAATGGAAATTGTCTAAACTTAAATGAATTTCTATTATAAAACAATATTTAGTACCCTGTCTACAATTTGTAGCTGTGATTTTTCCTCTACTATCTCAT
Source organism: Neoceratodus forsteri (assembly GCA_016271365.2). Lineage (NCBI taxonomy): Eukaryota > Metazoa > Chordata > Ceratodontiformes > Ceratodontidae > Neoceratodus > Neoceratodus forsteri. The sequence continues at coordinate 1,027,383,453 of CM057458.1, forward strand.
TTAGAGACCAATATTTATTGTAATTTTTTCCAGATGTTATGGGGGAACAGGCTGAATCCGGTTAAAAGGTGTTATACCTATTTAGAGGAAGAAAAGGGGGGGGGGGGCTTGGCATGCTAGACCCGATAATCTTTTTTCATGCTTTATTTTTTATCCAAACAATAAAAAAAGGCTTACTGACTTCTGTAGAAGGGGGAGGGTCATGGGTAAGGCTGGTGTTGGGAAGGTATTTTTCTGTATGGCATAATATGGCCCGAAAGCAAATCCTGAGGTACACATCCCTATGTTTTTTAAACCAGCTATGCAGAACTTATTTAAGTGGCAAATAACTAAGGATATAATACTAAGAAATAACGTGCATACCCTCTATAATTGGATTAAAGAGAGAGTATACACCCAAAAGATCCTTGTTTTAAAAATTGCCCAACAGCTCAAAATAGATTCATTTTAGCCCAGCTGAATGATTTAAGACTTCCCAGGTTTATATGGGAAACACAATGGTTAACTATGTATGGGCAACTTAATGTTAGGGGCAATGCTAAGTATAACGCAATAGAAGAAAGGAATTGTCCTTATCCAGACTACATAAATGAGGAGGAAACTATGGAACATTTTTCCTACACTGTTCCTATGCTAAAAACCTATGGATTTATTTGGCAAATAAATGGAATTTGAAATGGCTTGCTATCTTAACTTATAACATATTAGTGATTGTCATTTACCCCACCAAGTTTTCTTATATATATTATAACAGTACTTTGGGAATATGATTTAGTTGTCTAAGATTTTACATTTGTCAGGCAAGATGTCAATGGGTGCTTTATCAAAGAAAAATGTCTTTCAAATGTTATAGACTATTGGTTACTAGAGAATTAATGAAAATATACTTAAAGGATAAACAAGTATATGATTCTGCTAATGTAAAAAAATGGTGGAAGGGTTTTTATCACTTTATTAAGTATAAATAAGAATGCGAACAGGGATTATCTGAACTACATGTATCTTAATATAATTGTGATATATGAATCCTCAGTAATATAGAATTTTTTATGGAGATTATGAGATGTATAATTTACTTTGAGTTGTACCTGATGTTGATTATATCTATAAAAACTCCTCTACTCTTTTCGATAAGTGCCATGGGATCTTTAACATCCACCTGAACTACCACCAATCCAGGCAGATGGGACCTCGGTTTAACATCTCATCTGAAAGATGGCACCTCAGAAGTGCAGCACCCCTCTCATGCTGCACTACAGTGTCAGTACTGGGATAGAAACCCAAGTGCCAGATGTGGGAACTGAACCCACAGCCCTCTGATCTTCCTGCCTCAGAGGTGAGTGTGCTACCTACTGAGCCACTGACACTGCAAATACTTGAATGAGTTTACAGCCATGAGAGAGGAGCCATTTGCACAGGAGACGTTAAAGAGGCTGTGGTTGGTATTAAGTTTGGCAGAGGATCTAAAGAGCATGCCATGCATTTTACTTATGTTTAAGACAAGTCTATCATTGTGGATCCAGTCTTGAATTATTAGAAATGCAGAGGTTAGTTGACTATTTATTTCCTTTATATCTGCAGAAGAAGTGTATAGTACATCGTCTGCATATAAAACTGTTGAGCACCGAGGAGTGATTGGAGATATGGTATTTTTAAAAATAGAGAAGAGAAGAGGCTACAAGATGGAGCCTTGAGGAACACCAACATTTATAGGCACAGAGTTAGACACTGCAGAGATAAATTTAACATGTTGGCTTCTACTGATTAAGTAGCTGCGGAACCCGTTTACAGCTTTTGCAGAGAATCCAAGGGATCTGAGGCAGGTAAGCAGGAGGGGGTGATCAATGAGATTGAATGCCTTTGAGAGATCAATGAACACTCCACCTGTCATAAGGACTTGATCCGTTGCAGTAAGGGAATCATTAGTAAATTGTAGCAGCACAGAAGAGGTGCTGTGCTCTTTTTTTTTTAACTTTATTTATGCCCGGACTCCTACGAGGCATCCTTCGGAGGTGCCCACATGATCCTACCCCTACTTCTCCCTGCAGTGACCAGCCACCATCAGTTCACCCTCTCTCAGAGGAACTTCCCAGCATTCTGGATCACCCTCCAGAACCGGACCCGCCCACCCTCGGCGGCTCTTTACTTAAGTTAGAGGGTCCATCACTCCGAGAGGTCAGCCTGGATCCCCGATGTGGCATGGTCCTGCATTGGGGATGAGAGGGAGATCACAGGAGCCCTCGTCATCTTCTCGGGAGCCGGGGTATTTAGTATTTTTTCCCTTCCCATCCCTCCGGAGCATGGCTTGCAAGGCAACATAATGCCGCGACTCCGCCCACCACGGTGTTCACCATGCTTGCCCATTTGGTGCGCTCCTGGCCACCACCAGATGTCGCTCGGAGAGCGAGCAACACTCCCACCCTCCCCGGGAAGAGAGAGCAGTCCTCCAGACACTCTATCCCTTCCCCTCACTGACCCCCAGTGACTCCCGTCTCGTTCTCGAACCCGGGTTGCCGGCATGGCGTGAGGTGTGGCGTTCAATGCCTCAACCCTCAGCACCACTGGGCAGGCGAGGTGCTGTGCTCTTTGCAGAAGCCATGTTGAGTAGATGATAAGAGGTTGTATTTAGAGAGGAACTCGGTGACCTGTGTTGCCACTAATTTTTAAAGGATTTAGTTTAGTACTGACAGAATGGCAATGGGCCTATAATTGGAAATGTCCATTTTGTCTCCTTTCTTGAAGACCGGAGTGACTTTTGCTACCCTGCTTGCCCAAGACCTGCCTATGTCTCACTTAAGTAAGCTTAGTAAATATATTTTTTTCTGATATTGTCTGGGCTCCCCTTGTTCCTTCTTGTTCTTCATCCCCCTAGCTGGCTGCTGTGTCTCACTTGTTTCCTTCTCTAAGCACTTAAAATTCTATCATGTACTGTTTATCTGCTTCTTATTTGTAGTACCAATCCAGCTGTGTATTATTGATATGTTGGTTTTAATCTATACCTAATCAGTATGTATGTGAATTGTAATTGTTTGTATAATTTCTCTTTTAAATCCACTTGTACCCACCTAGGTTGCACCGTGAGATAAGTAACTTGTTGTTCAGCGTGCCTTCCTGGTGAAACATTTCAATAAATAAAAAATAAATAAAAAGCAGCAGAGCTGGGACTGTGAAAGGCATCAGCTTTAGAACGCGTGGCATGAACGCTCAATCCACCTTGCACTATAGCTTCTTGTGCAGTGAAGCGAGGAGGTTTTGAGTCAGGAGGGGCTTGAGCCTGGTTTGAAAAGTACTGATTTTTAGGCCTTAGGTTATTCCCAAGTGAAGATGAGAGTTTACTAGAAAGATAAATATAGTCCCAAGCGTCAGTCACAATTTCACATAAAACAACACTCCCATTTGCCTTTCTGATTCCCAAAGTAGCAGGATACTTAAAATAATATTGAATATCAGCCCTGTGGAGCTCCTGTTTAACTTCAAAAAATCCTCTTCTTCTATCCACTAGGGCAGAGAAGTCCTGGAACAGAAGGATTTTTTCCCCATTAAAGAGCATTTTCTGTCCCTTGCTAATTTTAAAACTTCTTTTATCGAAAACTTTAGAAAGTATGCAATTATTGGATGTGATTTGGAGTCTTTTTGGTTTCTGGGACCAAGCACTCTGTTTGCCCTCTCAATTTTTAATGGACAGTTCTACTGGTAGTTCAAAAACTCAGATAGAAATTTTTATAGGAAACCCATCATGTTACCTCCTTCACAGCCCTCTGGCATACCCAAAATCCTTAAATTGTTTCTCCTGCCCCTGTGCTCTAGGTCATCAATTTTGTTAAGTAAGAAGTCAATTTGTTTTGTTTTGTTTTCATTACTTTCCCAGACCTTGGCCATTTGATTTCTTAACACATCTCTCTGAATGTCTGTTTTGCTTGCCTTTTCTTTAAGTAGATTTGTGTCAGCTCTCAGATCTGCTGTTGCTGCCTTTATTTCAGTGATGTCCACTTTCAAGTCTGCCAGCAGTTCTTTCAGCTGATTTATGTCAGCTTTGCTGGCGTTATTATTTGTAGGCTGAGCAGAATTGCTATAATTTTTGTTTAGGGTCGGGTTGCTTCCCAGCCAAGGTTGGCATGATGAGCCGAGAGCTTTATTGCTGTAACTCATAGAAAAAAAACACTTGTGACAGTACTTTTTTCTGTCTGAACTGTATACAGTTACTATTAGAATGCCTGTTTCTCTACAAAAATACACTTTTTAAAACTGCAATGTCTATATGAATCAAGAAATGGGCAGATGATATCAAGAGCTGCATTTCAGCTGACCAACATGTTTGAGCGGCGCACCAGCCACATTATTTTGCTCCACTTGTGATTGACTTCCAAGTCAATCACAAATACAAAAAAGTTTTCATTCCAGATTGACTTACAGATCAGTCCCAAATGAAAATAAAAATGTATTGCTCCTTCACCCTCTCCCAGCCCCCCAAAAAATATTCATAGTGGTGATAATGTGCCCATCCCCACCACTGGCACCCCCATCAGTATTATTACCAGTGAATAGGTGTCCAACCCTGCCATCAGTTGCCCTACTCCCCATTAAAGAAAAACATCCTTCCCCCAACCATAGTCCTGGGTGTCCTATTCATTCCCCCCAGCCCATTCAGCTCATTAATAAATCAGTTTATTGGTGAGCAAATTAATAGGAGATCTGTAATTTACAGTTGCAACCATGTAGAAAAACATACATACATACAGACATACTTCACTATAAAAAACAAACAAAAAACAATGCGATTCATATAAAGCATGTGGCATAAACAACTACCCAGTTGTCAATAACATTCAAATTGGCTTTACAGCTGTTGGGTAAGCAATGTTTGAATTCAGTAATAGATTAAACACAAGTAAATTTAGTCCTTTTTATGTATTTATAACCAAGACTGAGACTGAGGTATTGCTACTGACAATGTGAATCTACCAGCTTTTGTTCAAGTTTTTTGGGTATAATTCTTTAATTAGTTATTTGACCTCTGGCCAATTTGGGAGAAAGTTTTAATATGCAAAAGATCTGTGAAATATAGTGGGGCTTTACCAAGGAGGACTTAGAAACATAGAAACATAGAAGTTGACGGCAGATGAGGACCGAAAGGCCCATCCAGTTTGCCCATTTTTTTTTCTACCTTATGAATGTGCCATAGGCCTTTGCTCTGTCAATGGCCTATTTATTCATCCTCATCTGTATTGCTCCCTTATGCCTATCCCATGTCTGTTTGAAGCTCTACACTGTATTCAAATCCACCACTTGAGCTAGGCCGTTCCATGTATCCACCACCCTCTCTGTGAAAAAGAACTTCATCACATTACCCCTTAATCAGCCTCCCTCTAATCTCATGCTGTATCCCCTTAGATGAATAGATGGCAATGTTTTATTCTTGTTGCTAATGATACCCATCCCAAAGAAGAACACAATACACAATGATGGGTTCTCCATGGGAGATAAATGATAACTCTAAGAGAGCTATGATAAAGGGGATCCAATGTATTAAGGAACTCTGTGGAGGTATTTTCATAGATAAAGTCTCCATACTACAATTTTGTCAGGAATAATGAAGTTGCCAACTGTTCACAAATGAAAACACTAAAAAGAGCTTTATTTCTATAGAAAATTTCAAGTAACTTCTTTAACTTGCTAGACAAATAGTAGATGTGAATTTTGAATGTTAGATTAAAGCCCCCCAAATTCCAAGGTATTTATATGAATTTACCATCATTAATGCAGTACCATAATTGGCCAGTATAGTCAGGTCAGAAAATGCATCACAGGTCTGTTTGTTGAACAACAACCACTTGACTTCTTTGTGTACAGAAGAAGCCTAAGATTATACACGGCATCCTGAAGTTTATTGAAATAACTCTGAAGTATCTTTCTGGCAGTTTTTAGATCATAATTAGGGCTAGGTGAAATGTATGTTCTGCCAGAAAAATATTGGTGAAACTCTGAGTTCGCTTCCATGAAAGTTCCATGAACATTTCACAAAATATTGCCAAAAACTGTGATTTCAGTTTTTTTCTGTCTGATTTAAAATATATTTTTCCACATCGCACCACAGCAGGTAAGAGGACTGTACCAAGGTCCATGCAGAAGTGTACAAGTTTCAGATCTCTGTGTTTAAAGGTAACTGACTATAAGCCTTCAAGCTCTTAGACAGTTTAAAATTACATTGCACAATTATGTAAAGTGCAGAATTATAAGCCCCTGTAACTTTAAAATTAGATAATGGAAACGCACCAATTTTGTTAAGTTTGTTGCCTCTAAATATTAAGCTTTGATGCCACCCTCTTGACCCAGCAGAAGAGTGTTGCACTGCCATGCTGACAACCAAGGTCCAGAAGCAAGCCTGGGAAGTCATGGTGGGAGGCAGGCTATGGCTGAGACAACTGCCACTTGTCAGTGCATTTTAGTCAGGGAGGGTTTGTGACAGGTTCCACCACCACAACGACCCCTGCAGCTGGGCCAGGAAGCTTGCTCTTGCCAGAGGGAAAGCTGTGGTTATGCATGATTTACAGAGGCACCACCCCAGCAGGGGAGATGGGAGGGGGAAAATGTTGGAGAAAAACCCAGTAGCAAACTGAATGATGCCTAGATTCAGCATGATCATGGTATATCTCTGTGAACAGGGTATATCACAGACAGACAGACAAGCTGCTGGTCAGGTGAAAAACCAATAAGGGAAATAAAGAGGCTGTGTGTCAACTCTCCAATCTCTTGCTCAAAGGCTGGCCAAGTTATAAGCAGCCAAAGATTCCAAAATAACATCAGTAATTAAAGTTGAATTTCATGAGCTTTTGTGAAATTGTGGACTGTTGTGATACTCTTGTTGAAGGCATGTCCATACATTTTGCCCAATCATACACCTGACTTGCCATTCTAGAGGAAGATAGAGGTTGGGTAAAGTGGCAATAAGGTAGCATTCATATGAGGCTCCATAGTAGAAGTATAGTGGTGCCAAGAGTCAGGTCACTATCTTGAGTGAAGAACCATGAAGAATAGTCTTTGACATCACTGTGTACTAGCCTGAATTCTTGCAATATGCTATTAAACCACTAGAGCTCACTGACTTAATAACTTGTGGAAGCACATGCAAGTGCAGCACTGTTTCTGAGAATGCCACCTTCTGACTGTTTAGTAACCCTTTAGATAATAAAGTATATTTTTGATATTTGAAAACAGTTGCACCAAGTGAAGCCAAGCCTCAAGCCTTAAAGGCTAGTTGTGGCTTAGGCGATTGTGACAGAGGTATCTGCACATCTTTAGTCATGATGGAACTTGATGCTGGGCATTAGTGTTGCAGGAGTGTTGGTGGGGTGTTTAGTTTAGTTTAGTTTATTGTTCTAGGAATTACTACCTTTGAGCCAGAGGCTCTTTTACAAAGGTTCCACGTCAATTAGGTACAGTACAAAAGGTTACATAGATAACACAACAATTTGTGTTGTGTCAAGAGCCAGAAAACATATACAAATACATATTAAATCACTTGTGCAAAAGGACATGAGATATCAATAATCACATTATTATTACAAGAAATAGGTCATGCCAGATTAGGAGAAACAAATAGGGAAAAAGTCCAGAACAGAAAGGTTAAGTGAAAGGTATGGGGAGCAGACAATAGCAGGAGAAAAGGTTTCCCAAACATGTCTTTGTCAGATAACGGAACAGGGTGGGTAGTGAGAAAATAGGAGGTTTAATCAGGGCAGTCACAGGAGCTGGAGGTGGCAAGGTGAGAGAAAAGCCTTGATTTGAAAATACCTAGAGAGGTGGAGGTAGTAATATGAGTGCTGAGGGTATTTAGCCAGCTGGGGGCACGATAGGCAAATGATCTTTGTCCCTGAGAAGTCCGGCATTGGGGGACTTGGAGAGGCTGGTGTTCTGATCTTCTGGTAAAACGGGTGCTAGCGCTCGGGCCTAACAGGTCTTGGATACAGGGTGGAGTGAGGCCCAGAGTGGATTTTTTCGCCATCAGGCAGGTAAGGTACTTTATCCGGTTTGAGAGTTGCAACCAACCTGAGTCAGCATAGAGTTCACATGTGTGGGTACGTCGATGTGCGCCAGTGAGCAGCCAACAGGCCTTATTTAGGGATGTTGTAATGCGACTAAGTGCTGTAGTAGTGGCAGATCCATATATAACTAAGCCATAGTCAATGACTGAGATAATAGAAGATTGGATGGCAATCCTCAGTGCAGAATGGGTAAGAAGCTATCGGTTCCGATACAGAATCCCAATTCGCTGAGTAATAGTTTTTGCTGTACTATCAATGTGAGTTGCAAAGGTTAGGCCTTGATCAAAGTTGATTCCAAGATATTTGAAAATTGACACTTGTTCAAGGGTATTTCCCAGTATGTATTAATGGTGAGTGGGACTTGCGTTTCTTGTTTTCAGGGTTAGAGAGAGCATGGATTTAGTTTTTTTGTGGTTTAGAACCAGCTTATGTTCAAGGAACCACATCTCAACTTTGGAAAAAGCATGCTGAAGGTTGAGGCGTAAGAGGTTCTGATCTTTATGAGTGGCAAGAATCACGGCATCATCGGCATAGAGGATTAATTGTTCAGGGCAGGATTTGGGGAGGGAGTTTAGGAAAAGGCTGAAAAGGAGGGGGCCCAGGATGGATCCCTGGGGAACTCCTGAGCGAACCGGTTTTGAGTCTGAGAGAACTCCAGCTACTTTTACAGATTGAGAGTGCTGAGCAAGGTAATTTTTTACCCAGTCACCAGGACCCTGCGAGAGCCCTAGGGATAGAAGTTGTTTGATAAGTAGGCCATGGTGAACTGTATCAAATGCCTTGGTTAAGTCAATGTAGACTGCTCCAGTTAGGTTTCCTTTGTCCGTGGCATTGTGAATTGCTCCTGAGAATTCAAGTAGGGCAGTCGATGTGCTCTGCCCTTTCCTAAATCCATGCTGCTGAGTGCATAGGATGTTGTGCTTTTCCAGGTAGTCTGAAAGTTGGTCCGCCACCAAGCGTTCAAGGGCCTTAGAGAGAGGTGGTAGTATTGATATCGGGCGATAGTTACCAGGCAGTGACTTATCACCACTTTTGTGCACCGGAGTGACAACTGCAGCCTTCCATTTCCTAGGGAATTGGCTGTAGCAGAGGGAGAGATTGAAAATTTTTGTGAGGGGGAGCAGTACTTCCTCCAGAGTGAGGGACAGAAGTTTAAGGTCAATAGTGTCGCTGCTTGCTCGGGACTTAGAAATGGCCTTCTTTACATATTTACAGACTTCATGTGCCTTTACTGCACATGCAACTGGGTGTTGCAGGGCCATGATGCTAGTGCAAATACGGTGAATCAGTTGTGATAATTACTTTCACACTTGGCTATGGATGGGAGAAGGCACTTCTGCCCCTATTAACCATCCACCTGCATCAGTGGGTCCAGACACATTCCCTATCCAAAATATATTTGTCCAGCTGTTTCTTAAATAAATACAAGGTATTACATTCCACCAAGTTGCTTGGTAATTGATTCCACAGCCTGCCTGTTCTTTGTATGAAAAAATGTAATCGTGTCCTTTTGGTTGAGGTGTCTAACTTTATTTGTTGTTTAGGAGTCCTAAGCCCCACTGGTTTTTGGTGTAGTTTTATATCTAGATCCTACATTAAATCTTTGTCCTTCATGATCTTATATAGTAACAGTAAGTCACCCCTCAATCTCCTATTTTCCAGGCTAAACAGGTTAGATTTTTGCAACCTAGCTTTGTAATTAAGGTTCTTCCAACCACCCACTATCTTAGTTAATCTACGTTGAATCTCCTCAATTTGTTTTTTTACATCCCCCTTAAAATGAGGGCTCCACAACAGGGACCCATAGTCTAAATATGGTCTTATATGTGTCCTATACAGGGGTAATACAAATTATTTTAACTTACTTGAGAAAGATCTTTTAATGTTTCTGATCATGTAATTAGCTTTCCTAATAATACTTGAACGATGTACTGAAAAGTTTAAATGGCGATTAACAATAATTCCACAGTCCCATTCAGTTTCTACCTTCTTAATTTTTTCTGCATTCAATATATATTCCTGTTTATTGTTTAGTTTGCCCATGTGTAAAACAGCACATTTATCCACACTAAAATGCATTTCATTTACCCTTGCCCACTCTGCAACCTTTTTCAAGTCCACTGTCAGCTGATCCACCCCTTCTACTGTATTAACAGGTCCTCCCAATTTCATATCATCAGCAAACTTGACAATCCAGCTGTTTATATTTGTGTGTAAATCACTGATATATAAGAAAAACAGTGCAGGCCCCAGGACTGACCCCTGGGGCACCCCGCTGGTCACCTTCCTGCCCTCAGATGTATATCCCCTAAGTCTTACCCTCTGCTTCCTATCAGTCAACCAGTTCTTAATCTACACCACCAATCTTGTACCGATCCCTATTGTTACGAATTTAGCTATTAATAAGTCACGCAGTACCTTATCAAAGGCTTTTTGAAAATCGAGGAACATTACATCTGTTGCTATATTGTCGCTTATACATTTGATAACCTTTATTGTAAAAACTCATCTGGTTCGTTATACATGACCTATTTTGTCTAAATCCATGTTGTGTGATATCACAGTAGTTGACGGCACTTAAATTTTCTTCTAATTTATTTTTAAGAAAGGTTTCAGCTAGCTTACATATGATTGAGGTCAGACTAAGAGGTCTTTAATTTGAACACACTGATCTACTACCCTTTTTGAAACAATGGAATAATGATGGCATGTCGCCAATCTTCTGGCACTTGACCTGTACTAAATGATGAATTAAGTAGGTAGGTTAATGGTTCAACAATAGTTTGGATTGTCTCCTTTAACAGTCTTGGATGTATCAAGTCTGGCCCAGCAGCCTTGTTTACTTTTATTTTATTAACTAACTCTGACACTTCCTTCAGACTAACCTCCAAATGTAATGCCTCTCTATCATCATTTATTATATTACTCTGTCTAGATATTTTTGTGGAAAACACAGAGCAGAAGACATCATTAAACATATTGGCCATGCCTACAGGATTTGTTATATCCTGCTCCTTGTGTGTCAATGGACCTACATTCGTATTCACTTTACTGTGTCTGTTAATATGTGCAAAAAAACTCTTCCTGCCATCTTTTCTATATGCAGTATATATTCAATTCTTACTCATTCACATCTAATAATTTTCTATAATATTTTTACATCTAATTTATACTGCTTTAATGCTGCAGAAGTTTGATGCCTTTTCATTAGCACGTAGGCTTTCTTTTTTCTTATTTATCTGTCCTAAAACTTTCCTAGTACACCATGGGGGCAGTTTTCCTCTTTTATTATACAATTTCTTGTTGGGTACATATTTATCTTCTACCTCCTTAAACCTATTTTTAAATATACGCCATATTTCCAAAGTATCTTTATTCTGGAAGTCACATTCTCATTTCCACACTTTTAATTTGTTGTTAATTTTATTAAAGTTAGCTCTATAATAATACTTTTTAACTGTCCTTCCCTCGATTTTGTCAATTTTTTACTTGTATATACATTCCACCAATTTATGACCACATCCCCCTCAAATTGTCCTTTAATATAATTGTATCCTCTCTATGCTCTTTATTTGTTATTAACAGATCTAATATGCTGTTCTCTCTTGTCAGTTTAAGGATCATGTGTTGCAACCCTGCAGTAGGAAAGGTATCTAGGAAGAGATTCTCGGTCCCACCATGAGCTGCCACATATAACCAATTAATGTTAGGGTAATTGAAATTGCCCATAATTACTACATCTCCCTTTTCAGGCATTTCAATTAGCTGCTGATTAATTGCATCAAATATTTCTGTGCTCATGTTAGGAGCCCTGTAAAATATCCCTAGATATAGTTTTTTCACATATTTGGTTTCAACTGCCACCCTTAACGATTTTACAGTATGTGTGGGCTTGATACATTTACTAAATAACTCTGACGTGTATCTTTGATATAAACAGCTACAACCCCACCTTTTTTATTCAGTCTGTCCTTATCATTCAGCCTATATCCCTCTATGTTTTTGTTCCACTTGACACTGCTGTCCCACCAGGTCTCTGATATCATGCAAACATCAATGTTTTCCATAATTAATGCTATATCCGATTTGGCCTTCTTTCGACAATTCAAATTATGAGCATTCAACCCCCAGATTTTTAATTAATTTTTTTTTAGTATTCCGCTCCAAATTACCATTTGCTGTTTGCATAACCTCATTTACTAATTTCACATTGCTCACAGGTCTCCACTTGTTTTTTAGTTTAAACAATTGTTCACAACATATTTCAATCTAGCACCAAGTTTTCTGCTTCCAATTGTATTTAAATGTAAGCCATCCATACTATAATATTGGTAGTTACTTACAACTTCCTCCCAATGTGTAATGCATTCCACTCCCTCCTGCAGCACTCAAAGTCTCAACCAATTATTGATAGATTTAATTTTGGCTGTTCTACTCTCATTTTCCCTGGGAACAGGTAGAATTTCAGAGGGCACTTCTGGGTTAAGCCACAGTATTTGAGCAAGCCCTGCTGCGAGCTAGTGCCCCTGAAGTCTGTTGCTCTGTTACATTTATGTTAGTCTCTGATAATAAATGAAACATAACAGAAAAAGAAACAAAAGCTATACCTTTTGTATTTGTACAGCATTTACTTGCACTGAAACTCGCTATCGCGAGGTCTGGAGCCCTAGCAACGCTAGGAAGAAGAGTGTAGTTCAGGGATTAGCCAAAAGAACTACAACTCAATCTATTTTGCAATTTTTTGGCAGAAATACTGCTTGGGGGACTTATTTTAAGTTAAAAGTGTTCAAGTCACTATCAGTTTTCATTTTTAAAGTTGGAAATTAATCCTCTTACTCAGGACTCGCGAGGGCACTTCTGGGTTAAGCCACAGTATTTGAGCAAGCCCTGCTGTGAGCAGGGTGAGCATGAGCAGGGTCAGCATGCACTTGTGCATGTGAAGACGCGTGCAAAGACACGCGTGTCACGCATTTCAGGAGTGACAGAGGGACGGTAACGTTGGGACTTGTAAGTAAAACTAAGGTCTATTTTAGTATCTATCAACCATAACACAAATAAATAAAAACATGACTGATTTAATCATCTTGGACAACGAAACGCGTATCAGCACTGAAAAACAAATGGCAGTAAAACTGTAAGGAGGAATATTTATTATAACCTTGGATGGGGAAACAGGACTGAAAAGCAATGCCTGTTCTATGTATACATTATTTGATTCCCTTCCCCAAACACCTTTTTATGTTTGTGACAAATGTATAAATAACAGTGTCCTGAGGGAAGACATCGATAACTTCTATAAAAGGTTAGCTGTTATCGAACAATATTGAAACCCTAAGTCAAACCTCAGGTAACTGCTTAAAGGAGGGTACTGCAAAAACATTGGGGTCCAATATTGATTTGGGTGAAACTGACACTCATATGGAGATGGGTATATATGAGAAAAGGAAAAGAAGTGACTCAAATGAAAATTGTATACACAGTGAGTCTGAAGACTGGATTAACGTGTCTATAGGCCACAAATCTAAATCTAGACTCAGGGCAATATGTAACAATATTAGCTTATCAAATAGATATGAAGCCCTGATTGATTTAGAAACACGGGATAATATCTTAGAAAGGGTACACGATAGTACAATAAATGAACAACATACCACCACTCCTTCTACTACTGAGATGATTGAATCTCAGGTAGATATATTGACTACTGAAAATGCTGTCCAATCCTCTAGTATAGTAGAAGAAGTAATATATTCAAATAGACCCACTTATGAATCAGAAGAAGTACAATCAGATATAACTAAGGACATAGTTTCTATGGAAACAGTACCAACAGATAATTTAACCAGACAGTGCTTTGTATTGGGAGATTCAATAATAAAATCCACCGACAAAATTGTGTGCCGAAAAGACAAACATAATATAGCATGCTCATCATTTCAGGGAGCTGGTATTAAAGACATAAATAGAATGTGCCCTGATATTCTACAAAATTCTGGCCCTAATCCACTTGTCATTATTCATGTGGGTACAAATGATCTGAAGAAACTATCTATTGAAGAAGTCAAACAGGAATACATAAACCTTGGTAAAACTTTAGTTGAACTTAATTGTGAGACATGGTTTTCAGAAATATTACCTGTTCATAGAGCAAATTATCAGACTACTCGTAAGATCAAATGTATAAATGAGTGGATACGTAAATGGACACTTAAAGAAGGTTATAAGTCCATTCCCCTTTGGGAATACTTCTGTGATACTCCATCATTGTTTTGTTGGGATGGACTTCATTTAAATAAACAAGGTGCCTATAAATTGGGCAGAACTTTTGAGAATATCATACAAAAAGCTTTAAACTAGAAAAAAAAGGGAGATGAGGGTGCTAAACTTGATAAAAACTTCAGCAATTTAAGATCAAAGAAACTAAAAATTTGGAATATTAATGCCCGAAGTCTGAATAATGTAAAATTAACTGAACTAAAAACATTGCTAAATAAATATAATACTGACATTATATGTGTAAGAGAAACATGGTGGGACGAGTGAAATAATTGGTCCAACAATATTGCCGGGTATCAACTTTTTTCAAAAAATTGTTTGGGAAGAAGAGGTGGTGGAGTATGCTGCTATGTTTCTGAACAGATACAGTGTCAAGAAATTAAATTTACTGAACTCTCTGAAAACATAACTGAAACCCTGTGGTTGAATTTAACATTTTCTTATTTGCCCAAAATTAATCTGGGGATCTGTTACAAACCTCCTAACAGTAATAGTAATTATAATAACAATTTAATAGAGGAAATAAATAAAGCTTCTAGTTTAGGTGATGCCTTAATTTTGGGAGACTTCAATGCACCAGGAATAAATTGGGAAGAACCGAAAGGCATTACTACCTTTGATAAAGTATTGATTGATACTATAATATCTCATGGTTACCATCAAATGGTTGATGCTCCAACAAGGGAGAGAAGTATTTTGGATTTATTTTTTTCTAATTCCATTGATAGAATTGACCGTATAGATATTCTCCCCCATTTAGGAAATATGTAGAATGTATAATCAATATTAAAAAACCCAAATTAAATAGATCATCATTATCTTTTGACTACAAAAGAGCTGATTGGAATAAAATTATTGAAGCCTTTAAAAAATGGATTGGGGAGAATCATATTGTAAACTAGATGTTAACTCTATGTGGGAAAAATTATAATAAAAAATTCAAGAAATAACAAATTACTTTATTCCGAGGCATAAAGATAAAAATAACAAAGGCTATATTCCATATTGGTTTAATAAAAATATCAAGGTACAGATAAGAAGAAAAAACAAAGCCTTCAAGTAATACAAAAGTTGTCCAACCTTGATAAATCTTATAAATATAAGAATCAACAGAGATCGCTAAAATCTATTAAAAAAGGAAAATTAAAAATTGAAAATAAATTGGCATCAAGCAAAAATCATAAAGCCTTCTATGCATATATTAACAACAACAACAAGCAAATGGGGAAAAAAAGCAAACGGGGAAAAAAATTAACTCAATGACTGTTAACGGTAAAATAATAAAGAGTAATACAGAAATAGCTAACAGTTTCAATAATTATTTTATGACTATCTAGCAGGAAATAATTCAAAGATGACTATTCCAGGGGTAATGGACTCAGAAGCCTTGAGTATTAGTCATGACATGGTACGGAAGGAATTATCTAAATTAAGGACTTCTTCCTCTTTAGGCCCAGATAAAATTGACATGATAATTTGGAAACATCTTTCTGATGTAGTAGTAAACCCTTTGACTGGCATATTTAATAAATCACTTCTAACCGGTATGATTCCCATGGACTGGAAAAAAGCCATAGTGGTGCCAATACATAAAAGGAGAAATAAATCAAATGTGGCAAATTATAGACCTATTAGCCTAACAGCAATCTGTTGCAAGATCCTGGAAAGACTGATTAAAAATAAAATTGAGAAGGATGTAATCAAATTAGGGTTGCAGGATCCTTCACAACATGGCTTTAGGAGAGGACTCTCTTGTAATACTAACCTACTAGCTTTCTATAGCCATATTAGTTGTAAGTTAGAGAAGGGTAAACCAGTTGACGTGATCTTTTCGGACTTAGGAAAGTCTTTCGACATGGTTCCACATAATAAACTTATTACAAAATTACTGGATGTAGGTCTAAATAAAGTTATAGTAAGATGGATTGGAAATTGGTTATCCAACAGGAAACAGAGGATGAGAATAAATTCAGTTCTCTTTGACGAAGGCAGGGTTACCAGTGGTGTTCCCCAGGGATCTGTATTGGGCCTGTTGTTGTTCGGTTTATACATTAGTGATATTGGAAAAGGTGTGGATTCTGTTATTACTAAATTTGCAGATGACACTAAAATAGGTGGAAAAGTTACGTCATTAATAAAGTATAAAGAATTAAGCGATAGTCTCAAGACAATAGAAAGATGGAGTGAATGAAATATATGAAATTTAATGAAAATAAATGTGCAGTGATACATTTTGGAAAAACAAATATCCATATTTCTTAAATAATAAGCTCATAAAGAATAGTACATGTGAAAAAGACATTGGTGTATGGGTAAACTCTAAATTGTCTTTGGATACACATATTGTTAAAACTGTAGGGAAATGTAACAGTATTATTCACTCCATCAAAAGAGCATTCATTTCTAGGAATAAAGACTGTGTACTAAAGTTATATAGGACATACGTACTACCCCATCTTGACAATGGTTCACCGATCTGGAGCCCATACTTAAAAAAGGATATTCTAAAGACTGAAAATGTTCAAAGGAGGCTGACAAAATCTATTAAAGGACTAAAAAATAAGGAGTATGCCGAAAGACTGGTTGACCTAAATCTGTACTCTTTGGAGACCAGAAGAATCAGAGGAGATCTGAGGAGATCTATTATTTTTATACCGAATCATGGAAGACAAGGCCTTAATGGCACAATGTGAAATAAGAAGGGTTCAAAAATGAGTAAATTCAAGATCACATGATAAACAAATATTTATATATAGGGCAAGAACCAATAGGCATCAATGCTTTTATAATATACGTACACCTATAATTTTGAATAATTTGCCTAAGAATGTTGTGGATTCTACATCATTTGACGTATTTAAAAGTAGGTTAGATGAATATTTGTTACCAAATTACATAAGAAATGTCAATAGATAAACCCACTATGAGTGGGAGACAATTAAATGGGCCAATGGCATACTTTGTCTATACATACCAAGTTACCAAGTTACCAAGTACAATTTACAGTTCAATCTATGAGCTTCATCCTTGATGGCTTTAAATTCTTCTATGATATCATATACACTTTGATTGGGAATGTTGTTAGTACCCAAATTAAAGATTATTTGCAAAAGTTAAATTCCACAAGTGGAATTTTAGTGGTGTTGTCTATTATGTGTCCATGAAGTTTTGAGCAAATTTTGCCAATTAGTAATTTCTAAGGTATCCACAATAAATTTTAACCCACTAAACCACATTTACTCAGCTTAATTAGATTTCAAAACATATTTGCTTTGGTATGCATGCCAAAGATTGAGTATATACCTGCAACAGAAGTGGTGCAATAAACATCAAAATATTTTGAAAAAATGTTTTGCACAATTTAACAAATAATTATATTGGCAATTTTTAAGCTCATGTAACTTACAATTTACATAACCCATTACTTCTCTATTCAGCAGTTTCAATGATTCTTCAAAGACTGTATGCAAATATTTTTTTCATTACCCAGCTTCAAAGGTGGTTATGTTTTAAGTATATAAATTTTTTTTTTGAAATTTTCACATGAATAATAAATTGCCAGCATTTGAGCCCCTATGATAACTCCACTCTACACCCAAATGCAATGAAACTTGGCATCATTTTAGAACACATCCAAAAAGTATGCATTCCAACTTTCAGATCTCTAGCTAGAAAACTAACCAAGTTATGATCAATTAATGAATTTCAGAAAAATTCCCCTAAAGTTCACAAAATGTTATGGAATTTTCTGTGAAATCAGAGTTTGCTAATTTCACCCTGCCCTAGTCACTGTTCTTGAAATACATAATACTATAAGTTGCATACATAAACAAATTAGCCTGCTCAGAATAATGTTTTAGAAGATCATTAATATACAGCAAAAATAAAAATGGGTCTAACACCGAGCCCTGTGTGACTCAGTGCATTATTTGATAAAATCAGAACAGTTATTTCCACATTTTACACATTGCAGTCAATGGTTTAAGTTTGAAGCAAACCAAAGTAATGAGGTAAAACTGTAAGCAATTAATCTAAGTCTGCTTAGCAACAGGCTATGATCTATGATGTCAAAAACTGAGGATGAGTCTAGAAATACAGCTTGGGAAATTATCAATGGTGAAATAAATATCATTCACCACTTTTGAAACAACACAAGTATTATTGTGAACCCTACAAAAGCCAGATTGGTTACCTTGACTGACGTATTTTGATAAGTATAATAAATGCTCTCTGTGAATTACTTTTTCAAAAATCCTTACAATGAGTAACAAAATAGATATTCATCAGTAACAATTTGGATCTGAGAATTTCATCCCCTTGAATATGCAGCTGACAAAAGTTGTTTTCCGGTCTTGAGGGATATTTGCAGCAGCCAAAGAAAAATTAAACAAAAATGTTAGGTACTGTATTTAACTAAAATAGGGGCTCCAGTTTTCAAAAAGATGGATTCATTCCTATCACAAACAATATCCTTTTTATTATCTATTTTTTCAATCATCTTCAATTTCAGATTCATTAAATTTATGAAAGGAGAAGAAAGGATATGTGGTTGTGACTGGAAGATCAAAATCTGTACTAGTGAGGAGCAACTTAGGAAATGCTTCATCAAATACCAGACTAGATTTTGCAAATGAAAAAAAATATTAAATGTAGTGACCTGTGTAAGCCTACCTGAAATGACCATTAACATAGAAACACAGAACATAGAAGTTGACAGCAGATCAGGACCACTAGGCCCATCCAGTCTGCCCATATACCCTACCTGTATCAACAGCCACTGATCCTACTTGGTCATCAGCTTTAGCTTTTCCCTTTCCACCTTTAGGGTTTCTTTATGCCTATCCCATGCATGCTTGAATCTGCCACTGTGCTCGCTCCTACCACCTCCTGGGGCAGGCTATTCCATGCATCTACCACTCTTTCTATGAGAACAAACTTCCTCATATTACCCCTTATCCTACCCCCTTTAATCTCATATTGTGCCCCCTTGTTCTTGTACCTCTACTGTACCGAAAGATGTCTTCCATTTGCACCTTGTTTATGCCGGTAAGATACTTGAAAGTTTCTATCATATCTGCCCATTCCCTCCTCTCTTCCAGTGTATACATATTGAAGTCTTTTTATCTCTCCTCAGAAGTGTTCTGTTGCAAGCCCTGCACCATCTTAGTCATCTTTCTCTGAACCACCTCCATCTATCTATGTCCTTACAATGATGCAGTCTCCACAACTGTATACAGTATTCCAGCTGAGACCTTACCAGTGTTTTGTGTAGTGGTATCACCAACTCCCTCCTTCTGCTGGTGATACCCTTCCTATACACCCCAATATGCCACTGGTCCTCCCTACAGCCTTGGTACTCTGCTTGGCCACCTTTAGGTCATCTAAGATGATAATCTCCAAATCCTTTTCCCTCCTGGTGACCATCAGCAACTCTCCCTCTCCATCCTGTAGCTCTCCACAGGGTTTCTGAGCCCTGGGTACATTAATATGCACTTCTTCATGTTGAACTTTAGTTGCCACACTTCAGACCATGTTTCCAGCTTTTTTAGGTCCCTCCTCATTTTTTCCACCCCATCTGGAGTGTCTACCTTGTTGGAGACCTTGGTTCCATCAACTAGCAACATTGTTGGTAAAGTATTACCATTACTATTTCATTGCAATTTTTTAAATATTGGCCAACACATTTCTAGAATTTATAGAAGCATCCTGAAACTGGGTGGAATAGTAATTACATTTCAGTTGTCGAACCATTAGGATACATCTGTTTCTAAGTGCTGTAAAGTCTTAATAATCTAATGGGTCTTTTCTAACCCTTGCTTTTTTCCAAGCTACAGTAGATCCTTAATCTTTATCAAATTTTTAGTAAACCAGGGAGATGAGAGTGAACAACAAATAACTTTTTTAACATATGTAATATGAACATTAGTTATGTATATTTACTTCAAAAAGGTCTCTTTAAAATGTTCTCTCAACTAAAACTGCCTATCATCCTTACCTACCCTCTAGCACCACTGCCACCCTCCCCCCCCCATGGCCACTCTGGTGCTTTTTCAGGATCCCAATGTGGGCAACAGACATGGCCCTCAGTCCACCTCCCCCAGTTGTCACCATCTGCTCTACCATGCCTGCTACCACAAATCCCAAAACAAAAAAAATGCCAAAATAAACCTAAGTTCATAATTAAATACTGCACATGAACTGCATTTTTGTGTTACAAAAGGGTTAAATCTGGTGTCCCAAAAAAATTATTTTGGGGGCAAATTCAAACTTCAAAATTGTGCTGCCATAGGAAAGTGTGGTATACATCCCTGAATCTCTAGTTTGCAAAACAAAAGTTAATTGTTTTTTATAGATGTGTTCATTTCTCTGGGATGGAACAGGCAGCTTTCTCAGCCCTGTCCCCACTGACTGTGGCTGTCCCACAACTCTTTCTGCAGACTGGAGAGATCATGAGGGCCAGCGGTGAGATGGCAGTACTTCATATTGGCCATCCTCCATTTTCTTCCTGATTTTCTCCCTGGGGCTCAGCTGGATGTGCAATGAGGACTACATGCACACTCCACCTCTGCAGGGGTTTTCTAGCATTCTGGACGCTGGCCCTTCCCCTAACAATGAGATCTACATGTGCTACCACCTGGATTTCTCAAGGTGTAGGTCAAGCTGCAAGTCACAGGACTCCCCTTTCCCTGAGGGAAGAAAGATTTCCATGGACATGCAATATTCCCTCTCCCATTCAGGCCCCAAGTGACCTGAGTCCATTCCTTAACCTGGGTCACTGGTGTAGCAGGAAGGAAACATGGATGCCTCAACCCTCCATACCACCAGGCCAGCAAAAGTTAAAAGCATTTAAAAAGATAGGGAAATGCACGGTGAAATGTAATTTCTGCTGGTAGAATTCAGGCAAAATTAAAATCCTGCTTCTGTGAAATGTAACTATATTTCTATAAACATTTTCTGAAATTTCACATTTTAAATTTCAGTTATTTCCATGTAGTTTAAAAACTACGTTTCCAAATTGCAGTAAATTTGGGCTGTTTAAAAATGCTCTAACTCATGTGTGTACCATATTTCAGGTACAGGTACTGACAGGTGCAGCCTGACAAACTCACACCTGTGACCTCTATGCACAGGCCAGCTGGCTACCCCTATGCAGCAGAATACAATACCAGACCTGCTTACGTACCAAAAAGATTCTCCTTGGTCTCATGCCACCTGGTGTTAGCTCACTCCTTACTACCTACAGTGACACTCAACAAACATGTGGTGCCCAATCTCTAACCTTTCAGGTTCCCAGATGTCGTACCTCCATGGGTCAGCGGTCCTTTATCTATAGAGCTGCTCAATGGTTCAATTCCCTCAATAAAGAAGCACTTTCCTCTACTACACTTGGACCCTTCAAAAGGAATCTCAAACTTTACCTCACCTCTACCACTCAATGTGACTGCTTCTCTGAACAGAGATCTCTCTGAACACCTCCCAGCTCACTCATGTCTCACAGCCCGCCCTTTCCCAGTCTCATTCCCTCTGGCACTGGGCCTTCCTTGTGACTCCTTTCCTGCTTCACATCTCCACTGGTACAAGACATTTTCCACCACCATTGGACAGTGGACCATTAGCCTGCCAACTTCCTCTCCCGGTCGCACGCCTGCAATACTAACTGCCAATGGTGCCCTCTATCTCTTATTGTTACCGCAGTCAGCTGCCTACTCAAGCTGCTCTTTATATGAATATTATCTCAAAGTATGTTATAACTGAGTATCTTTATTTTTTTCTTTTGGTTGTTTATTGTGCATTCTTTTACTACCTCTGTATGTATGTTGACCCTCATCCTTTGACGTGGAACCTTTGTAAACAAGCAGTTTCTGCTCAAAGGTATTTGTAATCCGAGAATTTAATAAATAAAATAAAAAAAAAAGATACTACCGAGCTCAAGTCTATGGCAGATCAGATGAATAAGGACTTGGCTGCCCTGTTAACGAGGGTGGCAGCCACAGAAAGCTCCATACACCAACAGAAATACAATAATCAAAGGCATCTAATGAAGCTGCAAGAGCACAAATAAAAGCTGCAGTTTCTCATGGAAAAAGTGGATGACCTGGAAAACAGGGCTTGCAGGAAAAACATTTGCATTGTAGGTATCTCAGAGGGCATGGAAGGCCAGGACATGCCTGCATTTCTGTGAAGTACCTTGCCAGCGATCCTGCAAACCCCAGACTGCTCGCTGCTGGAGATAGAGAGGACACACAGGTCCCTCGCCCCGAGAACAAGACAGGGGAAAGACCTAGACCAATCCTTTGCAAAATGCTTCAGTTCCCTGTGAAAGAGGCCATACTATGCATTGCCAGGGAGCTGGGGAACTTAAGCTGGGAGGGGAGACTGGTGTAACTTTTCCAAGATTTTTCCCCAGACTTATCAAGAAGATGGAGGGCATAAGCAAACTGTCAGAAAATGAAGGTGAGGTGGCAGTGAGTGTTTCGAGGTAAGATTCCTGAAATATTAACATTGCCACCAATATCGAGTTCAGAGGGGGCTGGGACCTGTTTACACCCCCCCCCTTGACTTATCTGGGATCTTACCTGGTGAGACATGATTGCTTTTAGTGTCTGTCTTCAGTTGCTGCTCTTGGATACACTTTCATCTGTCCAAAGTCTAGAAACCTGAGGATGTGTACCTCTTACTAGAGACAGTAAAATTATAGGGGTGTGTGACAGTAAAAGGTTTAAACAGTTTTTAATTTTTTTTGTTTCTCAAAGGTGGTATCTGGGGCTGTATGTTAATTAAAACCCTGAGGTACAAATACATAATTGTTGTTGGATGTTATTTCCGATTTTGACTGCTATATGGGTCCCCACCACATGTTTCCCTCAACCCTGAGTTGCAAACCTCTTGGAAGCAGAGGCAGTATGACAAACCCTGAAATAGGTTTACCCCTTCGGAACTCACATGACAACCCCCCCCCCAGACACCTGGTAATATTGGTTTTGGGGAAACCCTGATCTTTTCACTAGAGGCATAACTACCCACAGATGAGCTCAGTGACTAAAATGAGCTCCTCGATCCCATCAGATACCCTGACACAGTTACCTCAAAGCCACCAGAAGCCCACAAAATGTTGAGGCTAGCAACCCCCCCATGGGTGTATACACCCCTACACAAAGCTCTGTGGAAAGGCAAAGATACAAGTGGTGTAATATGACCAGACTGCTAACCATGCTGCCGAGTACCTCACAAGGAGCAATAAGGGAAAGGGTGCCGACAACAGTGGCTTTGTAAGGGGGGGGGTGGGAGCACAGTAATAACAACCACACACTACCAGTCATACAAGGAGGAAGAAAAGACAGTGAAGAGCATGGTAACCAGAGGTTGAGGTGTAGGGCAACTGGTGCCCCAAGCTGGCAAGGGGCCTTTCCAAATTATGATCCTGGAGACAGCAGTCCTATAGCCTGCTTTGGGCTATAAAATTCCTCCATAGTTACGGCATAAAGCCCAAAGGGGTAGTGCCTGTAATTTGATCCACTACAGAGGAGTCCCATCTTGGTGGAAGTACTACCCACATCAACCCTAGATGGGAAAACAGATGTACCATGGTATGACAGAACGCAAACTAAATGTAAAGATCTCCCGTCAGGATGGAGCCACTAAAGCTATAGGAGATGGTTTTCTCTGGGCTGAGGATAGTGGCCTCAGAGCCCTAAATGTTACAGTAAGGGGCCACAACCCCCAGAACAGTTTAACGACAGAGGAAACACTGTCTGTACAGAAAAATGGTTTCTGACCTGCTGGCTGAATGTATTGAATCTAATGTTGTTTATAAGTTAGTTAATACTGTGTCAAACATATACTTACTGAAAGCATATGTAGTGTTGATAAAAAAAAAAAAAAAAGGTTGTAAGGTGTCTGCCTACAGAACAGTGTAAAGGCAAATCAAATCAGCAGACTAGTGGGTGCCCTGGCTTTGACTGTGTAGGCACCCTACTTCAGTACAGTAAGAGAAATAACCACATGAGAAGGGGAAAGGCGAAAAGGCAGGCTTATAGGTTTTACTAATATCTATGAATTTAAATATGGCTAACCCTATCCCATTCACCTCCTGCAATGTCAGGGGAATCAATTCCCCCATCAAAAGGAAAAAAAATTTGACTCACCTGAAGAAACTACAGACACAAGCGGTATTTCTCCAGGAGACTAAACCGGTACACAAAGAAGCTCAAAAGCTTAAGAGAGAATGGGTGGGGTGGGAAACACACAGCTCTGCAAAGTTGACCAAATATGGGGTTTCTATCCTAATCCACAAAAGTATAAAGTGGCCCCCCATTACTCAGGCCAAGGATTCAGAGGAAAGATGGGAGCTTGCTAAAATGCAGACTCCCAATGTACCTATCATTCTAGGAAACCTGTTTGCCCCAACATGGATGACCCTCTTTTCTCAACACCATATCTCAAGCTCTGTGGGACATGTCCTTTGACAACCCAGAGGTACTGCTCGGCAGGGGGTTAACCTAGTATTGGACCACTTCTTAGATAGATCTAATAGCAGACCAGAACCTCATGTGAGGGCCCAACAAACCCTGCTGGAGTTGATGTCCCGCCACCAGTTGAAGGACTCTTGGAGGCTCCTGAATCCAAGTGGCTGAGATTATATGCATGTTTCAGAAGCTCAGCACATGTCCAGCAGGATTGATTTCTGGTTCACCTCCCCAGGCACCACCCCAAAAATCTCAGACATAACCATTGAACCAGTTTACATTTCTGATCATTCACCGGTGGTCCTGTCCACAGTATTGGACCCTACCCCAGAGAAATCAAGAACATAGAATTTATATCCTCTTCTGAGTAGGGATGCCAAGTTCCAACAGTGGATAAAGCAGAAAACCAGTCTGTATTTTCAGGACAATTCCCTGGGATCATCTTCACCCACTTTAATATGGGAAGCATTCAAGGGCACAGTCAAGGAAAATTACAAGTTTTCAGTCTATAGAAAGAAGGCTGAACTGCTGAAGCCCACAGGCTGGAGGCATTACTAAAAGAAATGGAGGTAAAATACAAACAGACCCAAAGAACTTGACAAACAAGACCCTAACCCACAAGATCCCATCCCTCAGGATACAGCAGAATCAGCTGGTTACCAGAGTAGCTGAGTTACAAATAATAAGGACCAAACACAAATTTTGGGTGCAGGGGACAAGGCAGGCAGGCTTCTGTTCTGTAGACTGTGAAAGCAGCAGGCATTAAGTTTCATCCCTTACCTTAAGGACACCGGAGGCTGACTGCAGTCTTCCCCATGGGGGATTAGTGCAGTAATGAAACAGATTATCAGACTTTATACCAATTTCACACCACCATGGATGCTATGGCTTTCAGATCCTTTACCAAGCACCTTGCCTTACCAAAGTTTTCACAGGCACAAAAAGATGCTCTGGAGGCCCCAGTCTCTGTAAAAGAGATTTCAGCAGCCATTCAGTCTATGGCACCTAACAAAGCATCTGGAGCTGACAGCCTCCCAACAGAATTTTACCATCTGGTTCAGAAGCAATACTTCAGCCCTTACAACAAATGATGCAGGATTCCCACACCTGCTGCTGCTTACCAGGCACCCTCAAAAATGTTATAAGGTTCTACCCAAAGAGGGAAAGGACCCTGCACTTCTCTCCAGCTTCTGGACCATATCCTAAATTAATTTGGATGCCAAAATAATTGCAAAAACCCTGGCGGGTAGGAAAAAGGGCCTCCTACTAGGAATCATTCACCCATCTCAGGCGGGCTTTATAAGGGGAAGAGCGAGTTCAGACCACCTTAGAGTGCTGGTATGGCTGCTTCAAATAGCAGACAAACTATACACCCTGGCAACAGCTATTACCATAGATTTCAAGAAGGCCTTCAATTCTGTGGAATGGGACAACTCAGTGGAGGTCCTTCAACTTTTTAATGTTGGCCCTTATTTAATTAACTGGGTGCAGACTATACAAGGATTTGATGGCCTAAATTCTCACTAATAGCACTTTGTTCTACCCATTCCCTTGTTCAGGGGGACCAAGCAGGGTTGCCCCCCTATCACAGCTGTTATTTATCATGGCCATTGAGCCCTTAGCTGCTGCAATCTGTCACCACCCAGACACAGAGGGAATCAAAGTAGGCTTGAGGGAATTTAGGACAAAATTTGTACACAAATGACTGCATGGTGATATGTGAGGATGTCCCCAGAGCACTCCTGGCTTTACTCTCCCTCCTACAAGGCCTTCCCCACACTTTCAGGACTAAAAATCAATGTAGCCAAATCAGAAATGCTCTCCTTAAATAGACTCACCTCACCCCAGATGATTACAAAATCAGGCATGGCACTGGCTCCTGGTCATATTAAATATATGGGTATCCATATCACCCAAACCCTCAAGATGGGTAGCTGCCAACCTTTAACTGGCACTCCAGAAGCTGCAGCAGGAGGTAGTATGGCGGAGGCACTTGAAGTTATCCATTATAGGGAAAATAAATGCAATTAAAATTGTGGCTGCACCTTGGATTTTTCATGTGTTCTCACACCCGCTCATTTCCATTCAGAATCCGAGGTTTCCAAAAATAAACAGAATCATAGGGGGGTTCCTATGGGAGTGATCCACACCCAAATACAGTATGCCAGACTGAGAGCCCACTGGTCTAGAGGAAGCTTGGGCCTGCCTCACTTCCTCAACTACCACTATACATTCCTGGTTGCTAAAATGTGCAAGACATTTACCAGGCAAAGTGTCCCAAACACAGTTTGGATAGACATTGAATCAGAACTCCTCAGGGGTGCTCTCCCATCCATGTATTTGGACCTACCAATCCAAACAGGGATCCAAAAATGGCTTACAATAGTGGCATCACAAGATGCATGCAGGAAAGAAGCATCCCTAACCAGCCACTGTGTAGGGCTCGGGATTAACACACCTATCTGGAAGAATCCCACATGTTGCATAGGAGGTAGGTCAATCTGCTGTGTGTCCCAGAGGGACTCAAATATCCATGTATGGAAAGACTTGATGTTACACAACACTACAGTACCTGAGTTCTTTCAGGCACTGCAGCAGAAGTTTAATGTTCCCAGAGCAGATCTATGGAAATACTTCCAGATCAGGAGCCTTTGCAATCAGTGGGCACGATGATCATGTGTTTGGTTCTGCTGCAGAAAATGTCAGGGCATTGTGTCCTTAAAGCTACCCCTAGGGAAATGGTGCAGAACCAGGACAGGCTTAGTAAGTGACATTTATAAGTTCCTCATGTCAGCCAACCCAGACCCCTCACTTAGGCCCAAGCAGAAGTGGGAACAGGTCTTACAGAGAAGCATCTCACATGAAGCCTGGATGAGATCGTGGAGGTTTATGCACCAAGCCTGTATGGACCCCCGTAGTATGCTAATCCTTAGTAAGATCAGACAGTTCTGGTACAGGACCTCGACACAGCTTCAGTTAATGGGTCTGATGCTGCACGACTCCTGTTGGAGGTGCAATACACCAGCAGCAGACTTATCTCACATTATGTGGTCATGCACCCTCATTCGAAAATACTGGGAAAGGATTGTGTAACATACGAGCATAAGAAATTTGCCAGCAGATAAAGGCCTAGAGGTCTATCAAGTCTGCTTGAATGTGCAGCAAGCACCCCCTTATTCTGCAGCTGCCCCTTCCTTCCACCCTTCCCCTTCATTGACCCTTCCTCTTGTCCTATCCCATCCCCTTTTGAAGCAGTCCACTGTTCTACTGGATACCACTTCTGCAGGTAACGCATTCCACCCAGCCACCACACTCTCTGTAAAAAAGTGTCCCCTCATCTCCCTCCTGATCCTTCCTCGCTCCAGTCTCATATCATGGCCCCTGGTGTCCTTCCCCTCCCTTACTTTGAACAGCCCCTCTGTACTTGTCTTGTTAATTCCTTTCATGTCCTTAAAGGTTTCAATAATGTCCCCCCTGTCCCTCCTCTCCTCCAGCGAGTACGTGTTCAACTCCCTCAGCCTCCTCTCGTATGAGAAGTCCCCCAGCCCCTTGATCATCTTTGTCGCCCTGCACTGCACCCCCTCCACATTGTGCTGAAGTTTTGGGGTCTCATATCCCTTCCTCTCCAGCCCTCCTGCTGTTGGGAATCCCTGACGAGCATGCAAAGCTTTCCATTCCACAAAGAAAGTGACTGATGTTAGTATCTATGGAAGCCGTATGGCTCAGAAGGTGGAGATCAGTGGAAGTACCCACATTTCAAGAATGGGGAAAGGCACTGGCCACACTTTTCATGAACTTCAGAATGACCCATTTCTTTCTGCATATAGTGAGAAGCTTCCATAGAGTCTGGGTCCCCTACCTAGATTCCCTATATGCCAACCCTTCATCACAGCTAAATTGCAGAGGGAAAGACTTCCTGCATCCACCATGAGAGGTAGGGGATAGGGCTGATCTGATACTCTGGCCAACAGGCTTAGACTGATACAGTAGATTTCCCTGGGATCCTTGAGCCCCAATCAAGGCCAAATGCAAACTGTTATAACACACCATGGAATATTAATAAACCTTTACTCATCTTGCAGGGACCTCAAGTTTTTAAAATGTCCTTCACAATCTGGATGGGACTACCCATGTGGGAAGGACCAAATAAAGTGGATAGGATGATTTTGCTGACTTTGTAATGTAATGACATAGTGTTATGAATATGAACATGAATATGTTATGAACGAATATTTCTGCTCAGTATTCACAAAGGAAGAGGAGGGGGAGGTACCTAAACCAAACGAGAAACACTCTGAAGACAGGGGTTGATACCAGTCCATTTGCATAAGAAAGGGTTCTGAAAGAACTAATAAAATTGAAGGTGGACAAAGCAATGGGGCATGATGGGATTCACCCAAGAATTCTAAAAGAACTAAGGGTAGAACTAGTGACACCACTGAGTACTCTCTTTAACAAATCATGGGAGGATGGGGTGGTACCTGAGGACTGGAGGAGGGCAGATGTGATTCCTTTTCATAAAAGTGGGAGCAGGACAGAGGCAGAAAACTACAGACCAGTTAGTTTGACCTCAGTGGTAGGGAACATGATGGAATCACTTCTGAAGGAAAGAATTGTTGATTACCTAGAGGCCAGTGGGGCACAGGACCCAAGGCAGCATGGATTCACCATGGGAAGGTCGTGTCAGACGAATCTAATAGATTTCTTTGACTGGGTGACCAAAGCAGTAGACCAGGGAGGGTCTGTGGACATGGCCTACCTAAAATTTAGCAAGGCATTTGATACAGTCCCACACAAAAGATTAACACACAAGTTAGCCAGCCTTGGAAAGGGCCCCAAGGTGGTATCCTGGATAAAAAATTGGCTAGACAACAGGACACAAAGGGTAGTAGTAAATGGAGTACACAGCGAAGAAAGGAGGGTTACTAGCAGGGAACCGCAGGGTTCAGTTACTGGGACCAGTCCTTTTTAATGTCTTTATAAGTGACTTTGCAGAGGAACTGGAAGGAAAAGTATGTCTCTTTGCAGACGACACAAAGATCTGCAACAGGGTTGATACACAAGATGGAGTGGAAAGGATGAGAAGGGACTTGGCAAGATTGGAGGAATGGTCAAATGTATGGCAGCTCAGATTCAATGCAAAGAAGTGTAAGGTAATGTACCTGGGAAACAAAAACCCAGGGGAAGAGTACACAATGGGGGGTGAGATACTGACAACAGTAAAAATGGAAAGGGAACTGGGGGTAATTATATCAGATGACATAAACGTGGGCAAGTAATGTGAGAAGGCAGTAAGGAAGGCTGGGGGGATACTGGGATGCATAGGAAGAGGCATCAAGAGTAGAAAACAGGAAGTTGTTATCCCTCTGTACAGACAGTTGGTGAGACCCCATCTGGAGTACTGTGTGCAGTTCTGAAGACCCCATCTCTGCAAAGACATAGACAGAGTGGAGGCTGTCCAGAGCAGGGCAACCAAAATGGTGCAGGGTCTGCACCAGAAGGCATACGAAGAAAGGCTAAAGGAGCTTAATATGTATACCCTTGAGGAAAGAAGGGAGAGAGGGGACATGATAGAAACTTTCAAGTACCTCAAGGGAATCACCAAAGTCCAAGAGGGTACCATCTTTATGAAAAAGAGATGTGCAAGAACAAGGGGGCACAATTTGAAGATAGAGGGGGGACGGCTCAGAGGTAATGTGAGGAAGTATTTTTTCATGGAGAGGGTTGTGGTTGCATGGAACATCCTCCCTGAGGAGGTTGTGGAGTCAAGAACAGTGGGGGAATTCAAGAAAGCATGGGACAGACATAAGGCAGTCCTAGTGGGGGGTAGGAGGAAGTTAGCTCTTGGTTAACTAGGATCTGCAGCTTATCTGTTAGGTAGGAAAATGGGCAGACTAGGTGGGCCAAGAGGTCCTTATCTGCCATCAAATTCTGTTTCTATGTTTCTATATTATGTGATTAGTTGTACTGTTAAGCAATGTACCTGAATGTACTGTATGCCTTTTGGCATTGCCTTAAAACTTAATAAAGAAATAAACTGTAAATAAAAATCTCAACCTGATTGTTAGTGGTATGATGTTCAAAGATCATACAGTCATTGCCAGTGTCATGTTGGATTCTGCCAAGACCAGTCACAGCAATGCATGAATGCTAGAGTGCATCTTGGCCTCCATCACATGCTTCAGCAATGTGTCACCATAAGCTTTGTGATTTATTAAATCTGCATCTCAAGCTATTTTGCTTTAATTCCAGCAGATGGTGCACTGAGTAAAGACTTCTGCACATGGAGAGGGCTTTGTTAGCTTTAGCACTGCCACTCACCAATACATTTTTCCTCTGCAGTATTTTCCGATATAATATTGTATTTTTGTCACCTCAAGCAAATGTCATAAGTAAACATACAGCTACAGTAGTGCTGGAGCAGTGCATCAAATCTAAGTGGAATACTATTATATATTACCCTGGGCATTCCCCTATTCATTTTACAGGGGTGCTCTGGTATCAACTTTCCAGATATTCCTGCTCTGTACCCCAGTTTGACCCTTTCTGCTCGAACATGAACAGGGCTTAAAATCAGGGGCAGACAAATAGCCAAAATCAGGCCAGATGAAAATGTGCTGAGGGATGTTTAGAAGCGTTTGGTCAGTTAAGAGTTACTGCATGCCCCACAAAGACTGCAGTAAAATGATTAATACATTATCTGTTCACCACACAAAAAAACATAGAATTTGACAGCAGAAAAAGACTGCTTTGCCCATCCAGTCTTCCCATTTCTCCCTACCTGCACTATTACTGCAGACTATGCCAGATCTGCAGCTCTTTGTCCCTCCTCCCCTCCTTTCCACTATGATTCTCTTGTGCTTATACCATGCATTCTTGAACGTCACCACTGTTTTTGCCCCCAGTACCTCCTCTGCTGCAAGACCGTTTTAGGAATGCACCACTCTTTTTGTGAATAAGTTCTTCATCATTCTCTCATCGTCTCTCCTGAATCTACACCCACCAGCTTCATAGCATGTCCTCTTGTTCTTGAACACCTTTTCTTCTGAAACATACTCCCCTCCTGTACCTTATTTACCCCATCTGGTATTTAATGGTCTAATGACTTTTAAAGTCAGGCACTCACCAGCAATATACATATATACAATATACAAAAGCTTTTGAGAAAGGAACCAATGTGCAATAAAAGGTAACATTATTTTATCTGGTGGAGTCTCTATATATCTTGCTGGTGAGTGCCTGACTTTAAAAGTGACTGCATCTGTTTCTCTTATGAGCACCATCACCCCAGTACGCACTGTGTTTGAAGCTATTCTATTTAAAGGTCTCTATAATATTTCCTCTCTCCAGTCTCTGTTCCAGGATGTACATATTGAGGTCCTTTAGCCTCTCCTCATAGGGCTTTTGATGCAGACCCTGCACTATTTTAGTTGCTTTCTTCTGGACCGACTACACCCTGTCTACATCTGTCCAGAGATGTGGTCTCCAGAACTGAATGGCTGGGGTCTTACCAGTGATCTATACAGAGGCAACACCACCTCCCTCTTTCTGCTGAGGATGCCCCTCCCTTTATTCCCCAGCATCCCACTTGCCCTCCCTACTGGCTTGTTGCACTGTCTGTCCACATTTAGGTCACCTGATATGATTACCCCAGGATCTCTTTCCTGCTTGGTGTTCATCAATACCACTCCACCTATGTTTGTACTCTGTCCCTGGGTTTCTGTGCCCTAAGTGCATTATTTTGCCCTTTTTTGCATTGAAACCCAGCTGCCATACCCTTGACCACTCCTCTAGTTTTCTCAGGTCTCTTCTCATCCTTTCCACCCCTTTGGAATGTCCACCCTATTCGAGTTTTGTGTCATTTGCAAAAAGGCAGACCTTTCCTTCTAGCTCCTCTGCATTTCACTTGTAAAGACATTAAAGAGGACAGTCCCAACACTGATCCCTGAGGCACCCCACTGGTCATCCTCCCTTCCTTGGAATGAACTCCATTTACCGCTACCCTCTGTCGCCTATCCCCTAATCAATTTCTTATCCAGTTTACCACCTTAGGACCCACTCCTATGATACCCAGCTTGCTTACTAGTCTCCTGTGTGGAATAGTGTCAAATGCCTTACTGAAATCTAGGCAGGCCATGTCCACCACTCCACCCTGATATAGTTCCTTTGTCACCCAGTCAAAGAAATCTACCAGATTCATTTCACATGACCTTCCACTTGTGAAAACATGCTGCCTTGAGTCTCATAACCAGTGCTGGAATTACAGGGGGTCTTGCCAGGGCTCAGCCCAGGTAGCTCTGAAGTGGGCCCCGGTAGCTCACACATAACTGCCATTGACTTATAATGGGAAGGAGGGCTCAATTTAAAGGTCATACCCTTATGGGCCCCCCCAGCTCCAAAAGCTCACAAAGTGTAATTCCAGCACTGCTTGTAACCCACAAGATTCAAGATATTGCACAATCCTTTCCTTCAACAGTGATTCCATGACTGGCCTATAATTGTCAGCCTCCTCCCTGCTACTTTACCACTTTTGTACAGTGGGACTACATCCACCCTCATTCAGTCCTCTGGAACCACTCCTTTTTTCAGTGAACTATTAAATAGAACTGTCAGAGTGCCAGTGTTTCACCAAGCTCCTTTGATACCCTTGGATGCACTGCATCTGACCTAATGCTTTGCCCACCTTTATTCATAAAAATGAATAAAGGATAAACTCGATTGAGCATAGCTCATTTTCAACGAGGTCCCATACATTAAAATACAATAAATAAAAAGGAAATGTTACAACAACATACAGCACTAGTTTTTCATAAAGTACACAAATACAGACAATATAACATAAGTTACACTATATTAATAATAACCTCCTATAATAGAGATAGTTATAAAACCTTTATGTATCAGGAACAGCATTGCCTTTTTTGTCGTGAGCTAGCTCGGTACCAATGTTGAGTCAGAGGACAGTGATTTTTTACATTAAACAAAAACAGAGACTCAGGGATTTCATTCCAACTCATGGCCCTTCTATGGTATAAAGACTGTCATCCTATCTCCAAATTGCATATAGGCAATTCCAAGCTAGGCACTTTACAATTTCTGAGTGAGGCCAATTTGTCCCTATATATCAAATTTTCTACCACATACTGCACATACTTCCCCTGCAATCCTTTATAAATAAAGGCTAACACGTCTTTGTGGTTATGTTCATAAAACGTTCACCATTTTAACTGGTCATAAAGTAAACATCTATGAGTTAGTCTAGGAGCCCCTAAGATAAACCTGGCTAAATTATTATAACTTACTTCCAACTTCCTTAAATCCTGCTTTCTCCCACAGGAGTAGAATATATCCCCATAATCAATCATGGGGATAACCATCATATTTACCACTTTTTCCCTTACCTCCATACTCATTAATGATTGAACCCTATAAAGAGCCCCTGTTCTTTTGTTTACACTCTTTGTCAAATTATCAATGTGTATATCCCAACTGAATAAACTATCAATCCAAAGACCCAAATATTTATACGTTTATGCCTGTTGGATCGGGGTCCCCCCAGAGGCCACCAATCCCAGGGCCATGTCCCCCAACCATTCACTTTTTCGATGTATCAACATGGACTTTCACCTCCAAAAAAGGACTAGAATCCACCTCTATCCTTCCAAAGCTTTTACTTTCTTGTGGCACCTCCCCTTCTCCTTCCTTTGTGAATACTGAACAAAAGTATTTGTTCAGGATGTCTGTATTTTCCTGGCCCCCCTCTGTCCAGTCCACCCCTTCACATTTTAACCTTACAATCCCACCCCTGTTCTTCGTCTTTTCACTTACATACCTGAAAAATGTCCTGTACTCTTTTGTTACCTGCTGGGCTATTCTCTCTTCATTTTGTGCTTTTGTGTTCTTTACTGCTTCCTTGCTTCCCTCTGTTTCCCCTGATACACCTCCCTATCCTCCTCCCTTTGTATCTTCTTATATCTTCTGAATGCTACCCTTTTAGCTTTTTCCTTTTGAGACACCTCTTTTGAGAACCATAGCAAGCTCTTTTTACTCTTGCTTTTGCTCACTTGTTTGACACATATGTTTGTTGCCTTTACTATGCTCCCTTTTATCTTCACTGTCTGTTCTTCCACCCCACCCAGGTCACCCATCCCTGCTAGGTCATCCCCAAAACATTCACCCATCTAAAATTTGCCCTTCTGAAGTCCAGGACCCATGCCCTTCTGTAGTTTGATTCTGCAGCTGTTCTTATACTGAATCACACTGTAAGGTGATCACTGGTCCCATGTGGCCTCCCACCTTGATGTCTGCAACACTGTCCCTGATAGTGAGTACCAGGTTTACTATTGCCCCATCATGAGTGGGTTCACTGACAAATTGCCTAAGGAATGCCCCCCCTGCAGAGAGTCCAGGATGTCCCTGATTTTGGCTAAAGCCACTGCTAAGAGGATCCAATTCACATCTGGCAGGTTGAAGTCCCCCCCCCCACCAGCATCCCCTCCCCTTTTTCTGCCATCTTTCCAGTGGCTTCCACCAGCACCTTATCTAATTCCTCTCCCTGTGCTTGAGGTCTGTAGTTCACTTCAATATGAATAGCAACTCCCTTCCCATCTTCAGAGTGACCGCAGTACCTCTGCCTCCCCTTGTATTCCCTGTATCTCTGTGACTTTTATACTTTCCCACACATAAAGCATCACATCTTCTCCTTTCCTTCCCACCCAGTCATTCCTGAACAGTGTATAGCCTGGTATGGCCAAGTCCCAGTCATGGTTCTCAATGCACCCTGACTCAGTAATGGCCTCAACATCCAGGTCAGTCTCTGCTATGATGGTCTCTTGGTCTGGAATCTTATTTCCCAAAAGCCACATTTGTGCATAAAATGGCATATAATAAGAAAGTTTAATTTTATCATCACTTCAAGAAGCTGCAAGTATTTTCTGTGGCAAAATTATACATTGCTGAATGTCAGTAAAGAAAACAATGCTAGTTGGAGGCAAGGATACAGTTCAGTATATTTCTTCATATTCAGTAAGTCAGTATTTTTACATACTGTTTAGTGATGCCAGCCAGTACTTAATAAGGGGTGGCAAAGCTTGTATGGGGATAGTGTAGCACAACTCATTAGTTCCCAGTAAATTGAGATGTTTAAGTTTTTGTTTTGTAGTTTTGGGTGTGTGCTATGGTAGACTAGTTCTCTTTATCATGGACAAACTAAACTTACTAAATGTCAATTTCTAAAGTCACATTTCAATATAAAATGCCATATAATATTATAGTCTAATATTTAAATGGTATAAGTCATCAAGACTCTATCATAAAATATTATGCATACATGCATCAGGCATTTATTATAATCAGTTTGATAGTTGCTTTCTCTATTTTATTCTGTTCCTGTTGATGTTTCTAATACTGTAGCACTGAAAAGAGTATAGATCCTCTTTGTAATGGAGAGATCTGCACTATTTTCAGTTGTAACTCCGGTATAGTGTGGGGTATACTGTAGTTGAAACCAGAACCTCCATCATAGAGCACAGTTTGGTCAAAGCCAGGCTACCATTTTGGTCTGACCTGGTGGTCCTGTTTTTGAGTCTGTTTTTTATTGCTTTCATCTGACTTTACTACAGAACATTATGGTACATCCAGGAGTGGAGGAGAGAAAAAATATGCTAAGAATAAATCTCTGGAAAAACATGGCTCTGGATGTGTACCTTCCCCCAGGTGTACTGTGTTTAAACTGTATTACATGCTGTGTTCTGTTTATCTTTACTTGTGCATGATGTTCCCCAGTCTTATACAATGTACTGTACTGCACTGCACAGTACTGTACCTGGTGGATTTCAATGCTTGCATGAATTTACTACTGTGTGTGATGGTAATTTTGTTGAAATACAGAATAACAGCACATACAGTGGAATACAATACACACAGTACTGAACTACACACATTACATACATTTTAGAATTAGACATAGAAAGTCACAAATATTATAAATAACAAATGTAAAGGACTGGGACATATCTAGAATACAGTAAAATATTTATTAAATGTTTATTTTTAAAAGTTCTTTATAAAAAAAATACCTTTATTTCACAAAACATTGCAATCACTTTCTTTTTGTGAGCCTTCCCTTTGCCACCACAACTGGCAAAACTTTTTCTAAATGTGCATTACATCACTTGCAATGATGGGGTTCTGTTCTATCCTATTGATGAATTCCTCTTTGTCCATGGCTTGGTCTTCTGATAAATTTATATTTTCATGACATGATAGACCATCTCTGTAAGATTTATGTCTAGGGATCGTGAATAAAAAAAATGCAATTGGTCACTTTAAATGTGTTAAAAGAATCACATGTACAATACTGCACAGTATATGTATCAGTTCCAAGAAGATAATGTGCTGCTGCCTGTCTCAGGCAGTGCTGTGTCCCAGGTAATATCCTATTTACAGTAGCAATGAATGCTATAGAGGCTGTGTGTTTTGGGTCATTGTCCTGAAAGAAACACTGGCCTTCAGGACATTTTTTTACTGAAGAACTTTGCAGCAACCTTCCTTCTAGTATGTTTTAAGAAGAGACAGTACATAATTTCTTCTTATGATTAAATACACAGGATTAGGACAGCAATAATAAACGAATGATGTACTGATAATAGTTCAAATGTGCAATGTACCATAGCAAAAGGAAACTCACTCTTGAATATGAAGACTGGACTTGCACTCTGTTTTGAAATTCTGTCCTAGACATGAACCTTCTGATGGTATTTTGGTTTGTGTTTCAGAGAATCTTAAAAGCTATTCATGCACATTGCTCCAAATATACCATTGTCTCTTTCATAAGAATGACATCATCGAATATCTTTATTCTTTACCTGACCTGCTGCAGTCACTTCTTCCTGTTGACATTATCTATCATTGGGCAACAATTGAGTGAGCAACAACAGACTTTAATTGGCTTGGTATAGTACAGTGCATTATAAGAGAAAGCCATGAACTGCAGAATTTTGCATACCATGCTATCTCATATGATCATCCCATGTACCTAAGTGGATGTTAAGGCATAAATGTTTTTTATGAAGTTTGATAGATTTTTGTAGAAAATTATAGTTTTTTAAAATGCTTGTCTATCAGTATTTATCATTTTAATTGTTATATAGAGAATTTAAAACAAATATAGAATTTGAAATATGTGCAACATGTGATGTTACCTAGAGAACTTCTCTAGCAAGTTATGGGTTTGTATAATTACTAACATGTGTAAAACAAGTACATCATTAATGCTTTATTAAAATATGTTTGGAGATTAATAAAAACCTTTGTTTGATATCTTATGGTTCTTGTTAGATGACTGCTTATGTAAATGAATGGTAAAAAAAAGCACAGAATTGGCTTGATATGCGACACCTATGCAGACTTTTGAAACACCATTTTTCATAGTGCAATGCAGCCTTTATGATGGTTTATTATGTATTTTAAAGGAACATTTATTTCATGTCTCTTACATCTTTCTTTTAAATGTACTTATACCTGTTTCATACTGATATATTATATTAGCATTTATGGTTCCCACATAACGTTTTGCTGGAAAAATAATTACCTGTCAGAATAGCAGCATACACGTGATGAGATATGGGAATGTAATAACATCATTTTCATGAAGATAATGCTTGTGAAACAGGTTATTGTAATGAAATTGACACATGTTATGGCAGACTATATATCAATCTGTGTTCCAGACCAACTGCAGACTTTGTGAGTGGCCCAGTGGACCACAAACAAAACAGCAAACAGCTGAACAGTTAAACAAACTGCACCAGGCAGTAGTCTAACTTCATAAGTGGCCCACACCAGCAGCAAGTGTGTGTTTTTGCATGGGGTGTAGCTGTATTTCTTGTGCTATGTTGTTTATTTATTTGGTACCAGCTGCACACCTTGGGGGTAAAGTGAATGCTGAAATGTAGACATGCTGGGAAGTCTGCTACTGTGGTCTTGTAGCTGTTCATTGAATATATTATAATTATTTCACAGTTACATACATGTGAAATCTGCTTTGGCCAGGAGACTCTTGTTTTTTTAACTGAACTCCAGACCTCCCTCATGGAAAACAAAATATCCTGCTTGAGTAAAATTCTGTCAAAAAGATCTATTCATGTTTTCTTTTTGGCAGATAAAGATACATAAAAAGTAAATTAGTGATGGACAATGTATCTGATAACTTTGTATAACTAGTTGTTGATTCTTTTTAGTGATTATTCTTAAGAAAATAAAATACATTAAATGTTTTAAATGCTTTTTTCTTGTGTTTGATGCAATTTAAGGACAAACATATGACATTATGAAATCTCCCTACTAGCAGGCCAATCTCTACTAATTTGACCCAAATCTCCCTCTTAAGCAAGTTTGAAATATCACAGGTATGCAGTTACTTTGTAAAAGAACCTTTTATTTACTTGTATTAAACTGAAATTAAATAAACTCAGGTTAGTTCTGTCCAATGCTGATATTTATAGCCCAGTAACTGTTACTGCAGTGGAAAGTTAGAGTACAAAAACCAACTTCCTAGTTTTTATGTCTGGGTAAGGCTTCATGATCTGCTTTGTCCAGCTCCACTCTAGCGCCTATTAGTGCTTTGTTTTAACATTTACAAACACACATTTTTTTGTCCTAGTTTATCATTTTTAAATAGTCAAAGTGTTTCCACAGTTTACTATGAAATTGTGTTTCATGATAAGTACACAACATGCACATTTAAAAACAAAGAATTCAAAGGCCTAGTGTTGGACTTATTTTTATTTTATTTATTTAATTACTTACTAAGTGTGGAATAGTCAAGTTAGCCTGGAATAGTCAAACTATTTATAATATATACGTTTTTATTTTAAACTAGTCACCATATGAAAGCTGTATCTGGAAAGATTTGTATTTTCTAATTTCTTATTTTTATTTTTATCTGAGATTTGGGTCCCACATGACCTCCTGACTTTTTCATTAGTGTCTGCAATTTTGGCCTTCCTAAAGCACTTATTATTTTCATGGCATAAACATTTGCATTTTAAGAAACTCAAATATATTTTTTAAGAAACTCAAATACCGTATAATCCATTTGTATCCAGTGTTCAGTTGATCCCTCTCAGAAACTTTACATCTTCCATATAAGGTACTATCATGACAGCAGAGAGACATTTCATAGTACTTTGTATGAAACTGGCTCAGGTAGCTGCTCCTCTCATTCACTCACAGGATGCCACAGAGAACACATCTTAGTTGTTTTTGCTCCACCCAAGATGTATCCAGAGGTCTGGGTTGATTTAGCCTTTAAAATAATTTAAAAAATCATGTTTTGTCCTTAGCCCTGAGCATTAGAAGGGGAACAAAGACAGACTGAGTGGGCAGTGCTATTAGATACTATAATATTGCAGTGTACACTATACACATTATCTACCCGGCACTTGTGATGAACAAATACCTGACTTTATGAGTGCCTGCTCAATTTATCTGTCAGGAGCACAAAGGCACAGACAGATGAAAGAATAGCCCAGACAGTAAATGAGGGAGACAAAACCTTCTTCAGGTACATTATTTACAGAAAAAATGCCATGGAAGGGATTATGAGACTAAATAAAAAAGGAGGGTAGTGTGCAGAGGGAGACCTGGAAAAAGCTGAAATCCTGAATGAATATTTCTGTTCAGTATTCACAAAAGAAGGGGAAGGGGAGGGATCCCAATTAGGTGGTAGAAATAAGCATGAAAGAGGGGGCAGAAACCAGTCCATTCACAGAGGAGAGAGTCCTTAAGGAACTCTCAAAACTAAAAGTGGACAAGACAATGGGGCCAGATGGGATACATCCCAGAATATTAAAAGAACTCAGAGAGGTGCTAGTGACAGCACTGACAGCCCTATTCAACAAATCACTGGAGAAGTGAGTGGTACTGGAGGAGGGCGAATGTGATCCCCTCCAGAAAAGTAGGAGCAAGGTGGAAGCTTGACACTACAAGCTGGTCAATTTGACCTCAATGTTGGGGAAAATAATAGAATCAATGTTAAAGGAAGGATTGTGGAATATCTTGAGGCCAGCAGGGCACAAGACCTAAGGCAACATGGACTGACAGCAGGAAGGTCTTGATAAACAAACCTGATAGATTTCCTTGACTGGGTGACCTGAGTAATTGATCAGAGAGGGGTGGTAGACATGGCCTAACTAGATTTTAGCAAGACATTTGACACCATCCTGCACAAGAGGTTAGTAAACAAGTTGGGCAGCCTAGGCGTGGGTTCCAAGGTGGTAAACTGGGTCAGAAATTGGCTTAGCAATAGGACACAGAGGGTTGTAGTAAACAGAGTTCAATCCAAGGAGAGGGGGTTAACCAGTGGAGTGCCACAGGTTTCAGTGCTGGGACCTATCCTCTTTAATGTCTTCATAAGAGACATTGCAGGGGGCTAGAAGGGAAGGTATTTCTCTTCGCAGATGACACTAAGATCTGCAATAGGGTTAACACTCTGGGGTGGGGGAGAAAATGAGAAGGGTCCATGACAAGTTGGAGGAGTGTTCAAGAGTGTGGCAACTCAGATTCAGTGCAAAGAAGTGTAAAACCATGCACTTGGGGCAGAAAAACACAGGACAGGAATACACAATTGGGGGAGAGGTACTGATGACAACCAAACTGGAAACATACCTGGAAATAGTCATAACTGATGACCTAAAGGTAGCCAAGCAATGTGAGAAGGCAGTGAGGAAAGCCAGAGGGATGTTGGGTTGCATAGTGAGAGGTATCAGCAGTAGAAAACAGAAGGTGGTGATACCACTGTACAAACAATTGGTGAGACCTCATCTACAGCACTGTGTTCAGTTCTGGAGACCATATCTCCATAAGGACAGAAACAAAGTAAAAGCGGTCCAGAGGAGGGCAACAAAAGTGGTGTACGGACTCACCAGAAACTATATGAGGAGAAACTGAAAGACCTCAACATGTATATCATGGAGGAAAGGAGGGACAGGGGGACATGATAGAGTCATTCAAGTACCTCAAGGGGATAAACAAAGTTCAAGAGGTCAGCATCTTTCAGAAAAAGAGATGTGCAAGAACAAGGGGTCACAATATGAGGTTGGGGGAGACTCAGGGGCAATGTGAAGAAGTAATTTTTTATGGAAAGGGAAGTAGATGCATAGAACAGTCTCCCTGAGTGGGTTATAGGGGCAAAAATGATGCGTGAATTCAAGAATGCATGGGATAGACAGAAGGCAACCCTAGAGGTAGGAAGGAGAAGGTAAGCTACAGACACATTTGGCTCTGGGATTTATGCAGTAGGAAAGGAAATTAACAAACTAGGTGGGCCAAGTGGTCCTTATCTGCTATCAAATTCAATGTTTCTATCCAATCATAACCACTTCAAAAGCAAGAAGAAAACTTTGCAAACCTGAAGTTATCTTTCCTGCTGTTCAGTGATGTTATCCAGTATGGAATTGTGAGTACTATTATTCTGATAACACTTATTAAGTATTTTATTTTTATACTGGCCTTTAAATTAATTGAGTCAATTTGTTAGAGTTGTGTTTAATTAACTTTTTTTAAAGACATAAGACACAAGGAACCTATCATTAACTCAAAACATTATCTTTTTATTTTTAAATTCTCATTGTTATAAAATTTTTCGAATCAAAACTTGACAACTACATTAAGTACTTATTTGTGCATATATACTTTATGAGCTTTAGAGAACTTATTTTTTGTACCCATAAAATATATAATACATATAATCATTTTATTAGTCATATGTAAACTTTACAAAATCAACAAGGTATTTGGAAATTTTGTACTATTTACTTAAAGCCTTGTTTTCTTTTAGAAGTGCACC
The DNA here is from genome assembly GCA_016271365.2 of Neoceratodus forsteri. Taxonomy (NCBI): domain Eukaryota; kingdom Metazoa; phylum Chordata; order Ceratodontiformes; family Ceratodontidae; genus Neoceratodus; species Neoceratodus forsteri. Next base: position 1,027,426,085 of record CM057458.1, read on the forward strand.
CAAACAACGTTTGTCAGTTAGCACTATACAGCACCTGAGGCATTTTGACTTAATCCCATCTGTTGCCTGGGCCAAAGATTCCAACCACTTTGTTTGAATGTTGCCATAACAAACAAGAACTCAGTCTTCTCAAGTTCATTGACTAGACATCTTGAACCCAATCTGAAAGTATTGCATTCTGACTGTTTTAAGAATTACCTTGCTTTTATGAATTACACGAATGGGTGTACTAGATCAAAATTCAACAATGGCTTCAAAACTAATGGACATTGTTTATAATATCAAACTATTTATACAAACTTTTTAAATATTTTTCTAGTTTTGATGCAAATAATTTATCTTCCTAATATACAGGATGTTGTGCAGACTTCCATGTTTGTTTGTCAACCTCTGTTAAAATATTCATCTTATTATTTATACTGGAAATGGATAAATATTATTTGTTAAATGTGTAAGGTTCATCTACCCCAAACACTGTTTGAGAGTTTGGGGCCTATAGTCTTCCATTTGCAGATAACAATTTTGTTTATTAAATTTATTTTGACTGCTATCTTTCTGAACCAGAGTCTACCTTGCTGGGGCCAGATAGTCAAAACTTTGTGCTGGGTGCAAACTGTTTGTACAGGGTTTGAGCGGGGTTTGAGCAAGTTCGCTATATTCAAAAGGTCAAATAGTGCTATCAAACTGCATTAGCGGCAGGCAAAAGTACAGTGTAATGTATGCAAGGGGCCAAAAGAGGAAGTGTGTACATGAATACAGGTGCATTGCTATATTCAGTGCATTAGTGCCACGCAAAGTGTTTTTGTGGGACTTAGCACGATACTTTGCATGGTGAAAATTACTGCCTAGGAAATGATAGTCTTAAATCTTGGTAAACCCACTTTGCATGACTTTGTGGCTTTGTGCAACTTGTGCATGGCTTTGCGTGACCTTAACCAGTAAAAAATAACTAGAGAAAGAAACCAGACATGGAATAAACTTGCTACACATGGATAGCACCTCCTATGATGCTATCATCTGCCACTAGTCCCAGCCATGCCAGGCAGTAAGTGGTGACCTAGTGCCCAGTAGACACCATGGCAGTGTGTCCATACAGCACACAGCTACAGACTACCCTTCAGTGGACACCAACAGAATCCAACACACACACATGCAGCACTGAGGGTGAGGAGAGTGCTGATGGGAGGGTGTACAGGTGGCCAGTCTGCACCACATACTGGGTGCTGCCACAAGGCCAGGACAATCCACGCAGTGCAACTGATCCAGTGTTGAGAATACCCTAACACCAGTGTACCTGTCTGTGGTATGTGGCCCCTGGCCATATTCCGCACATCTGTACAGGCACCACAGCACACACAGCCAGCCATGTATATGTCACTATGAGTATCTCATGTCTGTGTTGCAGCATCTGTGGGGCACACAACAGCATAACAATAATGTACACTGTTAGCACACACCTGCAAGATGAGCCTGTCACTGTGTAAGGAGCAGTAGTCATTAATGCCCTACACAACACAGGCATTGATGTGTCCCTCACACTACAGCCCTGTGCTACTGTAGTGTCTGCTGTACACTGTAGTAGGAACTACAGTTTGACAATTGCATGCAGCACCACCACCTGTACCAGTGCTGTGTAGTCCCCTGGTCCACAATATTCTATGCAGTTCTGTACAAATGTAGCCTGCAGCTACCACCATGTACTTCCAGACTGACCTGCAGGTGGAGCTGTGGGACCCTGCAATAGCACTGGACAAACTGCATGCAAATCAGGACATAATGAGATGCTAATCTGGATGTTTGCCCAGAGACTGCCTAAGTAGGCTCATTTGCATGTCACTTCTGAATATAGCAAATTTTTGCCCCAGGCAAACATTTGTACCACTCAAACATCTTTTGCGTATGAAAATGTTTCAGAAACATAGTACATTTCTGCAGAATTTCACATGCATTTGTGCTTGCAGCTTTAATGAATCCACTCTTTTCTAGCACACGCATTGGCAACATGATTCACCTTTACCTTTCTTCATGTCACTGTGCACTGGGCTGCTGTTGTGGTTTGCACTTCCTGGTTGCTATATGCAGACCTGTCTTATTTCCTTGGCTATTTTTGCACTGCACTCCCAGCCCAGTTTGCCCGGCTTCCTTAGCATGCTATATTCAGCAGATTTAGCACTAGGGCAATCCTTTTTGAATTTTACTGGCTATTGGTTCCAGGTTAATTTAGCATGCCAGGCAATGCTAATTTAGCCCCGAGGCAAAGTTTTGAATATCTGGCCCCTGCTCTCTTTTAGTGTTTGACCTTCTGTTTAGATTATTGGACCTTTTAATAGATGTTAATCAAAACAATTGGTGGCTCAAAAGGTTGCACACTTGCCTCTGAGGCTGAAAGATAGGAAAGTTGTGTGTCCTAGCCCCACACCAGGAACTTGGGGTAAAACCTAATACTGACACTGTAGTGCATCATGAAGGGGATGTTTTACTGCTGAGGTGCTGTGTTTTAGATGAGACATTAAACCAAGGTCCCTTTTGCCTGTTTCAGTGGTTATTCAGGTGTGCATTGAAGATCCCATGACAACCTCTCAAAAAGGGTATGGGAATTTCCCCAGTTTCCTGGCAAAATTCTCCCTTCACTAAAAATACCACCAACAGCTTAATCTATTTCAATTTCAGTTGATTTGTATCTGTGTTCCTCCCTCTGGGACAAGGCTGAAAACAAGTAGAACTGTCTAGCCCTCCTTTCCAGGTCAAGAAAAACTAAATAAACTTCAGAACATTTGTTCAAAACAGTATATTTATTTTATTTATTATTTAGTTTTTGTTGGCCGGGTAAGTGCACTAGACAAATCCTGCCTATTTTCAGGCATGACCCGGGGGAAGGGGATACAGATGAATGCCAAATTACCTTAAACCAGATTAAGGTGTTGGTGGCATTTTTAGTGAAAGAGGGAAATTTGGCCAGAACACCGGGGAAATTCCTCTACTTTTTTCAAAAAGTGCCATGGGATCTTTAACATCCACTTGAACTACCACCAATCCAGGCAGATGGGACCTCGGTTTAACGTCTCATCCAAAAGACGGCACCTCAGAAGTGCAGCACCCCTCTCATGCTGCACTACAGTGTCAGTACTGGGATATTAACCCAAGTGCCAGATGTGGGAACTGAACCCACAGCCCTCTGATCTCCTGGCCTCAGAGGCGTGTGTGCTACCTACTGAGCCACTGACACTTTGGGATTTAATCAGAACATTTCTAGCCATTTCCATACTTGAGGAAAAATATTGTGTCAACCAGGAGAAACAAGAATTGCTGCCCACAAATGTTTTAGAACTAGTATCCTCTTCTTGATCTGGAACTTTTAAAAACACACAAATAGAGGGTGTCTGAGATATTAAACAAAAGAAACCCAAACAGGGCAAAGCTAAGGGCAAAAATGCAGGAAAATCCAAAACAAGGAAACTAATAGAAGCATTATTCTGGCAAAACAGACTAAAATTGTTTATTTCTTAGAAAGAGCTTTGTCTTCAACAACAGCTCCCAAAGAGTTGGGGAAGGGAAAGGAAGGGAAGGGAAGGGAAGGAAGGAAGGGAAGGAAGGGAAGGAAGAAGGAAGGAAGGGATAAAGTAATGTCAGTCATGACTACAAGTAATATAGTTGACCCAATAAGGATTCTGAAAAGTAAAAGTGTTATTCTAACCAAGGAGCCTTTAAAACATCTATTGACACCTGACATTCCAAAAATCTAGTAGTAGGACCTCTTTGTGTGATGAGTCTCGGTGTAATATTTAGTGTACTGTATATCTGTGCAAGCATAACAATTTTTAAACTTTTGATTTATTGAAATTTCAAAACCTTACTACCCTGGTAGAAGATATTAAGGTAGCGGGTGATTACTCATTAAAACAAGATTCAAAATCTAATTACGCTCATAGATAGATCAGAATTAAAATCTGATTTAGAGCAACTGGGAACAACTATTGCAGGTCTTAAGAATATTTCAGTTCGGCAAAATACAGGCAACATTAATGTTGAATCTCATGTTCAAGAAAAAGAAAATTCAATTCTTGATCTAGATTCCCATAAAATTAACAGCTTTGAGAGCTCTTCAGATATACCTATCCTGCCAAACATGTCAGATCATTGTGTTTTGCATGAAGATGTTGAATTCCAGTTGGAACCGTTCTCAAGGGAGAAATTTGTAAGTTCAAACTTAAGGAGTGAACTCCAGAGTTAGTTCCCATCAATCTACTTATTAAGTAAAGATCAAACTGGGACCAGTACAGACCATTATGTGGCCAACATATGTAAAGTATTCTGTGACAACTGTGGGTCCTTAAAAATGAAATTGAGGACATCAGCACCAGTGTTGCAAAAATGAAATGATTCTTGGAACACTCGCTAAGGAATTTGTTTATTCCAAATACATGGAGGATATAAATGATTCCATGGTGTTAACTGAACATATTATTTAACCCTGGAATATGGACCAACAAAAACAGTGTCTGTAGACAGGTCTACTCAAATACCTTTCAAAGAAGATCTTGAAAATTTAAATTTGAAACTTCCCTCAATTCCATTTGTACCACTTCAGGGTGATGTGCCAGAAGAATGGAGGAACGATTGTAGTACTGCAACATTTACCACGCAAGCAGACCAGAGAGGATTCAGGAAGGGAAAGGGTTAATTCCCCTCTGACTCCATGCATGGCCAGCTGGCTGGCTGACCACTTTCTGTCCCTATCCCCCTCTTCCCCCTTCCCTCCTGGAGCCTTTCTGCTCTTGATCCATTGTCTTGGTCATGCCAGTTCTCAGGCTAAAACCTTAAGGAGCCAGAAGTCAGCCCAAAGGGCTGATCCAAGCCCCAGCGACCCAATCACCTTGCCAAAAGAATAGCCCTCTGGCTAGCAGGGAAGACCCTTTCTAGCCTCTAGGCTAGAAAGGGTCTTCCCTGCTAGCCAGAGAGCAGTTCTGGACTGGGTGGCAGACAGAGTGGAGAGCACAGGAGTACAGATGCCTGGAGGTTTACCTGAAGCTTGGGTCCATAGCTCTTTGGTGGCTGCAATTCTGTAGCTAGTGGTCCTTGGGGGATCTTCAGCAGTAGCAGCAGCAGTCATCCTCTGGCTCCACAGCAGGTCCAGCAGTCCTGCTGACATCTGACAGCAGCTGGTTGAGTGTCTTAGGTTGAGATCAGTGGGCCTCTCCCTCTGCCTTGTAGTGTTGGGGTCCTCTTGCTTGGGTGTGCCCTGTGCAATTGCCCTTGACTTTCCCCTGCCCCTTGGATCTTCCTTTCAGGTGCTGGCCTTTATGTCAGCTGCGGGGAACAGGCTGTCTTTCTGCCCTGCTTTGCTGCCTGGGTTGAGTCACCTTCTCATTTAGGAGATTTTGCCCTGTGGTATTAATGAACATTGGCTTTTTAATTATGTTGAAAAATCAAACAATTTCCTTGTTATTGGACCCATTAAAAGCTGTACTTATGTGAATTATTATATTATATCAGGCCTATAAGATTAAACAACAAAATGCTTTTGAAAGGACCTTGAATTTAAATTAAAAGATATGGATCAAAAGGTGTATTTAGAACATGAAAAATATTATAAGGAATGGACAAAACTAAAACTTAAAAAAATAATATCAACGAGGTTCTAAGAAATATAAAGAAATTAAAGCAAATAAAATATATCCAAGGAAAAAAACTGGCAAGCTGCTGGCAGCACAGCTAAAGAAACAGAGAGAAATTAATTAAATAACTGTTTTAGAAGATAATGAGAGAAACAGCTATACAAGGATGATGAAATGGGGAATCTGGTAATTGAAGAATATAAGAAAATATATCAAAAAAACTTTAATACAGATGAAATGACAATAAATGAATATCTGAAGAAGTCCAATCTTAATAGTTTGTTGTATGATGAATCAGCCTTTTCAATGAGGGAAATTCAGGATACAATAAAGACTATCCCTAAAAACATAAGCACAGGCCTTGACGGGTTAATAGCTGAATTTTATCAAGCATTCAGTGAAATCTTAGCACCATGGATTTTAAAAATATTAAATGAGCTAAAACAAGGGCCTACATTAATTCCATTATTTATGCAAGAGTCCAAAGCTATATTACTCTTAAAAGAAGGAAAGGACCCAAAGAAAGTAACAGGCTATAGACCAATAGCCCTGTTAAATACTAGTTATAAAATTATAATGAAAATATTAGCAAACAGGATTAAAGGAAATATTCTAGATGTTATTATTAATGAACAATCCAGTTTTGTACAGGGCAGGACAATTTTTCATGCAACAAGAATGGCACAAAATATGATCCAGATAATTAAAAGTAGAAAAGAACCTTACCATCTAGTAGCAATTGATGCTACCAAAGCTTTTGATACATTATTTATTTATTTATTTATTTCAATCTTGGTTCATTACATAGGAAGTTTATGAAGCAGAGTTTACAATCTTGGACTGTACCGGATTATATTATTAATATGATTCAGAATTTATATAAAACAACAACAGTGAAACTTTCCATTAATAAATATGTGTCAACTTTGATGGTAATGGAAAATGGGGTAAGGCAGGGGTGTCCACTTTGACCTACACTTTATATTTTATCACTGGAACCATTTCTGAATCATATTAAAGCTCATTCTGGAATTGAGGGATTAGAAATCCATGGTGAAAATAGGAATATGAATGTCTTTGCAGGTGATATCCTGCTGGTGATGAAAAATATAAATACAACCATGCCATGTTTCATTTATGAAGTAATGGCATACTCATTTGTGTTAGGGTATTGCCTGAACCAAACTAAATTGGCCATAATGGCTGTCAGTACTCCAGATTACCAGATAATACCTAACATTGAAAATAAATTTTTGATCAGATAATGCCTACCATTGAAAAAGAATTTTTGATTAGTAACTGTTGTAAATATTTAGGTATAATGATCTGTAATAAACAAGAAGACCTAATTAAAGTTAATTACAGGTTGGCAAAAAATAAGATCCAGAGTATATTGGCTAATTGGGAGAAACTATCATTATCCTTATTAGGGCATATGGACACTATCAAAATGATGGCTATGTCACATTTAACATATAAAGTACAAGCAATTATTGTATGTCCAGCAAAATCATGGCATGATACAGTATGAAGAATTTAAAAAAAGTTTCTATTGAGGGGTGGAAACCCCTGAATTTCTTGGGTACAACTAATCACACCCCAGAAACTGGGGGGATATAGTTGTGTTGACCCACTGAATTATGAAGTAACATACCAAATTCAATTATGGTGGGAACAGGCTTTTGTAGAAAAAGATAAAAATCTACAAGAGGTACTGTTCTGGAAATCAGACTTCACTAAAGAGGAGGGTTCTAGAACTTCTATGTTATGGGAAATTATGTCAAAGATTAACATCCCTCATATGTTCCATGCTATAGGGAGTTAACTAAGGAAAGAAGTAATGGGTGTTCTTCCATGGTTATTTTTTGAATAAAAAAATTGCAAAAACTTGGGTAAAACAGAAGACAGGAACATTTTACAAAATTTTTATAGTAGTGAAATATCAAGATGGAGTCAACTAATAAATACTGAGGGAAAATTTATATTGGTTGCTATTTTTAAACAACTGGTAAAGAATGCACCAAGACTTGCTCTTTCTACATTATATCAAATTAAAAGGGCTATTTAAGGAATTTCAGAATTTAAATAGTGGAGACAGGGGCAGAGACCTAGCTATGACATTGGATGTACAGGGAAAGGTAACTGAGCAATAGAAAAATAAATTACTGCAAAACTGATGAAATAAAATTGCTCTCAAGATACTGACCCCTTGAAAAAACAAATGGAAAGTATAACTTAGAATTGGATATGAGGTTGACTGACTCACAATGGAGCAACATACGGACTCAAATTAATAAAAAGTACATCTATTGAAAAAATAGGACTAAACAGAAAAAAATAACAGATGGGGCATACTATACATCTTTAAGTCACATCATTCCTAACGGAGCTAAAGTATGTTGACACCAATGTAAACAAAAGGCTAATTTATATCACTGTTTGTGGAATTATCCTAAACTTGGGAAGATATGGGATGATACAGCTGATGGCTTTCACGAATGTTAGAATTGGAAATTTAAAATGATTTTTCCACTATGTTCCTTAATTGCACAGGAAAATGGAAGATGGGAATGAAATATAAGATTTTATGTATTGGTACTATGTATACAAAGAGGCACATTTTGTAAAATTGGAATAAAATTGAGTCACTTCAGAAAGCATAATGGTGGCACCAATAAAAGAAGCAATTATACATGAAAATCTTTTGATTGAGATAAAGGGCTTACAAGATGTGAACCATAAGGTTTGCACCACTTAAAGAGATAGTTGCTTACTTCTGTGGGAATTACAAATCTGACATTTGCCCAGGGAGTGGGGGAAGGAAGAAACATGTCATTATGGATGCTTGTTCATTTTGTAAAACTTCATATTTATGTCTTTAGTAAAGTAATGTAATCAAATGTATGTATTTATAAATAAATTTGATTTTTTTGGTTAAAGTATTATAAAAAATAATAAAAATTATTTAAAGACAAAGGAGATTTTGCCCTCCTTTTCTTTAATTGTTGAGTGGTTGCTGGTGCCTTGCTTTACCCCCTCGGCCTAGTCTCTCATGGCAGCCACGGGGTCTGGTCCTTTCAGAGGGGGCCCTTGTTAGGTTATTGTATGGTGCCCCCCTTTGTTTCTTTTCCTTTTCTTTTTATTTGCTTTCTTTTGCTCCCTGGTAGACTACTCTCCCCCTGTCCTTTCCTCCTCTGCTGTTCTAGGTCCCATGATCGAGGCAGAGCCCTCTGTTGGGGTCGCTAGTGGAGTGGAGAGATCCCCCCCCTTTGCTGAGCAGCCCCCACCCTCCTGTGCAGCTAAGACATGCCAGCCATTCCTGTTGTGAGCTGCTGACTAGTGCTGCAAGAGGAAGGGGACCATTTTGGAGCTCATACCACACTGTGCTACCACAAAGTGAATCCGGGTGGCATAATCATGCTGACTCCTCTAGTTCTGTCCACAGCCACATACAAGCTGGAGCAGCACTGAGAGAGACCTTGACTCCCCACATCAGTCCCCACCTTCACACCAGAGGATCTGAACCTGCAGAAAATGGGCATTAAGCACAAAAATTATTCTTTTTATTTAGCAACCAAGAGAAAGAGCATAACATAAAGGGGGAATATCTGCTGAGAAGTAGGCAGAACACCCACAAATAAAGAATTAGAGGCACCGCAGGTTTTAACCCCTGGGGGACTATATTGTTGGTGCCAAATAAGCACCCCAGAGATAGGGGACCAGAGGAGGAGGCCAGGGGGGCAGACATGGGGAGGAGATCATAGGAAGCATGTCAAAAGGCAGGGGCAGGGCCAAGAGCACAGGCCCTTAGGTTGGTGCATAGTAGGGTGGAGCTAAGTCCCAGCCCACACTATACAGTAGGGCTGCAGGCCTAATTAACATTAATAAAGAGGCGGAGCTAAGCATGGGCATGCTGCCTAGCAGTACTGCAGCTCCCTGCTGTATAGTCAAGGAGGGATGTGCTGGACCCAGAAAATCCCCCATCAGGCCTGAGAGGCACAAAAGGGCCCTTCAGGGATTTAACAGGCTGGCACCCCTAGTTTTAAAGGAGACACCTGGTAGCCCTAGTGTTGCCTGTGAGAACCCCGCCCACTTCCCATTAGCCGCCACATTCCCCTGGACTGCTGCTGACTGCAAGTGTGCCAGCAGACAGAGGCACAGCCAAGCCTGTGCTGTGCAGCCTGCTACCCGGACTCTGACCATAAGTAAACCCAGCACTGGGTACAACAAAAGTTTTATTGTGTAACTGTCATTTTTAGTGTCTCACCCTGTACTGTACCCCGGGACATAGGGTGCCCTGAAAGGTGAGACTGTTTGCCTCAGGGCCCAAACGAAAGTACCAGAGGGCCTGAACTGCCTACCCTACACCCACTGAAGACTGCTATTTGCTCCAGTGCTGAACTTGGTTACACTGCACTTCAGTCAGTTGGTTCCTAAACTGTTCTGCATCAGGCCTTGAGCTGCCTGCCCCACCACCAACTATGTTATCTACATCAGTTCCCTCCCCACCCCAGACTGAGCTGTTGCTGTGGGGGAGTGGACGGACTGCCCAGCTACGGTACTCCCACCTCCTGAACTAATTGCCCTATGACAGACTGCAATTACCTGCACCCCTGAGTTCAGAGGCTATCTTTCTTCCACATGACCAAGCCTCCAGTGCCTTCCGCTTAGCCTGCCAACAGCCTCTGAACATGCCAAAGACTGCAGTAACCAGAGTAGTGCTAGCTAGTCCCCCCCCCAGTACAGTCAGCCTAGGAGTCCCCTCAGCTCAAGGTAGTGAAGTCCCCTCCACAGTACATAGTTAGAAAGTTATCCCATTTTTATTTTGCTTCTCCTGGGTGGCCATAGCTCCCTCCTTTGGCTGGGTGGCAACCCATCAGTGGCCTCTTCAAGAACCCCCAGTCACTACAGAAGGACATTGCCTTGACCATCCTCCACCATTTCATCACCTGAATCTTCAGCTTCCAGACCTTCCGGCTTTCATCCTTCATCTTCTTCATCCCCCTCATCTTCTTAAACTTGCTGCTTTCATTTTTCCTGCTAGCCAATGAGATAAATAGATACATAGATACATAGACAGTGTCGGCAGATAGGAGCCTATGGCCCACCCAGTCTGCCCGCTTGAGCTTGTAAGTTCAGTTTATGTTTTCCTAGAAGTCTGTTGCCCCTTACCCCTGACCTCCAGAATTCCTTTATGTCTATCCCATGCATTCTTAAATCCCATGATTGTTTCAGCCCCCACCACTTCCTCTGGCAGGGTGTTCCACTTGTCCACCACCCATTCTGTGAAGAAATTCTTCCTCATGTTTCCTCTGAATCGTCCTCCCTCCAACTTAATCCCATGCCCTCTAGTCCTGGAACATCTTTTTCGCTTAAAAATAGTGTATTCCTGCACCCTGTTCCTCCCTGTGAGATACTTGTATGTCTCTATTATATTCCCTCTCTCTCTCCTCTCCTCCAGGGAGTACATGTTCAGTTCCTTCAACCTGTCTTCATTGGGCTTGTGATGCAATCCATGCACCATCTTTGTTGCCCTCCTCTGAACCTTCTCTACCCTGTCTATGTCCTTACGTAGGTATGGTCTCCAGAACTGTACACTGTACTCCAGGTGGGGCCTCACTAGTGTCTTGTATAGCGGAATTATGACCTCCCTTTTCCTGCTGGTGATGCCCTGCCTATACATCCCAGCATCCTATTTGCTTTACCTGTTGCCTTGTCACACTGTTTCCCTACCTTGAGGTCATCAGAGATGATAACCCCAAGATCCTTTCCTGCTTGGTGCATGCTATATCCTCACCCCCAACTGATATATTGTGCCAGGGTTTTTGTGCCCCATATGCATTATCTTGCACTTCTTTGCATTGAATTTCAACTGCCAAACCCCTGACCATTCTTCAAGTTTCTGCAGGTCCCTTCTCATTCTGTCTACACCCTCTGGTGTGTCTACTCTGTTACAGAGCTTTGTGTCATCAGCGAACAGTGAAATTCTGCCTTCTAGGTCCTGTGCAATGTCACTGATGAAGATGTTGAATAGGACTGGTCCCAGCACTGATCCCTGTGGTACCCCACTGGTCACTCTTCTCTCTGTGGAGTGACAGCCATTTACCACCACCCTCTGTGTCCTGCCACCCAGCCAGTTACCTACCCACCACACTACTGTCCTGCCCACACCCATATTCCCCAGTTTGTGTAATAGTCTATGTGGCACAGTGTCAAAGGCCTTGCTGAAGTCCAGATAGGCCATGTCCACTGCCTCCCTGATCCACCTCCTAGTCACCCAGTCAAAAATTCAACGAGGTTGGTCTGACATGATCTCCCCTGGTGAAACCATGCTGCCTTGGGTCCTGTAGTCCATTGACAACCAGATGTTCCACCAACCTCTCCTTCAGTAGTGCTTCCATGATCTTCCCCACTACCGAGGTGAGGCTGACTGGTCTGTAGTTCCCTGCTTCCTCTTGTTCCCGCTTTTGTATAAGGGGACTACATTTGCTGTCCTCCAGTCTTTGGGTACCTCCCTGTTTCCAGTGATCGGCTAAACAGGATAGCCAGAGGTTCAGCCACCACCTCTCTAGTTCTTTAAGGACCCTAGGGTGCACCCCATCTGGCCCCATTGCTTTATCAACTCTTGTACTTCCAGTTCCTTCAGGACCCTTTCTCGTGTAAAGGGACTTGTGTCCATTTCTGCACCATTCTCACCCCTTGTACTTCCTTCAGACCCATTACCCTCCTCTTCCTCAGTAAAGACTGAGCAGAAATACCTGTTCAATATGTCAGCTTTACTGTTGTCATCCTCCACTGCCCCCATCTCCCCTTCAGTCTCACTATCCCTCCCTTTGTCTTTTCTTTTTTTTTCACTTATGTACCTGTAAAAGTTTTGTCCCCACCCACTGATTTTGCAATGTGTTCTTCTGTCTGAGCTTGGCTTCCTTTACTGACCGCCCTGCCTCCCTTTGCTTCTCCTGGTACTTCTCCCTATCCCCTTCTGCCTGTGTCTTTTTGTATTGCCTGAATGCAATCTTTTTGGCTTTCACTTTCTTTGCTACCTCTTTGGAAAACCATAATGGTCTCCTCTTCCTTTTCCTTTTGCTAACCTGCTTAATGCATAATTCTGTTGTTCTTGTAATCCCCATTTTAAAGTCTATAAATAAGTCTATAAGGTATAGTACCAACCATTCCAGCTAGTTAGCCACCACCTGCTGCTCATGAGCTCACCAAAAAGACTGCTCCTCTTACAGGACTGTCACCATAGAGTGGCATATTTCTAATTACCGTTGGCCAAGGTGGTTTGGTATTGATCAAGCTACTACTCATAACATCTGCAGACGTAGGGCACTAGGTGACCCTTTTAGAGTGCTATATCACATATCTATATATATAACTGCCTGCCCATATACCTATTGTGTTTTATATGCATATATTTGCCTTCCATAGATAAAAGAGTTAGTGCATGACAATCTCTGTAAGTGCCTTGTACTCTGAAAAAAAACAACCCATTGTTTTCCAATGTAGCTAGTGGCTGTTGAAATAAAAGCTGTCTGTTTGCACCTGAAACTGTTATGCTTGCCTCTCCTTAGAAAGAAGAGACAAACCACCCTCCTAAGTCCGGTCACCGCACAACAGGTACCATGCTCACTAACCAAATGGAGTGGGGTGTTTGCTGAAAAAAATGCACAGTATAGAAAAAAAAGCACAAGGAAGGCTGCACACCATAGCATAAAAGACAAATATACTGTATATAAAAGAATATACGGTAGCTATGGGGTTTCCTAGTGCCGCACTTTTGATGTACAGTATGTGAGACTGATCAAAGTGTAAATTTTGCAAATACATATTCTCTACTGGGCATTTGTCTTTTATGCTATGGTGCACAGACCCCCTTGTGTTTCTTGGTGTCAAGGGAATTAACAAAATCATTACAGCAAAATAACAAAGGACACAAAATGAAGGTAAAGCATAAACAAGCATTTGTCAATGCCGAATGTTTGCTTGCTGGCATTGGCATTGGTAGTGTAGGAGTTACAGAGCTGCATAATAGGAATGGCAGTGAAGTATTGAACTGAAGCCAACCCCATCACCACCCTGCAGATAGTGACAGGCATTGGGGCGTGCCTTTGGGTTGTCAGGCATAACGGCCACGCCATTTCATCACACCCTACCCTGCAGACACCGACAAGTGCTATGGTGTGCCATGGGGTTTTTGGCCTTTATGCGCACCCCATTCCATCAGGAAATATGGTGAGATGGGTGCGGTATAGGAGAATGGGGTGAACTTTGGGGCCAAAGAGTCCAAGGCACACCTCGATGCCTCTCAGTGGCTGCAGGGTGTGGGTTGGGGTGGAATAGTATGAGCATTGCAGGCGACAATCCCCAGTCACAGTCCTGATGCCTGTCATTCTCTACAGGGTGGGGCATTATGGTCAGAAACCCTAGGCCTCAGGCATTCATTGGTATTTTCACTCCACATTTTCAACATTTTTTTTTTGTGACCTCCACCTCATGAACAGTGGCAATATCAGTTTGTTAGCTGAAAGCTAATTTTGACAGTGACAACAGTATTTGTCACCACAGGTGCAAAAACACATTCCAAACAGGATGTGAAAAATGACAGCTGTACTGTTCATGGGGAGGTGTAAAAAAATGGCAATGTTGAAGATCCGAAGTGAAAATATTAAAAAAACTGGTGAAGTCACGAGCATGCGTAGAAACTGTGAAATGCACACCCGTAATGTAATTAGTTTGGGGGATTTTTTACAGCAGATTGTCAACACAGGCATTTTGGGACCTCTGATCATGAACAGTGTCCTTGTGATTTTCTTTATCTGTCCCGAACAATGATTTCCCACAGTGACCACACATTTCTGTGCTGAAAGTGTGAAAACACATTTCAGCCAAGTTGTAAAAAATGACAGCTGTACTGTTCATAAAGAAGTGTGGAAAAATGCCACTGGTGAAAATCTGGACTGAAAATATTACAAATTCATGAACTTACGAGGGTGCGTGGAAACTGCGTAATGCTCACTCGTAACACAGTCATTTTATGGACTTTTGTCACCAAATTTTCAACATAGCCATTTTAAGACCTCTGCTCATGACCAGTGTCACTGTGATTTTCTTAATCTGTCCCAAACATTGATTTTGCACACCAACTGCACCATTGTTCGCTACATGTTGGGAAACTCATTTGAGGCAAGATGTGAAAAATGGCAGCTGTACTGCTCATAAGGAAGTGTGGTAAAATGACAATGTTGAAAATCTGGCATGCAAATAATAAAAATTCGCAAACTTGCGAGTCTGCATAGGAACTGCACAAAGCACACTTGTAAAACAGTCATTTTTAGGATTTTTCACCAAATTTTTAACATAGCCATTTTAAGACCTTTGCTCATGAACAGTGTCACTGTGATTTTCTTAATGTGTCCCATACATTGATTTCGCACACCAACTGCGTCATTGTGTGCTACATGTGCGGAAACACATTTTGGGCAAGGTGTGAAAAATGACAGCTGTACTGCTCATAAGGAGGTGTGGTAAAATGGCAATGTTGAAAATCCAGAGTGCGAATATTAAAAATTTGCCAGCTTAAGAGCGTGCGTAGGAACTGCTCAATGCATGCTCGTAAAACAGTCATTTTTAGGAATTTTTTCACCAAATTTGCAACATAGGCTTTTTGATATCCCACCTTACAAACACAGGCACTGTCATTTCCTTAATCAGTCCTAAAAGATGATTTCATGCAGTGACCGCAAAATCACCCTTCAGGCCTGATTAATGCCATGACAGTTCAAGAATTGATGAGGAGGGGTCCCAAAAACCCCAAGTTGAAAATTTGGTGCCAAAATTCCAAAATATTCCTGAGATATGCATCAAAGTTGAAAAAACCCAATTTATTACATTATACAGCTTACCGGCATTTCTTCAATTCATGGTCGCCTTTGAAGAGTGCAGACGTGTTCCCAGTCCACTGAAGATCATCGTGCCAGAGGGGTGAGGTGGGGGTGTGGGGAGGCAGAGTGCACAGAGGGTGGGCGCGGGTGGGCAGGGAGACTGCCGAGGAACTTTTTGTTTACAGGTTTTCCTTTTTAGGAAGACGATGCAGGATGCTTGCCATGCTGGGGTGGGCACCAGCATGGCAGCTGGAAGGCTGTTTGGGAGGGACCTGGAGCTGATGGGGTATTGGGCACCCCATCGCCATAACTAATTTTGCCACGCTGGGTGGGCACCCAGCAAGGCACCTGGAAAGCTTTTTGGGGGCGTGAAGCGGTGAGGATTGGGTACCCCCCACGCCGATACGCCAATGTCGCGTGGGGGTATGAGCACACAATATGCATGCTTGCGTGCATGTGTGTGTGTGTAGGGGGGAGCGCTGCTTACTGAAGCGGAGCTCTCCCTTTCAACTGTAAGGCTCAGCATTTTGGATGATCGCACTATGTTTCTTGCACATGCATGGAAGCAAACATAATAATAGTCATGAAAATAAGTCCTCAGTTGTCACTAACATGACTTAGTTTGATATTACTTGCCTCAAAACAATTCAGTGTGGATCTGGCTTTTGTCATTCCACACTCAATTTACCCCTAGGGGATCTAGACGAGGATAAGAGAATCCCATCAGTAGCACTTAATCTTCATAAATAGTGGGTACTTCAGTCATGAATATCTCAAGCCCTTCTGACTCTCCAGATCCTTCTATTGCAGTCAGTATGAGTTTGTATGGATAGAGAAGTAGTTCCAGTTGTTTACAGAATTCCTGAAAGAGGAAAAGAATCACAGGAACAATTGAAAAACATCATATATGTTATACAATGTAACAAAAAATGAGCTTGACACAGAAAATATGATATTGGCTCAGAGACATAAGAGTATCAACTCCTCTGGTCACTCTACTTTTCAAGATCTAGAGTCAACTTTTGACATCAGGGAGTTTCAAAATAAGTTTTTTTTTGGGGGGGCACCTATTTCTATTAAAAGCTGCTTGCAACAAAATAAAAATGTACCAGCTCCTCACCTAATGATAAGCTGGGAAATATTTTGGGCATCATTAGGGACTATTCAAATAAACAAGAAACTAATGGAATCTGTCAGAAAGTAGGAAATAAGTTTAGCCCCTCATGGCCTAGAGAAACCTGTTTGGAAAAGTAAACAGACCTTAGTGGGCACAGTTTGTTCCCTTTTTATAGAAGACATGGAAGTTCTTCTGGATATACTAGAAGTGGTCTCTGCATAAAAAAAGAAGAAATGTTGGAGTAATGTTGTTCATATAAATTTAAAAATCCATGATGTGTGTTTGTCACTCCAGCTATAGGAAACTTCAAATAAATTAGACTGGTTAGGGGTTTTGTTGGTAGATAATATATGATTTATCCCAGACATATAGTCCCCTGCAAACTGATAATTCCCAAAATCAAGAGTGTTTACCAGTGTCAGGTCTGTTTGTACCTCACACATTCTAGTCAGCTCCCAAAATCCAATGCATACTGCAGATAAATTCTAAATTTTGGAAGAAGTGAGCTTAGCATGAAATACTTCTAATGAGTTTGATTAACCCCTAGGTTTAAGATATTTTATTAAGGACTGTATCATGGATCATTGGCTTGGCCCCAAAGCTGGCTGATGATACATTTACAGAATATTTGTTAAATTTCAAGGTTTTGCTCTTTCAAGAGACATGGCAGTACCAATTTTTCCTGAGTTCATAGGTTCATAGGTATATACGAGTTTGAGGGACTAGCCCATAATGAACTCGCCATCCCTAACCTGGATGGAATTCATATTTTTTATTACCCATAAAAATGTCAAGATTTTTTTTGAATAACTGGAAGGAACTACTGTATACTACTTCAAGAGGCAGTGAATTCCAAGTCTGGACTATTCTCTGGGTAAAAAATTGATATCGACTAGTAGACCTATTTGTGACTGATTTTAACTGTAGTATATGGGATCTGGTGTTATTTATTTTCTTATACCGTTCTAAGCATATTGTTTCAGCCAGAGAATTATCCCTGGAAGCTTTATAGATTAGGCATAAGTCCCCTCTTAAAGAACGATATTCCAAGGAATAAAGTTCCAATTTTTGTAATCTACTGTTATATGATAAAGTTTTACAATTATTCACTTGTCTAGTAAATCTTCTCTGTATTTTTTCAACTAGTATCTTATCCTTTACCAAGGTTGGAGCGGAAAAAGAGGCGCAAAAGTCTAGAGTTTTTGGGTTATGAGCTATTTTCTAAAAGTAGTAAAAAAATGGAATAAGTCAGGAAGACATATTGGCGGTCTCATATTTCTAATAAATAATGATCTAGCTTTAACATATAGTTGATAAAGTGTATCCAGATAAATTTATTAGTGTATGAATGTGTGAAACTATTTGTTCACTCTAGGAAAACTTTTCTTTATCCTATTGCCATAGATATAAAATTTCTGTTTTATAGTTTTTAACTTGGAACACAATCACATTTTTTAGCGTCCTTAAGTGGGTATTAAATCTAAAGGTCTTGCATTTAATTAAGAGTGTATTCACATAACACACTCACTCATTCATAATGTAAGTTAACGAAACTGTCTGGCCTCTCAAAGGATTCCTCTCATGTGCCTCTGTTGACATTTGATCTTGAAGTGCTTCACAGCAGCCAGCTGACTTAAACTGGTTTCTTGCATTTAAACCTCAGTTATGCTTTAAAAAATATATTTAAAACCAGTAAAAATTTTTTCTGTTTTTTTTATGTATGATCTGGGTGTTAATAGAATGTGATTTTCCAAACAACTGGCATAAGCTTCTGAGAAAGGACTTGGTTGGTTGAAAGCTTAGGCACTGTTTTCTTTTGTTATATCTATGTCGGTCCAATAAAATGTATCAAACCATTTGTTTCTGGATCTGCTCTTACAAGGACCAATATCCCAACTAACTAATTCTGTGTGTTATCTGGCTGTAGTAATAGTGCAAATTCCTTGTGATTTGAAATTTCTCCCAACTGTAAAATTTAGAAAGCAGGACTGAACCATGATTTTGGTCAATACATACATTCCACCGTCTCATATTAAATAATACCATATACTATAGCTATGTGATCTGAATTAAAAATGGTTTTGTATGAAATAGCTATATATAATCTTGTTTTTTCTATTTTTAGTAGGTGATATGAATGCTGGAATCAGCTATGGATAACCTTGCTTTTCTGATTTTTTTACTAGGTGATATGAATGCCAGAATGGTCCTTGTAACTTATCAGAAAATATACTGTCGGAAGAGGATGGTCAAACTCTTTATGGCATTTCACCTAACCAGAATGTAAGTTCTTTTAGATTTTCAAAAGATAATTATATTAATAACCATGAGAAAGGGATATTTAAGCTTTGTGGTAACCTTGGTTTTACAGCAGTAGATAGTAGCACCATAAGTGATAAAAACGAGGAGCTTAAACATACTGGTATTCTGTTCTTAGATCTCCTGTTATTGATTAGTATTGAGCTAATTTTGATTCTTTGCTGTTAAAATTATGTACATGTTATAACCCATCCAGAATTTGATTATTTCCTGGTCCTCCAAAAAAATAAATCAAGGTCCCAGGAAACAATCTTATCACAAATACTAATGTCAATGAAAATATGATTATCCAAGATAATGGGCTTATCATTTGGTTGACTGATTTTAGTCCTTATATTAATGATTTGCTCCCCTCTGGCTTTTGTTTTGTACAATTTTAGATTCTGATTTACTAGCCAGGTTATCAGAGCTGCTGTAAGAGCCATTAGATAGTCCCCCCTCCCCCCATCGGTATACAAATCAGTTTTGACCAAGCAAATTAACAAAAAAAAGCTTCATGGTTTAACAACAGGTGTAGACAATACAAGTCAAATCTACATAAATTGGTAAGATACGCAGGGCCAGATATTCAAAACTTTGCCCTAAGCCTCAAGTAGCAGTGCCTGGCATACAAACATTGCCCAGCCCAAATCACCCACCATATTCAAATGGAATAGCCCGGTGCTAACCTTGCTGAATATAATATGTGAAAGAAGCTGGGTAAACCGGTCTAAGGGTGCAGAGCAAACATAGCCCAGGAATAAGACAGCACTGAATATAGCAACAGGGAAGTGCACACTGCAACTGCAGCCCAGTACACCCTGGAGCAAGCCAGTGTTGCAGGTGGAGAACAGTGTGTTTGAATGCACAGAGCAGACCCACAACACCTGCAAACAACAATGCAAGCCACATACTGCAGAACTGTGCTACGCTGATGTGTAGTTTGCCCAGGCTAACCTGAATGCACAGTGTTAACACATTAGCCCAGGGCAAACTGGATAGCCCAGGGCAAACATGAGCCATATTCTAACCTCACATGCAAATTAGCCTACTTAGATAATCTGTGGGCAAACAGGTACAAATGCATCTCATTAACCACTGCTTAGCATACATTACCACGCAGTTTGTCCAGTGCTACTGCATGGAACAGACAGCTCCTCCTTTTGGTCAGAATGGAACTACAGGCTGGATGCAGCAGGCCAAGGCATGCCCATGCGTCCCCTGTTGGTCGGCATGGAAGTACAGGCTGGATGCTGCAGGATCTGGGTGCTGGCAGGCACAAGCGGTGCATATATCTGACCCATGCAGCACTACAAGCAGTCCAGAACAGAATATAGAGACATATCCTGCAACATATAGATACAGATACAGATATGCATCCATGTATATGTCTGGGTATATATGTACATATATATAGATATATACAGATATAGATATACTGTATATCTATATATACATAGGTATGTGTATATGTGTGTATATACTGTGTATATATATATATATATATATTTATATATATATATATATATATATATATATATATATATATATATATATACTGCCTGGGTCCAAATGTGCACTGGATGACAACCCCCCACGACAACAGTGGCACCCCATAGCAGTGGGGTGAGGCACAACTGCATAGAACAGGCATGTGGCAAGGGGGGGATGTAGGCCATAGGCACACAAGGCTCCACAACAGCACATTACTGTAGGGGACTGGGAAGGCTGGGTGGGCTCTGCAGTCCATCTGTGCCGTCATGGCTCTGTACCTATAGGTACCCCCACATTGTGATACCTGACCTCCAGAGCAGCCCTGCATTAATAGTATCCCTGGTAGTCTAGTGTCCCACATTGGGATTCCTGACCCTGTAGCCACTTGAATGCATGTATTCCCTGGTAGTCTAGTGGACCCAACCTCCCATCATGATCCCCGACCCTGTTCACTGTAGAATGCAACCATTTCCCTGGTAGTTTAGTGTCCCCCCCAAGCACATATCCCAACCCTGTTCCCCATATAATATAATCTCCCTGGTAGTTTAAGTGTTTAAAAACTTCTGGAGCTCGGGCTTTTTCTTATGCTGCCCCTACCCTGTGGAACTCTCTACCTCATCGGATACGAGGCTGTCTGACCATTGAGAGTTTTAAGTTAGAATTGAAAACTTATTTATTTAAACAGGCATATGGAGAGTGATTTTATTGTAATCATATTATTGTTGTTGTATGTTATATGTATGTATTTTAATTGTTTATTTGTACAGCGCTTTGGCTTTGAAAAGCGCTTAAAAAATACATTTTTACTTACTTACTTAGTGTCCCCCCCAAGCACATATCCTGACCCCATGCCCTGTGTATTGCAACCTTTTCCCTGGTGGTCTAGTGGTTCCCCACTCAGCAGTGACAGCCCCCGCTCCTCCCAACAACCACTCACGAATGGAGCCAGTGACATGCTCATCCCTCCTCTCACCACCAGGGCTGGCCGACGACTGAGGAATGCATGCGCTGTACTGTAATGAATGCAGTATAGCACATTCATCCCTCAGTTGGCGGCCGGCCGTGGTCATGAGAGGAGGGCTGAGCTAGTCACTGGCTCCATTCATGGGTGGTTGTTGGGACGAGTGGGGGCCATCACTGCCTTGTGGGGGAACACTAGACCACCAGGGAAATGGTTGCAATACATGGGGCATGGGGTCGGGATATGTGCTTGGGGAGGACACTAGACTACCAGGGAGACTACATTATATGGGGAACAGGATCAGGATACATGCCTGGGGGGACACTAGACTACCAGGGTGATGTGTCTATTCTACAGCTGGGAGTCAGGGATTGTGATGGGGGGACCACTAGTACACCAGGGATTCGGTGTGCTACTGTTGAACAAAGGGGTCAGTTTTGTAATGGGGTTTGGGGCACCACCGCTATTAGTGCTGCATTAGAAGCAGTTTTTTCCCAGGGGTAACTAGCTCCACGCTACAGGTTGCGCTAATGCCTGTAGTGCGGCACTATGGTTTTGAAAATGCCAGTGCACCGGCATTCAGGGCTTCCTCCCCTCTGTCCCTCCCCTGCATACATTATGGTTAGCATTAGAGCTAACACCTAGCACCAGTGCTAACTGTACTTTTCAATTTTGCAGTCAGGTGCAAGGTTGGCGCTAGTCCAATGCAACAGCTTTGCGCCCGGCGAGGGCTTTGAATATCTGGCCCACAAAGCTAGTAGTGCAAGCAATTCCATACTAATTAAAAGCAGAAATGAATATAAAAAATATATTGGATGAATTAAAGATTAAATTCTATCAACAAAGCTGTTCTTTGATCAGACAGGCCATCATTCAAAAATATTATAAATCCTTTTGGCAAATGATGGTAAAAGGCTACACAACATCTGCTAGTAACATTCATGCACAAATTCAACCAAAAGTGTGGGAAAACCACTTCTCTAATATCCCATTTAGAAATAATGATGGCATTCTGGAAAAAATAAACATGAATATACTTAAATCAGGTTCGTTGTATGTTTAAGCCATTTCCTCTGCATTTCATTGAAACTGAAATTATGTCAGAAAAAATGTTCCACCAAACATGATAAGGCACCAGATCCTGATAAAGCTCCCCCTGACTTACTCAAAAGCAATCCTATTTGGTGGACTCCTTTATTACAGCAACCTTTTAATTTTTTCATGCAAAATCAAATGTTTCCATCATCTTGGAATGGATTCATAATGTATCCCTTATATAAAAAAGGATTGTATACTGATCCCGCCATGTATAGGACCATTAGTTTGCTGAACTCAAGTCAAGCATTGTTTTGCAAAATTATTTTAGATAGACTAACCATCTGGATTGATGAGGATAATCTTTCAGAAGAGTCAGAAAATAGGTTCAGACATGGAAGGCTGACCATCAATCATTGTTTTGTTTTCCAGCACCTAATTTTGAAATGTGCAGGGTTAAAAAGTATTGTCTCTTTTGCCTATTCATTGATTGAAAATCTATGTTTAACACCACTTGTAGACCATTTTATGGCAGTAATTATTTAGGAGGGGTATGGATCCAATTCTTTTTTATACAGTAATCCATCTCTGCTGTGGCTGTTGGTCAAAAGTTAGATATTCTATTTCTGGTGCCATGACTGGTAAAAGTAAGGGTAATGAAATGCTTAGACAAGGGTGCTTCTTAGCTCCAACTTAGCTTTGACACTTTTCAACCTTTACATGGCCATGGTAACATCACAATTTCATAATGAGAGTTATACTAAACCAAATGTTTTGAATGTACCTGTTTTTCACCTTGCCTTTGCTGATGATCTTGTATTCATTTTCATATCTTTATTGCATCTTCAGTGAAAGACTGATATGTTTTCAGAACAATGTAACAAACATTTTCTCTCCATAAATATGGAAAACAAAACTGGATGGAAAAAACGTTGATTATTCTTACAGTAAACAAACAAACGTATTTATTTTTTATTTTTATTTATTTATTTATTACTAGGATTACAAATACCTTTGAACCAAGGGTTCTTTTACAAAGGTTCCATGTCAGCAAAGGGTGCAAGCAAAACAGTGGTAAGATACAATACAAGGTCAGAAGAGTAGCATAGAAACAAGCAGAGGTAAGATACAATACAGGTCAGGAGGTTAACTTAGTAGCAAAATACAGTACATGTGTATAGACTAACACAGTAACACAATTAATAATACGGGTGTGTGTATATATATATAGAAGACACAGATACAAATGAAAACCATGCTAGGGGTGACATAAGTGGAGCAAGGGTGGAGTATAAGAGGGGTGGGGTGGGGAGAAGGGGGTAGGCAGTCAAGGATTTGACATTGTCATAAGTGCTAGAACAGAAAGATAAGTGCTAGGTAGTCTGGGGTGGAGCAACAAGAGATAGGGTAATAGGGAGGGAGACAGGAGGAGAGGAGCGGAGACAGGGTGGAATGGTAGGTAGGAGGTGAGGGTAGAATGATAGGTGGGGGTGGGAGAGAGATGGGGAGTAGCAAGGGATGGAGGGGCAGAGAGAAGTGGGGAGGGTAGCAAGGGAGGCGAGAAGAGGAGGGAGAGGTGAAAAAAAAAGGAAGCCTAGGCAAAGCAGTCACAACTGCTGAGGGCAGTGAGGTACTGGCAGAGTTTACATTTGAATGGGCCAAACTTGTTTTCATTTACAGTTTCAGGGGGAAGGTTATTTAGCAGCAGGGGGGCCAAGGTGTGGAAAGCATGTTGAGCCTGGTTGGTACGGCAGAATGGAATAATAAATGTTGGTTTGAGGGAACTGCACGTAAAATGTGCAGTGACTGTGGGCAACATTAAGGCATGAGTTGCAGGGGGTGTGAGGTTAAGACAAATTTTCTTAGCCAGAAGGCAGATCTGGTAGGCAAGTCTACTATTTAGATTGACCCAGTTGGATTGCTTGAAGAGATCACAGGTATGCATATGCTTCCCTGTGCCAGTGAGAAATCTACAGCATTTGTTAAGGGCTGTCCTGACCCATTTTAGGGTGGTATCAACGGCAGCCCCATAGAAGACAAGTCCATACTCAGTGACAGGTAGGACTGACACAGTTATGGCTGCGTACATAGCTTCTTTGGTAAGACAGTGACAGTGGTGGTAGAGGACCCCAATTCTTGAGTTGACTGATTTTGAGATGTGTTGAACACGTGAGCTAAAAGACATTGGGCAATCAAGGGTAATACCAAAGTATTTAAACTCCTGCACTTGCTCAAGTGGTTGTTCAAGTTCATTATGTATGGTGAAGTTTATGGATCTGTATTTGCTGTGAGAGCTATGCAACAGCAAGGACTTTGTTTTTTATTTTTTTGTAATTCATCAACAGCTTATGTTGGAGAAGCCTGGTTTCAACTAGGCTGAAGTTCATCTGTAGTACCTTGGAGAGTGAGACTGGGTCAGTATGGGAGAAAAAGAGGACTGCATCATTGGCATAGAGTATTAAGTTATTATTGCAAGCTGCAGGAAGAGTATTGATGAAAAGGCTGAAAAGTAGAGGGCCAAGGATGGAACCCTGGGGTACACCAGAGCAGACAGGAAGGGCACTTGAGAGAGAGTCAATGATTTTGACTATTTGGCTCCTAGCCCAGAGGTAGCTTTCAAACCATTTGGTTACATCATTAGATAGTCCAATGGAGGAGAGTGAGTGAAGCAGGAGCTGGTTGCTTACGGTGTCAAATGCCTTGGTCAAATCAATGAACAGATCAATGAAAGGTAGAACAGGTTTCAGAATATGCATTTTTGGGCATAAAACTTTGCCAGAACTCACATGGTTATTGCAATCTCAAAAATTCCACTATTCATGCCAATTAAGCTATAGTAGCATTTAAATTGTTTAACCATGCATACCATGGTGAACCTGTTTGGGAATTCTTACTGCCTTGAACACAAAAGTTCCGATATCCCTATTATATGGAGTAGAAGTCTGGAAAGGAAAAGGTCTGGATGCCTTAGAAATAATAAATAATGACAATCATTACATTCTCAGAGTTCCTCAGGCACAGGTCATAATTCTATGAGTCGAACTTTGCCAATTTTCCCTATGAACATTGGCTAACATATCTTCTAAAAGTATACACGCTTTTGCCAGAAATATTCCATTGACTGTTTTGAGGAACAGGTAACCCATTCTATATGGGGTCACCTTTCTGCTGCAATGAAATGTATCAAGGAGGTTATGCAACCCGCTGCATTATCATTGTTATTTACATACATACTTTGCCTTCTTTGGCAAATAATAAAATGTCAACTCAAGCAATGCTTTACATGTAACATCAGAAGTAGTGGTAGGCTCTTTATAAGGAAATCAACACTTCATGCAAGGTTTGCTTCTAAGAAACTTTTTCATGGCAATGAATTTTGGCTAAGACTCTTAAAGAACATAGAAGATTTTTTTTTTACTAAATTCTGATTAGAAACATATGGACACAGTTCACTTCCGTATAAACAAAAACATTATAATGTTTGTCACTGGATTGTTTATGTGGGATTGGTAAACCAGATGATTTGTTGCATATTTCCCACCAATGTCAATATTTCATTGGTTATTCAACTCCCAGGGAGAGTGAAGTGCTTTCTGGACTATGGATCTGTTTAAGGAAGATTAGACACTGGCTTGTGAGAAACAAACAGCATTAGTATTTACAGTAGTAGCCACAGGCATGGTCAGTTATTTTCAGATATTTTGCAAAATTTATAGAGTTTCTCTCTGCTGCCCCTACTGTGGAAATGCAGAAAGCTAGAGAGTTTTCTAAAAATATCACAGACATTTCAGGAAATATCTGACCATGTCTTTGGCTGTGACTGTATTGTGTTTTTTTTTTTTGTTAGTTTGTTGTTTGTTTTGAGTTTGTTTGGAATGAGGACGTTACCCATTATTGCTTGATGAAGGCTTTATTTTATTTTGAGATTCCTGATTCAGTCTTTAGGCTGTGTAGGTAATCAGGCTCAAAACCCTTCTCTAAGCCAGGTTACTTGACCATGATGATGTTCGTTAGTGAATGGTCTCCATTTTACCTCCAGCTTGAATCAGTTTTTACATATTCTTCTAAATTTGAATCTATTTTATCTCTAGGAATTCAGATGACTAACTTAACATATTACATGTGTTAAATGTAAATGTTCCCTTTTGAAGTGTACCTGTATATTCTGTAGGACTGTTTAATGTATAACCTTTGTAATAATGTTTATGATAACCTGCAATGGTTTTTAACTGATCAATAAACCAGCTTGAATTCAATTTTTATTTTTACGATGTTAAAATATGTGTTTGAAATCTCGATTGTGCTTTAGCATTCAATTCAATGGCATTCACTGGGGTAGTAAATGAGGCTGAACATGTGGTTTTAAAAATCCTAACTTCACAGTTCCTTACCATTGCTGCTTAAAACATCCCTCACTTGTGCAGTGGCACAGTTTTTGTTTTGTTTTTTGTTATAAATATCCAGTCTTTTAAAGATTCTGTGGACAGCATAGTACGTTAGTGCTTGCTTTGCACAGGGTCAAACGGGTCCTGCACAGAGCATGAGGTCAGTCATAACTGTCTGTCATGAAGTAGCTGCATGGTGATGCGCACTGCACCAGACTTATAGCTTGCTTCCCAAGTGGCCATGCAGTCCACTCATAAAGTAGTGCCATAGTGATGCAGACTGCAGGTGGCTTGAAGCAGCCATCCCTAGTTTTGTTTTTTATTTCTTCATTTTTCAACTTTTGTGCATAACTTGGCCATTTTGACCCCACATTTTCAGGGTGCCAAATTAGCCATCACAACTGATGACCACATAAATTGCACCTTGTAAATGTGAAATCTCTGTTGGGGGGTTGATCCCCAAAACCCTGTTCAGGTCAGACCTAAAAGGTGCCACTTATGTGGTCATAATGTGGTGTGGCAACCTGCTTAGACCAAAACCTGGGGTCCAAACTAGGCACAAATCACCAAACTAAAACAAAGACTGGACAATAAACTATGTCCAGAGATGTGCATACTGCAAACGTGCCTGAACTTATCTTATTTTTCCATAAATGGTCTCTTTTGGACAAAAATTGGTCATTTTGGGCAAACACATTCAGGGTGGCCAAGTCATACCAAAACCCACACCACACATAAGAAGTGCCTTGATTTTCAACCCTACACTAGTTGGGTGGTCAACCCCCCAGAAAAAAACAGTTTGGGTTGGATTTACAAGATGCCACTTACATGGTTGTGATGTGTAGTGGAGATTTGGCCGCAGTGAACATCCGGGTCAAAAATGAACAAAACTGACCAAGTTATAACCAAAAGAAAACAAAACTGATAATCAATATGAACATTTCAGAACTTACTGTAGTTTTTTATTTTGCTCAGAATGTGGCCATTTTTCACTATTTAGGTCCCATATTTTCAAGGTACCCAAGACACTGCACTCCCACAGGACCACCTAATTGTCACCTTGTAAATCTGACACAAAATGTTTTTGGAGGTTGGCCATCAAAGACATATGCCAGATCTATTTAACAGGATGCAACTTATGCAGTTATAAAATGGGATGACAGTTTGGTCTCCATAAAAATACAGGCCCAAAACAGTAAGTATGGCAGAGTAGTATGCAAAAGAAAAAAATAGACAATCCTAAGTCCAGATGCATGTGCGATTAACGTATTTCATGAAATGGGCTTTTTTCCCAGTGTTTTCGCTATAGCAGATGGTGGCCATCTAGAGTGGAGGGAAATTTGTGCTGGTTATCCAATGGTGAATCTCACTGTACTTAAAAGATGTGCGTTGGGGAGGATGGGTATGGGTGCCAAGTGGGCTGGTGGGGACAGGTGGTATTTGCTACTAGCATGGCTTGATTGCCTGACACTGAAACTCAGCAGCAGGTGTCAAGAAACTGTAATGGAGGAGATACTTCAGATCACTTGGGGTCTGGTACACATCGTGTCATTCTGCAGCAGCTTCATTACAGGCCCACAGGGCCACACACAAAGCAAGCTTCAGGGGTTGTGCAGGGAGTGTCACAATGAAGACGGTTTTAGATACATTTTCTCAGAAAGCAAGGAAATGAAGTAATTTATTTATTTTATTTAATGATATCTTGGAGAACACCTGTGAGCGGATGCTCATTTGTAGGTTCCATGTCAGTTACAAGAAGAAAGTGAACAGACGCATTACATACAAGGCATTACATTACAAGCAAGCACAAACTTGCATTGGTACAAAACAATACATTACAAGCTAAGCAGAAAATAAATTGGTAAGGATTACAAGTTTGGGATAGCATTTCGCTTAAGGTATAACATTTAGACATTGCTTCAGCATTGGTGAGAAGGTGCCTGCATCAGAGAGTTAAGCCTACTTGTGGGGGGAGAAACAGAGTGGAGAACAGGCACAGCTGTGGCACAGAGAAGAGTATGTCTGAGTATGGGGTTAAGAACAGATTTAAGGAAGGTTGAAGAGACTGGGGCTAGGAGAGCAGCAGATGGGGGCATGAAGGTGGTGACAGAGATGGGAATGGGTGCCCAGTCGGGAGGGAGGGAGGGGTAGAGCGGGGGTGGGAGTGGGACAATGAAGTGCTGTAGAGGTAGGTGCCCCTAGGATTAGGTGGAACAGTAAGTGCTACTGCATAATGGTGGTCCAGATGTAGGAGAGTTGTTCTGGTCATCATGAATGGCCAACAGAGTCACATTTGTCATCTGTGGCAAGGTGCTGCCTGAGCTTTCACTTGAAAGTACCAATGGTTGTGGTATCAGAGATGTCTGAATGAAGGGTGTTGATCCAGTGTGATGCACGGTAGTAGAATGCATGTTGACCCTGTGCAGTGCGGCATCTAGGTTCACTGAAAATGTGGCTTCTGTGTCTGGTCATCCTGGCACTTACATGGAGTGTGAGCAGATTCTGGACTCCTGGAGGCATCAGATTTAGTGTGATTTTTTTGGCCATTAGACAGGTATGGTACTTAACTCTGATTTTTAGCTGGAGTCACCCTGCATGTGAATAGAACTCACAGGTGGGAGTAAGCCTTGCAGCACCTGTGAGGAGTTGGCAGGCCTTATTAAGGGCCAGAGAGATGTGATGGAGGGCTAAGTCTGGTGCAGAATCATAAACTGCTAGGCCATATTCAAAGAGGGTAACAACTAAGCCGGTGATGGCCATGTTAAGTGCTTCATATGTAAGGCTGTGTTTGTGGTGGTGGAGTATCCTGATTCTGGAACTGATGGCCTTGGCTGTGTTGTCCATGTGCTGTGCATAGGACAGGGTGGAGTCAAGGGTGATACCTAGGTACTTAAAGTACTGCACGAGGTCCAGCACATCACCACTGTTGTTCAGGATGGATAGTGGGAAGGTCTTGTGTTTGCTGTGGGTGCTGGAGTAGATCATAGTCTTAGTTTTCTTGTAGTTAAGGATTAGTTTGTGCTCCTTAAACCATGTTTCGGCAGCAGTAAATCCTAGTTGGAGGTCGTTTTGAAGTAGTTCGGGATTGGGGTTGCAGGTGAAAATGACAGCATTATCAGCATACAATAGCATGTGACTGGTGCAAGAGCCTGGAAGTTTATTTAAGAAGATACTGAAGAGAGATTAAAACAACATTATTAATGCGTCTATTAGGGTTGAAATGCAAAGTGTACAGACTAAGGAAATAAAAATAAGGGTTGGAAATCTGGAACCTACAGTATGCAAACCAGTGGTGTGGCGCTCCTTGAAGTTTCAATGTTCATGTGACACAGTGTTAGCCTTATCCTAATAGCATTCTGCATTGTCTTGCCACAATAAATACATCTCACCTATCAAGCTGAGACTACAGTGTCTCAAGTCTCAGTTTGTGCATAACATAGAAACACATACACAGACACATAATGGTGTCCCTGACACCAGTAGGGACCACTCACCTATCCAATGTGAATGGTCAGCTAAACAAGCCAAGTCTCTGCCAAGAATGGTAAGGAACAGAGTTATTAAGAACAGCTCAATTACTGACTTTAGGAATCACCTTAAAGGGTTAGACTGGAGTTTCCTTGACTCGTGCCCCTCCATTGA
Organism: Neoceratodus forsteri; assembly: GCA_016271365.2. NCBI lineage: Eukaryota > Metazoa > Chordata > Ceratodontiformes > Ceratodontidae > Neoceratodus > Neoceratodus forsteri. The sequence goes on from CM057458.1 coordinate 1,027,456,516, forward strand.
CACAGCCCTGCAGCTCTTCCTCAATCACTTCAGCGCAACAGCAGACAAGTGCGCCCCATATCATAAGAAGATGATCAAAGGCTGCAGCATGAGTTGGGTCACCCAATGACTTCTAAGCTTGTGCATCAACGGGATCTACTCTGGCACCTGGCTAAGCCAGCAGGGTCTGCAACAGATGTCCAAAATTATAAGGCCGCCCAAAACAGGTGCACTTGGGAAATCAGACAGGCCAAGGCAACATGCCACAAGAACCAACAATCTCAATGCTGGGGTGATGGGAAGAAATTCTGGGTCTCTATTAAAACCTTATCAGAACCAATGACAGATCCCCCCTCTCCATGCTTCACCACAACAATGAAGTAATACTAGATGATGCTGCTATTGCCAACATTTTTAACAAGGCATTTATAGACTACAGCGCTGCCCTCCCTCCTAAACTGGCTACATACCCTGAAGGAACATTGGCCACTGACCACTCACACTCCTCTTCCAACATGAGAACCTGCTCAACCTTTTACTTCAGATGTGTAACCATCAGGGTTACAAGAAAATACCTGACAAGAGTCCTTGGCAAAACTAGAATGGAAGGCGAAGGCACTGACATGAAACTGATCTCTGTTGCCCTTCCTGAAGTCATTGGACCTATCACCAAGCTGTTCAACTTATCACTCCACCTGTGTGCATTCCCTTCCACCTGGAAAACTGCTCTGATCACACCTGTGCACCTGTGCACAAAGGGGGCGACCGGTCACTAGTATCAAACTTTAGGCCCGTCTCAATCCTGTCACCAATCTCTAAAGCACTTGAAAGAATCATTGCTGACCAACTCGTGGATCTTCTGCACAAATAAGACCTCCTCTCCCCCCAACAGCATGACTTTCGCAAGCTGCACAGCACTAATACCGCCCTAATCAACTTCACTGACTACATGCACAAGGCTCTCGACCAGGGCCAGCTGGTCAGGGCAGTCTTTACAGACCTTACCAAGGCTTTTGACCTGTTGCCCCACAGGTTAAGTAACCTTGGGTTGTTCCATTGTCATAGCCAGGTGGTTCTCCAGCTATTTGTCTGGGCAGTCTCAGAAAGTGAAAGTCAGTGGTGCCATCTCTGATACCTGCGAGGTCACAGTAGGGGTCCCTTAGGGATCCATACTGGGCCCGCTCCTATTCAGCCTCTTTGTGAACAACCTCCCTGATGTCTGCCCCACATCTAAGACTCTGCTATATGCAGATGACATGGTGGTATTCTCTTGAAACTCCTGCCAAAAAACATTCACTAAGGATTTGCAGTACAACTTCAACCTACTACAGGACTGGTTCAAAGACAACATGCTGGTGCTCAACAGCAAAAAAAACAAAACAATGCTGTTTACCGGATAACAAAAGAAGAGATCCATCACACCCCTCTCAATTACCTGCAACTCTCACTCCACCTTGGAGCAGGTGACTTTGTTTCGGTATCTTGGAATCACAATAGATGGGCCCTGATGTTCGACGAACACATATGCAACATCACCACTGTTGTCAACAAGAAATTAGGGGCCCTATACAGGCTTCAGTTCTGCCTCACTCCCAAGGCCAGGGTACAGGCAGTTAGAGGTACAATCCTACCTATCCTGGACTATAGGAATGTGGTTTATGGAGCTGTCTCTGACAGTAGCCTGCTCAGAGTACACACTACTCTCAATAGAGCCTGCAGATTTGTGTTAGGTGTCAATTGCCTAATACATACATGTGACCTATACATTAGGATTAAGTGGTTCCCTCTTATGGCTTGCATTAAGCTTCAGGCCTGTCTCTTGGGAAAGAAGGCCCTACTAGGACTCACACCTACCTCCCTACAAGCCTTATTCTACCCTGTTCAAGCTGAACATGCCACAAGTATTGTCTGTAAGCAAGCACTAGCCATGCCATTCAGAAGGACTGCTCTTGGGAGGTGAACCTTTGCAGAAAGGGCTCCCGCTTGGATAAATAAGCTACCTTTCATCACTACAAGCCTTACATGCATTGGTCCTTTCCTGCCTGAGCTTAGGAAGTCTATCTCCCCTCCTGTATGCTGCTACTGCCACTCATAACCCACCCATGACCAGCCTTCATTTGACTTGGGCTTGCCCTGGCTCATCCTGCACTCTCCAAATGGTCCTGAAGTTCCCTGCTCTTCCCTGACCACCTGCCTACCCTGTAATTATCCAGGCTGTGTGTGGGTGATGATGTGCGATATGGCCGCCACCACACATTCAGTCACTTCACTACCAGTCTAGCATTGCTCGTAAAGTGCTTTGGGATACTGTGTATGAAAAGCACTAAATAAATGCTGATTCTTCTTCTTCTTCCCTCCTTTCCCCTCATCCCCCCACTCTTCCATATTCCTCACCCATCCATCTTGCACTCTGCTAGTGGTCATGAAGTTCCTGCTCTCCTCCTGCCCTTGCCTGCCTACCTACCGGTAGCCCCTATTCCTTAAAACCCCCTGAAGAGACTTTGCCTACCTACCATTTACCTTCCCCCCCACTCAACCTACCTACCTCTGATGTGCCCATCTCTTATTCCACCTCTATCCCCCTCTCTGACTTCTCTTCTGTCATCTAATCCTGATTTTCCTTTTTTTCCCTGATTTCCCTGTTTGCCCACCATGGTTACTCCCCTGGATGATGCTACCTTTGGTCACACTTGGGCGTCAATAATGTTGTATAGCCACAACAAAAATACTTACAGGTTTCTGGCACTCACACAAACCCCTCAGAGGGACGCAAACAAAGGTCTTCACCAAGGTAAGGTAAAACACATATTTAATTTATTAAAAAGGCTCCAGTGGAAATTACAAAGAACTGCCTGACATGTTTTGGACCAGCTTGGTCCTTTATCAAAGGCTATATAGCCACAACCTCTGATCACTCTAGCTAGTACATAACTGGACTAGTGCTCCTTTAATAATTGGACTAGTGCTCCTTTAATTAACTGGGCTGCTGTGTGAACTGTATCCCCAAGTACTCTCTACCATGATTTCGATTTTGTAATGCTTAAGTCTATGTTATACGATGTTATACTATGCCACTGTATACATTATCTCCCACTTAGATGACTTGACAATGTTTATTTAGCTACTTCTGTCTCTCTTACTCATGTATTTCCCCCTCCCTTATGTGACGAGGATCCTTTGTAGAAGAGCTTTTATCTCAAAGGTTGTAATTCCAAACACCCAACCAATAAAATAATTAAAACATTCAGCGAAGCCAGCCATGATGCAGCACAGTAACTAGCAGTAAAGTGACATGTCATAAAATGCTGCGTGACAAAAGGGCTCAACTCCCATTCAATTACATTGTTTCTTACATTATACTTTTCTGACATACTGCATCATTACTGCATTGCATTCTGGCAAGTGTGTCTGAGACAGCAAAGAAATGCTCAATGGCTCATCAAGTCTGTTCAGTGCCTGCCTGCTCCTGCATCCTACCTTATGCTAAACTAGAGCTGATCTACCAGTGGTACTCATTGTATTTATCAACCCCCCTTCTTAATCCACTCATCCCATTCCCTCACCTTCAAATTCTCTCTCCTCTAGTTTGGACTACTCCCCTCTGCTTATCCCATCTATGTTTGAAGCCAGCAATGGACTCTGTGCTGATAATTTCTTCTGGCAAAGCAATCCACTTTTCCACAGCCTTTCTATAAAAAATGAGTTTCATTACAACCCACTTAATGCTTTCACCCCCACCACCAGTTTCCATTCATAGCCTCTTGTTACTTTGTCCTCACTTTTGGTGCAAATGGGACAGCTGTCCACTTTATTTTACCCTTTAGGTACTGAACGATCTGTATCCTGTCCCCACTTTTTCTCCTGACCTTCAGCATGTAAATATTGAGATTCTCCTGCCTCTTCTCCTACTGTATGTCTTCCTGTGCTACCCCTGAATTGTCTTCATGGTTCTCCCCTGAACAGCATCCAAGAGGTCCATATTTCTTTAGGTGTGGGCAGTGTTCCTGGTGAGATCTGACCAAGTACAGGGGAAGAACCACCTCCTTTCTTCTGCTAGAACCCCCCCCCCGTGCACCCCAACATCTTATTTGCTTTCCATGCAGCCTTCTTGCATTGGAAATTGTACTTAGATTGTCACTAATATTAATCTTAAGGTCCCTTACCTCGAAGCTTGCTCCACCCTTCCCCCTGTAACCCATAACGTTTTCATGTTTCTTTTGCCAATGTGCATTACCTTACACTTCTTGGTGTTAAATTTGAGTTGCCGTATCTTGGAACACATCTCCAGTCTGCCCTGGTATGTTGCATTCCCCTTATAACAATGATGACGTCAAATACTATGTCACTTGTGGGAAAAATGTTAAACACCTCCCCAATTGACCAGTGCATTACAAATGAATATGTGTAAAGCTGGCCATTACATTTTGGCCACACTTTTGGATGCTTAGTTTAAGGACACAATTGAGACATTCTTCCAAAAAGGTGACTTTAAGGACCTGGAATACTATCAAGAAGAATAAATGGAGAAGATGTCAGCATATATCATTGAGAAATGTGCAATATCATCAGTGCCATTAAGGTCACATGCTCTCTACACAAAATCTGGTTGAGAGAAAGTACACATCACTAAATCTGCTGCTACAGGCACTACTGATTGTATTTATGATCAGCCAAGTGCCAACCCAAACTGCTGCTACGGGGTGACTGCTGCTGTATCACTGGAAGACAAACCGCTGTGGAAGCAGGCTGTCAGACTTTGGATTGCTAAAGGCTTAATTCTACTACTGTGGTGCTAGAACAGCCTACTACAAAAATGTTAAAGGAAAATATGAAGGAGAATGTGCACATCACTGAAGGAGTCAATCCAAATAAGGGCAAGTCATCTCTAAGGAGGTACTGCAACTGTGAGTGCAAAGAAAGGGAGAAACCCCAGAGAGGGGGCAATAAACATGTAAAATAGTGATGCCAGTTTAAACACAGAGGAATATAATCTTCTGACTATATTGTAGTATTGGGGCTGGCAATATAGCCTAGAGGTTAGAATAATGAGCTGTGAATGGGCTTGGTACATCCAACAGACCTGGGTTTGATTCCCACAACCTCCACTTGCATACTGTGTGACTCTAAGCAAGTCACTTAACCCCACAGTGCTCTCAGGTCACCCCTGAAAACAGGCACTTGTGCCTAGTGGGCCTTACCCGGTTACCAAAGACATGAATAAATAAAAAAATAAAATAATAACAGCAACAGCACACAATTCCCAGTGACAGGCAGGAAGATACATTTGTGAGCGAGCAATGTTTGTTAAAAGAGTTTTACTTTTAGTTAAATTACAAAATCCCAAAAGGAGCATGAAAACTCCAAGTGGGTACTGCAAAACTGAAGCAGCAAGTGCAAAAGCAGGGAAAAATCCCAGCTGTGGCAATAACGCAGCAAGTGGGTGTAACACAAAGCAATATACCTTTCTGACTATAATATGGCACAGTTACCAATAACAGACAGGAAGGTTAACTTGTGTGGTAGTATATTTTGTGTGCTTTTCCTTTTTTTGTGCCATTAAGTTGTCTATCCTTCTCATGTCAGGTGAGTGGCTGTTCAGCCCCACCCTCACCTACCATAATTGGCTACTGCCTCTCCCAGTCCTGAGGGCTTGAGTCCCCTGTGGATTTCCCCCATGGTGGAGCAAGAGGAGGAGGGCCATCCCCTCTGGACCACAATCCAGGAGTGCCCCAGGGACTGAGCAGTGGTGTGGGTCAAGAGATAGGGTGTGAGGCTTCATTAACCACACCTGATTTTTCTGTTTTCTCCATATTCCCCCCAGCTCCAGTGACATGCAAGTACATGTAAGTGGATGTGCCCATGTACTGTGGAACCACAGCCCCCACACTACCCTGGCTCTCCACTCAGAGGCAGTGATGGGCCAAGATGGCTTGGTCACCCCTTCCCAGGAGAGAAGAGTTGTCACTGGGCTACTCAATACCACCTCCCCCGGTGGCCATACCTCTCAACCTTTTGTCACTGAAATGAGGGACGTGGACCTTTTTTGGACACTCAAAATGAGGGACAATGAGGGACACAGACCCTCAGAATGAGAGACACATCCTCAAACATGGAGATACAAGCTCAGAACACAGTGAAAACCATAGTGCTTACTTGCATGTAGTTTATTTTGGATTTAGTATTTTAGAATATTAAGAGTTTCTGCTTTAAAGTCTGAATTTACAGCAGCACATTTGTGAGGGCTGCACCTTTTCCATGAGGAACAGATGAGGGACAGAGCAATTTTAAGGGTCAAAATGAGGGATGTCCCTTGTAATGAGGGACACTTGAGAGGTATGCTGGTGGCCCCAGCAACGTGAGGTCATTCCCAAACCCAGGTCCCCAGCATGGAGGCTGGTAAGGTGCAAGTGCCTTAGTCTTCTGCACTACTGGGCCAGCCTTGTGGTTTTATTTAAAGTAGAAACAATCTAACTGGGCAAGACAGCTCTAAGGGGTTACTGCAACTGCAAGTGTGAAAACAGGGAAAAATCCCAGGTGGTTCAATAAAGCATAAGGGGGTGTTGTGAGTGCAAACACTGAGGAATACATACCTTACTAACTATTATTTCAAAGAATTACAACATGCTGTCACCAATAACAGACAGGAAGGCTGTGTGTGCTATTGTTTTTTTAAAGTTTAAAAGTAGCAAATTTTAAAAACAGTTGTTAGGGGGCACTGCAACTGTCAGTGGGAACACAGGGGAATACATCTAGAATATAGTCTATATTTGTTCTTGAATAAGAGAATGATTTTTATTGAAGCAGCACAATGAAATTTACTTTAAGTGACTAAGAATAAAAGCATAATTTGTAGCCTTGGTGACAGATTCCAATCCTCTGCTCCCACCAGCAAGCAAAACACAGCATGGCTCATGATGTTTGCTTAAGCAGCACTTTTTATGCCTTTTGTCTGTGCCATCTAAACAAAAGGGTACGGTCCCTTACCTGCATGAAGATTCTTCTAGCATAAGTTCAGAACTGTTATTTTATATCCTTCTAGGAAGGAAAGGGATTATAATTTTTCCTAAGGAGCCAGCTGAATTATACTTAGTAATGACAAAAAGCAGCTCAAAGCAGATAACATGCTGGAGCACAGATACCAAGTAACATGCGGAATTTGAACCAACCTTGCACACAGGACCTCATGGAAACCATCACCAAAAACAAGCAGAGGTACTACTGTATCAGCAAATTATTTTGTTACTGGCAACAAAGATAGAATCTGGTACAGCAGACGTGACATAAAATAACTCAACATTCCATGCCCGTGTCAAGAAACAAGGCACAGAGTGTGGGTGTGAAACATTGAGTTATTTATTTTTATTTATTTATTTAACAAGATGGATTTATGACCTTTGAGTCAGAGACTCATTTACAAAAGCACCTCATTGCTGGGAGGGCAGACAGTGGTACATTGTGCGTGATACAACAAGGACAATATTACAGGTGCAATAGAAACATTGAACATATAAAGCACCTAGTTACATATCATCATATATTACAGGTTACAGTCAAAGATGTACTAAATCCATAGGAGATACAGAGGGGTACATCCTTATATGAACCTAGAGGGGGAAGGTATGGGGGGGTGGATAGGCTATCCAGGGGACATTGTCAAGTCAGGTGGAGTCATGCAGGAAGGTCCCACAGGGGAAAAAAGGGTCAGAGTTAGTTACATCTGCAGCAACGGACATTAAGGAGATGATTCCTACAGGCAGTTTTGAAGGGACCAATTTTGGCAGTGCTGGTGATGCAGATTGGGAGGGAGTTGAACCAGGTGGGGGCTCGGTAGTGGAAAGACCTCTGGGCAAGGGAGGTCTTGGTTTTGGGCACCAGGAAGGTGGCTTTAACAGAGTTACGTGTGGCAACAGATGGGGATGCACACCGTAGGGAGGCGGAGACACCAAGTGGGAGAGTCCGAGCAGAGATTTCTTAGCAAGTAAGTAGGTCTGGTACTGCAGTCACTCCTCAAAGTTGAGCAAGTTGGTGGAGGTGTAGAGCTGACAGGTGTGAGTGCGGCTGGGGGCTCTGGTTAAGAGCCTGCAGGCCTTATTAATGGAGAGTTGGATTTTAGAGAAGGCGGTGTTGTCAGATGCCACGTAGATGGGCAGGCCATAGTCCACTAGGGACAGGACGGAGGAGGTGATGGCCAGGTGGAGGGCAACTTGGGGTAGGCAATCAGGTAGTTTATGGTGGAGGAGAGGGCGTTGATGTCTGTGTGGAAGTTGAGGGCAGTATCGAAGGTGATGCTTAGGTATTTGTAAGTGGACACTTGCTTTAAAGGGTGGAGAGTGCTGGGGATAATCAGGAGGGGGGCATTACTCACCTTATTTTGGTGGTGAGAGAAGAGCATTGATTTGGTCTTCTTGAGGTTTATGACTAATCTGTGATCAAGAAACCACCTTTCAGTCTGTAAGCATGCTGGAAGGATGATTGGAGGGTGGAAGGATCAGGGTGTGAGGCAAAGAGAACTGCATCGTCAGCATAGAGGAGCATTTTGCCAGAGCAGGAGCTAGGAAGAGTGTTGAGGTAGAGGCTGAAAAATATGGGGCCCAGGATGGAGCCCTGAGGGACCCCAAAGAGAATGGGTCGAGTAATGGAGAGGGAGCTGTTTATCTTATGCTGGGATCTCGCCAAGAGTTAGCTGGTAAACCACACAAGGGGCCAACAAAAAAAAATGAGTTGATGAAGGAAGTCAAGTAGGAGGGGGTGACAGACAGTGTCGAATGCCTTGGAAAGGTCTATGAACACTGCACTGGTGAGGTTGCTGGAGTCCACCTTATGTCATGTCCAGAGAGTGCCAGATTTTAACTTTGTTACCATGTGGCAGTAATAAAATAATTTATTGATGTCACCTCAGCTTGTTTCTGGTAATGGTTTACATGAGGTCCTGAGTGCCAGATTGGCTCAAATTCTGTCAGCTGAATTATCCCTTCCACTTCTTGTATTGCTGGTCACAGCCCTGCATTCAGACATTTCATGATGTGTACATATATATATATATAGAGGCAAAAACTCAGTTTAATGCATTAGTTAGGGTTGTTCCCAGCGACAGTGAGGAAATTCTGCTGTTGGGTTTGAAAACCCCCTTGGACCCCATACCCCCAACTGGCATTGGGGTGCGCATTGGGATCATCAGCCCTAACTCTCCTGCCCCCTGACATGTGTAAAGCAGCAGAAGTATAGGAGAATGGGTGAGAGTTGGGACCGCAGTCCCAATCGCACCCCAATGCGGTTGGGGGAGGAGGGTCCAAGGGTTTTCAACCTAACAGCGAATTTCTCACTTTTGTCACTGTGGAACAACCTAACTAATGCATTAAACTGAGTTTTTGCCTCTAATTTCCTTCTTTTGAGAATGATAACGAGAAATAGTGAATGTAATGCAGTGGCGGGGCCGTCGGGCCCTTTGGGCCTTTCCCACATATGTGTTGTGGCACTAACAGGGACAGCAACGCAAACAAAATGCTAACAGTGGCGCACATGGTAACACAAGCACGAATGAAAACAGAAAGGGTAACGCACATGGTGGCGTGGAGCGGAATGGTCTGCCACGTGATGTGTTGTCACATAGTAACATGGTGCCTGCAAACAGAAATGTCAATGGGCATGGTGATGTAAGTGAAACAGTAAGATAAACAGTACTATAGACAGAAATGGCAAAAAAATAACATAAGCAAGCGCAAATGAAAGCATAAAGGATACGCACATGGTGGCTCGGGCGTCAATGGTAAGTGAAGCAGTGCGGATCCATAGCGGAAAGGGTAACAGTAACAGTAATGTAAGCGCTTACAGGCTGGTTTTCCCAAAACCTGCATTGAGAAAGACAGTGAGTACAAATAATGTATGCAAAATAATGAGTATCGGGCGAGAAAATGAGATCTTGGAATACTAAATACATTATATCTCAGGAACGTCATGATCGAAAAAAATTTAAAAGTCATATTATTTACAACTGTCCTGGCTAATTTGAATCTTAGCCCATTGGGGAGCTAAAGTCCGTATCTCGCACCGTTTCCGAATCACGGCCCTGAAAGTGCTAACGCGTAATGTTATCCTAAGGGAAAAAAAGAAAAGTTCGGAGCGCCATAACTTTGCCTCCCTGTAATGTTTTTTCACCAAACTACTGAAAGGCACATCTGTGGGCTGTTGGCTGTCTTCCCTTCAAATTTCAGGAAAAAAGACCAAACCGTTATTTTGCAGCAGGGCTCCAAATGATTTCTGTTAAGTGTCGGGTGCCGTAATGTTATCCTATGGGAAAAACAGTCAATTTTGGAGTACTATAACTTTGCTGCCATGTAATATTTTTTCAATACAACACTGAAAGGCACATCTGTGAGATGTCGGCTGCGTTCCCTCCAAATTTCAGCCCAAAACTCCCAACTGTTAGTTTGCAGTGCAGTGCCAAAAGAATTGCTGTCATTTCCCACAGACTAGAAAATTACTGTCGCAATTTTATGACTTCATAAAAGTTCGACACACTTTCGTGAGCACGAAGTAATTTCCATGAAGTACTTTTCCAGAAATTTGAAAACATATTTCTGGGGTGTTTTACCAAATAAAGACATGGCAAGCATCCTCAGGGCCCGAATAGCTAAATACAAAAAGAATTACGTTGCTAGAGGGTCTCAAATTTAAATGCCAACCATTTTCTGATCACCAACTGAAAACAAAATGGAGGATTTGCAAAGTAACAGGCCCATTTGCGAAAGTAAAAATGCATTTGCGACACTGTCGAACTTTTTTGTTAACTTTTTCCCATTGACTTATAATGGGAAACTGTTTGAATAACTTTTGAACTGTTTAATATTTTTTCACCAAATCTTAAAAGGCACATCGAGGACCCCACCTGCATGTTCCCTGAAGATTTCGGGCCGTCACCATAAACCGCATTACCTGTCACGATGCGACCATAGAATTCCAGAAAAGCATAAACGCCGCACAGATCACGCTTGATAACTCCGCAACTGTATATCCAATCAGCACAAAACTTAGCAGATCCCAAGGCCTATGGGTCTTGATCACACATTCCAAATTTCAGGCAAATCCATCAAACGGTTGCAAAGTTATTAAGGTGCAAAATTTTGGGTTTAACATGGAAATGGCTCCTCAACCCTAACTATGGTAGCACTACCGTGCTACCATAATATAGATATATATATATATATATACACAGAGAGGAGGAGAATGTGCTCCAAAGAAGGCAATGGAGCATATTTTTAAATGCTGTTTTTGTTTGTTTATTTTGTTTTAGACATTTTAACAATTTTATAAAAATCAGGAGCCTTAACTCCTAAAGTTGGAGCAAATGCATCATTTGACACTTACTTATTCTCCTTAGTAACCACTTCCCTAGGTCTCACCTTGAAATAAGCATCAGCTCAGTGTGCCTCTCTTTCACACATTTTCAAATAAATACCGGAAATGGGCATTGGAATTAGCCATCAGAGTAAGAGGCAGTTACAGTCAAAGATCTGCAGAAAAAAAAAACTAAGTCATGACCCAGTTTATAATTATGTCAGGCTTCTAGTCTGAAGAACCTACAATGAGAACATTGGCTGGTCAGCCATCTAGAGTGTAAATATCATGATATTCTCACTGTAGGTCCCTGAGAAGCAGAAACAAAATTAATAATTTTAATGTATTATTGATACTGCCACTGAATATGTAGAATAGAATAGACTGTTTTGTAAATTGTCTCACTGAAAACCAATAGTCATGACATTCAGAAATATGAAAAATGCAAATTTCCAGATCGGTTCAGTGGTACTAGTTCTGAACTTTTGCATTGCCATGCAGAAGACCCCAGTTTGTATCATAGTCCTGACTTATTCCCATGGGATTGTGGAGTCTAAGGAGCATTAATTTCCCCTACCTGCAATAGCACCCCCTGTTGGTGAAAGCTGGTAGTGTCCTGACATAATAAGTAACCACATGTCAACCCTCATAAAGGAGAAGGCAGAAGCATGGGTTGTCACTTTCCAGGGAGATGGTGGGAACTCCGAAATCTGGGGGGAAATGGGCAGTCATCAGTGAGGATGAGGCCCCAAAATACTCCACTGGTCCATGCCAGCCTCTGATATGCCCCCCTGAGTTGGATCTTATGGTGGTATAATGTCACTTTGGGATGATGCCACAGGGATGGGCAAGTGGTGATACCAGGATGGCAGGTCAGGGGTGCAGAGTTAGAGTGGTAGCAGAATGGCTGAGATCAAAGGTACACTTGGGGCCCTTTCATGATAAAAGGTCAACAGATATAAAATGCATCTTTTCTAAAAATCCTTTTGGAAAGGCATATCAGTGATCATTGTTTAACTGCTGCATTCCCATCATTAATATTGCAATGGATATGAGGAATTCATGATATTATAAATGAAATTTGTAAGATTAATTTAGTTTATGTTTACTTTATGTATGAGTGTTGGGAGAGCTTAGCCCCTGGGCACGCCAACATTTACAGATGTGCTACCATATCTGTTTCTTCAGTTACAGAGCTGGCGTTAAAGGTAAACTACATCCTCATATCATGCAAACTGTATGTGTTTCCTTGTTAACAGACAGCTCTTTTACAGTAGTTGATGGGGATATATATATGTCTGCTTTAGTTTGTTTTCACTGTTCATATACGTCCCCTGCAACTATCCTGGGAGTTTCCATTTTATGGTTGTTGAAATCTCATTGTCCATGAGAGCTGCATTAGCATATGTGAACACGATGTCAAATCAACCATTTATACCATGAATCTCTATGCTGATATTACAAGTATCCTGAAAAAAAAATGGAATGCATACAAATTTAAATCAATTTAAGGACATTCCCTGGTGTTTCAGCAACCCTACAATATGTCACATTCATAATTTTTTGCAAAACAACCAATGGCTTTCTAAACATTTAAAATCCGCAACAAAAGCATAAATTGCCATGCTTATTTCTAAGTTACTTGGTGAGATGTAGTAACTCTTTTTGAAAAATATCTGTATGGGGTTGAATTGTTTTATGTAGTTATAACATCAATAAAATACAACATATAACATCAATGTTTTACATGTCAGCATGAGTGTGAAATAAAGAGGAAAACACGGATACATCATATGTCATGATGTTTGCTTCATTTTTTTCCACAAATGCCAAAAAAAAAAAATGACCAATTTTATGGCACCCTCCTGAATAGACATTCCAAAAATGGAGGACATATTTTTATGTTTTTTATGCATTAAACCATTTGATATCCATGTAATTTTCATATAACTTCTTTGATACATATAGAATATGGTTATGAATATAGAAAAAGAAAGAAATATAGGGGTTGCCATGCTTCATTTGACTATATCTGCTTTCAAACTTGTAGATTCAGAGGTGATCAGGTCAGAACAAAAATAACTGAAAAATCCCAATACAAAATAATTTTTTTAAGAAATCTGTTCAAACAATTACAAAGTACATGCAGAATGACAAAGGGCTTGATTCTCAAAAAGTGACGCCTGGTGTAACTTGACTTGCACCAACATAAATGGCACAAGAAGCAAGTCACACCAGCAGTTGCGACATACAGAATTCTGCAAAGCAGCCTGTGACATATCATGGGCTGCTTGCACCAAAGTAGACATATGCCACCAGTTATGCCCTAACCCCCCGCGACATGGGACTAGGGGTCTATGGCAGCAGTTGCACCATATTCTGGAAGGGCAGCAATCAAGTTCCCAGGGTACTATTCTCAAACAACCCCAGGAGGGCATTCGCCAAAGTACAGTTACACCAGCTTTTAGTTGGTCTAACTGTACATTCACCCTCCAGGGGCTGTGCCAATGTACTTGCCTCCCCAACCTCCAGTACATGTAGCCCCCCACCCATGCCGAGATCCCCAGAATACATTACAAATTCCCCACAGGGCTATGTATTCCCCCATGCCACTATCACCCAAATGGCAGTGAATAAGGCTCCACAGGGCTAACAGACACCCATACTCTGATCCTCAAAATACATTGAAAAGACCCCACAAGGGTATGTAGTCCCCATGCCCTGGTCCCCAAACAGTCATTAAAAAAGTCCCACAGGGCTGTCTATCCCCCCATGCCCGATCACCACAGTAGAAGCCCTGCAGGGCTAGCCCCCCAAGCCCTGATTCCTGAACCCAAGTCTTTGCAGTACTGTAAAATGTAAAAATAGACAATCATAGCCCTGTTATCTTTAGAAGTTTAGTGGCCCCCCACCCCCCATCTGGCAGTGCAAGACCACCCTGCTCCGCCCCCACCCATCCTCAGTCGGTGATTGGCACAGCCCACCTCTCACCACCATGGCTAGCCACTGACTGTGCTCTGTATGAGCCTCTGCTACTTTAAATAGTACACACTCAATGAATGAACTGCCATGCAATCAGGCCAGATCAGCCTGTGGGGCTGTCATCTATACATGTGTGATCGGAGCTGGGGGTCCAATAGCTCTGTGTGCCTTTTCAGACTTGGGAACTGGGGCTGGGTGGGGCACCTGCACCCTACAGGACTGTGGATGCAACTTGCAACATGCCCCTCAGGTACACCTTTCATCTGGCATACCTATAGGATTGTTGAAATTTGCAGGACTTAGCCATGGGGACCCTGTCCCTTATAGAATCGGGCACAGGGTCCTTGGCACAACTGCACCCCCCACATGTTGCAACTTGTGACATGCATAAGGATGCTTATAGAATTGGGCCCAAGGACTCTAATATAAAATAAGCAGAGTGACCAGAGAAAGACAGACACATACTGTAGGTAAAGCACCTTGAATGATACCTGTAGCTACAATTGCGGGAACAAATTTCCTCGCTGCCATCCTGTATATATTCTTAGCTGGACATAACATGATATGATACATCATTATTCTAATAATGCTTCCATATATTCATAAATGTTCTTGTGCTAGTAAACAGCCTTGAAATCGTTTCTGAGTGTTTCAAAAAAGTGGGAATTTGAAATCCCAGGGAATGTTTTTAATGGAGAAGACCTTGAACTGCAAACAACTCAGATAGTTTGCAAAGCTAACTGAAGGTAAATGTGGTATTTCGCACCTTGCTGTGACTAGATTTGTTGAAATCTAATTAAGCAGACAGGCCTATGTAGAGTCTAAAGGGTGATTTCACATCATGGTCTCATATGCTAATGAGGCACTCAGGGACAGTGAGATTTCAACAACCATAAAATGGAGACCCTAGTGTAGTTACAGGACCTAGTATGAACAGTGAAAATAAACTAATGCAATCTCATATATCCCTAACAGCTACAGGAAAAGAGTTGTCTGTTGACATGGAAACAAATAAAATTGACAATTTATGAGGGTGTAGTTTTCCTGGCATTCCTTGAATGTCATAAATCTTGCATCTATTTCATCTTGTCCCAGTGGTGGTGAGTTTTACGGGAAAGTTATATGTTTTCTCAGCCTCAGCAGATTTTCTAATGATCTCTGATACTTGGCTTTGCCATACAGAAACACAATAATTACAGGGTATGATAACTGATTCTAATTGCTTTCACTTTTGCTGATACTACTGGGAGAACTTAAGAGAATTTCTGAAATGAGGAATATTACTGTTTCTCAAGAACCATGTCAACTCTGATGCCTCATAAAGGAACTACAACCTTTCATTTTTAATTCTCATATTGTCACCTGCTTCATTCCATGGAACTGCATAAAAAATGGATGTTTCTTAGTGATAAAAGAGGCTTCTTCCTGGCAAACACCGGATCACAGTTAACAGTGACCTCCTTCACAATACTTATACATTTTGACATCCACATTCCAGAGAGAGAGAGAGAGAGAGAAGGACATCACCCTATAGTTACATGTAAGCCCTATGAGGGGGTACTTATCTTAATGGGGTCCTGGGGCTTATCGCCCTACCCCTGAAAAGGTTTAAGAAAATGAATGAGAATTATTTGATGCTTATTTTTTGTTAAATGTTTAAGAAAATCTTTCCAAATATGCACTCTTTTCCCATATCCTGACATACGTCACAGATAAACCACAGGTTACCATGTAGAGGGGCAATATTTTGAGTTCAAGCAAAAGGCTCACATCTAGTGGAGCGGGTGCCATCTTAAACAGTCATGCAGTGCACATACTGTAGCTGTTATGACTGGGTGTTACATCCTACTGTAATTCGCCTAATCAACAGTACTGAGAATAATACTGAGGGGTCCTTTAACTGCAACAGATTTACAAAACAGCACACAAGTGTAGTGAGTCACTATGTGGACTTTGTTAAATCTTAGCAAAGGCTTAAATACAACATGTTATGTACCTGTTTTTCATTTTCAACCCCCAAAACACATTTCAGAGCGCATTAACAAAATAAAACATCTGTGTTTATCAGATAGAGTGGTGATATGCCCCATCCTGAAGATTTGGGGTTGATCAGACCCTAATTGGCTAAATTATGGTGAAAAGTTTAAAGAACTGAAACAAAAAGCAATACAACTTTATTTTGTTTTTCATTTTAAGGAGGCAGACATGCAAACTGTGTGGGATAGAGTTCTAAAGGCTTTACCAGGTATGCCAAATATGCCATTCAGAAAACGAATCTGAAGTGGCACCTCAGAAAAAGTAGAAAAGTATTATGAAAACTAACGTACAACAAAACACCCCATTTACAGCTTGAACACAGAGACAGGGCGAGCACCCACGTGATGCAAATAATAAAAGATAACACTTGCGTGTGGAAAGATGATCAAAACTTCACAGATCATGCTGAAGAGAAATAAAATGTAAATGGAGGCGCACACGCACAAGCAATAAACCAAATGAATAACCTAGTTTTTGGAAAAGGGTACAGATAGGAGGGACACAGCAATGCATAGGGGAGAGAACACCAGCTTCCATCAAAATAGTGGTCTCCAGTACAATCAGGCAACAACATGGGGCCTGTCACCCACCTGTTAGAACCTGCAAAGCTTAGGTGGTGGCCCTCTCCTGGAGCCCCCACAATAGGGGAATGGAGTGCAATTGAAAAGACCAGGTGCAGGAAGATTGATCCCCTAATGACCATTCAGAGACCAGTTTCTGTGCAGCCTGATCTGGGACCAGCCTGAGATCAGTTTCCAAGCCACCTGTTCTAGGGCCAGTTTCACCACTGTATACCTTTCTTTGTTGCACTTAGTTTTTTTTTCCTGCACCAACTAACTTTTGTGTAGATTTACTATTACCAACTTTACACCACCACGGACCACCGCACCAGTGAAATTTGGGGTCAAAAGAATAGTAGGGGAAGTGAGATTCAAACCTAGACTTTCAGGATCACATTCTAGTGCACTAAATACTACCCTATGCTGGCTGCTGCCTAGCAAGCTTGTGGTTAGGCACATATGTGACAATAACTGATCCCGAACCAGTTTAGCAGGAAGGAGAAACTGCTCTTAGACCAGGTAGGATGGAAACGGGTCTAAGACCAGGCAGCTCTAAAACTGGTCTCAGGTCAGGCTGGTTTACGATCAGTTTGCTCGGAAACTGGTCTCAGACCAGTCACCAGGGGAACAATCTCCCTGCACCAAAAGACCAGTTTAGTGACAATGGGGCTGGGTGGTTGCTGGAAATGACCTGAGTAGGGGGCCTAGGAGTTGAGGGGGATAAAAAGCTATTGTATATAAAACAACCATTTCTCAATGCTGAATGTTGGCTTGCTGGCGTTGGCATTGGAAGTGCAGGAGTTAGTAAGATGCAGACAAGAAATGGCAGTGAAGTAGTGAACTGACACCGACCCTACTCCCATCCCGCAGAGACTGATAGGCATTGGGGTGTGCCTTTGGGTCATTGGCCATAATGCTCATGCCATTTCACCTCACCTACCCTGCAGACACCGACAAGTGTCACGGTGTGCCTTGCGCTTACCCCATTCCATAAGGAAATACGCTGAGATAGGTGCAGTATAAGAGAATGGGGTGAACTTTGGGGCTGAAGAGTCCAAGGCACACCTTGATGACTGTCACTGGCTGCAGGGTGGGGGTGAGGGTAGAATGGCATGAACATTACAGCTGACAATCCCAAGTCACACCCCTGACGCCCATCAGTCTCTACAGGGTGGGGCATTATGGTTAGAAATCTTAATGCCCCGGGCATTTGTTGGTATTTTCACTCCAAATTTTCAACATGGGCTTTTTGTGACCCCACTTCATGAACAGTGGTAGTATGAGTTTGTTAGCCGAAAGGTGATTTTGTACAGTGACTGTGCCATTTGGCACCACAGGTGCAAAAACACATTTTGAGCAGAATGTGAAAAATGACAGCTGTACGGTTCATAAAGAGGTATACAAAAATGGCAATGCTGAAAATCTGGAGTGAAAATATGAAAAATTGGTGAACTCATGAGCACGTGTAGAAACTGCGTAATGCATGCAACGCAGTTATTTTGGGGTTTTTTTTTAAACCAACTTTTCAACATAGGCATTTTAGGAACTCCTCTCATGAACAGTGTCACTGTGATTTTGTTAATCTCTCCTGAACATTGATTTCCCACAGCAACCGCGCCACTGTGCGCCACATGTGCAAAAACACATTAAGGCAGGATGTGAAAAATGACAGCTGTACTGTTCATAAGGAAGTGTGAAAAAATAGCAATGTTGAAAATCTGGAGTGAAAGTATTATAAATTGTCAAAGTTACGAGCATGCGTGGAAACTGCGCAATGCACACTCGTAAAACAGTAATTTTTTGGAATTTTTTCAATAAATTTGCATGATAGGCTTTTTTGGACCACACCTCATGAAAAGTGGCACCGTCAATTCATTAATCATTCCTAAAAGATGATTCCATACAGTGACCGCGAAATGACCTTTTGGGACCAAAAAACGAGATGACAGTGCATGTGTTCATGAGGTGGGGTCCCAAGAACCCCATGTTGAAAATTTGGAGGCAAAATTCAAAAAAATGCTGAGATAGCCACCTAAAATGAACCCACCTTCCAATTTATGCCATTATACAACTCACTGGCATTTCTTCAGTTCACGGTCAGCTTTGAAGAATGCAAACATGTTCCAGCTCCACCGAACATTACAGCGCTGGACCTCCGGAGGTAAGTATGGGGTGACGGGGATGTGGGGAGGTGGTGTGCACAGAGGATAGTTGCAGATTGGGGGAGGAGGCACCACTGACAGCAAGGGACTGTTTTCTTTGTTTCAGGTACAGAAAAAAAAACCCACTGTGGACGGTTTTCTTTCTTTCAGGTGAAAGAAAACAAATGTTGGGCACAGTGGGGTGGGCTCCCAGTGTGCCACATGACTTTTGAGGGGGTGATGTTGGCCACTGGGGTGGGCTCCCAGTGTGCCACACAACGAGGACGGGGCAAGGGCAGGAACATGCAGAGGCACATTGGAGTGGGGGGTGCTGGACATGCTGACAGGGGGACTGGACACCCCCAAAGTCGGCTTTCTTGGGATTGTGTGGTAGATGGCAGCAGCCACCACCGCCATGTTTGTTTAAATGTTTCACCACGAAAGGCATGTCAGGAAGGCATGTTATCTGTGCCACTGCATGACAAGCTTGTCTCTGATTGCAGTGGCACTTTTCTTACAAGTTGTGTCCACTTTACGTACAACTTCTGTCAGCGTTAGCATGCTGGCTGATTGGGGAATGAAGGACACACCTACTAAAGCATGCCCTGCATTTGCCGACACTGACGCACCTCTGAAATGTGCTACTAGCACAAGATGTTGCTTGTGCATGCGTACAGCCAGCATAACAATGGTACAGATCTCTGAACAAAGTTTCTGTCTTGTCTGATTTAAAAAAATATGTCTCTGAGACATAGTTATGGAGTGTGTATTTTTTGGCCCTGTTTTCTACTTCAGAGAAATAAGCTGAAGGGTGGACTGAAGGCACTAAGAAGGTGAAATATTTTAGAATCCTCTGCACTAGGTGCATGTGAAGTAAATGAACTTTATACAAAGACACAAAATGCTGCTACTTAGTGCAGCCCTTCACATAGCATGACACAATGTAAAATGCCAACTTTGTCAAGTCAGGACTACACAGGTGGCACTTTATGTACTGCTTCACTCGATGCAGACTCCGTAAAGTGGTACTTTGCCCATAAAATGGTCCTTTGCAAAATTATTTCCTTTGTTTACATTGAAAAAAATGTGATCTCCCCCCACCCTATTGAATCACCGTATAACACCCCATATCCCCATCCAACCCTATCTGGTTGGTTGAATCAAGACCCCCTTTCCCCCAGCCCACTAAGTAGGAATCTCAATCCTCCTTCTACCCTGGCAAAATCAAAGAACCTTTCCTCCTGCGAGCTCTCACCCAATCCTAACTGCCCCAGCCAAGGCTGAAAGAATTACAGAACCACACACCTACTCAGCACTCATTCACCCTCCACTCCTTTATGTCACCCCAAGAAAAAGATGTTGTCTCCATCCAGCAGTGAGGAAATGGGACAGTGACAAGCACAGATCCTCCTCAATTTGGCTTGAATGGGAGCATGTTCTCATAGTAACAACTGCTGATTACTCTTTCATGTATTTGGACAGTAGCAGCTGAAATTGTGAGAGAGGGGCCCATGCCAGTCACTGTCTCTTCCTCATCACTGGACAGAGACTAGTACAGTATATTTTTCTTGGGTGTAGTGGAGGGTAGATGAATACTGACTAAGTGGGTGAATGCATGCATCTAATATGTTTGACCATGGCTGGGGAGAGGTTGGGATAGGGTACAATCAGGTGGGGGGTTGAATGATTTTGCCAGGGGTGAAGGTTGGGGGTGCTGCTAAGTGTGCATGGGGAAGGAGGGACTTAATTCAAACAACTGTGTTGTCTGAGTGGGGGAAGAGGGTGGTATAGGGTAATTCAAGAGGTTGGGGGATCAGAATCTTGTTTTTTTAACAAAATTCAATTAAAAAAAGAATTGTGTTATGAATTTGTGGTGAAGATCACCAACAATACATGGGTGAAGTAAATCTTCACAGCACTCCTACTCTGAACCTAACAAAATTGTTACTAAATTACAACATTCATAGCCAATATAATTACACAGCCAATCACAGATTTGTTTAATCAATTCCCTTTTGTAGTCATATTTCCCAAGGATTTGAAAATAACTGAAGTTGTTTCATTGTTTAAAGGTGGGCCTGAGTAAGCAATAAGACACTATGGAGCATTGGTTGTCCTGGCTTTTCCACACGCCGAGAAGCATAGTAAGGCAAGAAAATGAGGCTGCAGGTCAAGTGTCTTCAGCTCCTGGAAGTGTGGTAAACCTAGTACAAAAAATGTTCTGTAGTGTCTTACTGCACTGATAAAATGAGTCCATAGAATTTTTTTTAAAAAACAGTCTAAAAGTTAAAAAAGACAAAAAAAATGATAACACAATTTTGCTGAAAATGTGAAATACTATTGTAGCTTCCCCCTGTCACTTTCTGCACATTCAGAACATGGTGTTTGTTTACTGTAGAATACAAGATTTCAAAACTCTGCAGTACTCCACTAGTAGAATGCCTATCTTACTCTGCCCCACTCCCCCAACACACACACACACACACACACACACACACTTGGAGTGGTAACATGGAATACATGAGTTCAAAATTCAGCAGAATCCCACTGGAACACACACACATACAAACACACACACACGCAGGCAAGCAAGCATCAATTGAAGCCAGGGTAAGCTACAAGGAATCCCATGGCAAATTGGTAAGGATGGGGGGGATTTCTCATGGTCATCAAGAAAACACCAGAAATAAAAACTCTGAATAGAACTTGATTTTTAAAATGTGTTTATGTGTGTAAGGAGAGGATCATGAGTGTAAAGAACATTAAATTGTTTATTAATTTTCTTTCATTTAAAAGAGTTTTAATTTTAGGGCCTAGTTGAAGGTTTTGATATACTCAATAAGAGAAGATGGCTTTCATGTTTCCTACCGGGTCATAATGTTGCACGCTTAATAGCGTATGACATTATGGCTAACCCAGTACAGCATAGTATGCTACCGCTACTGGTGCAATATTGTATATACTGCTGCACGTGGTATGGCACCAGTAGCGCTTTCCCAGGCAAAGAATAAGACCTCTGCTAGGAGCAGGTTCCATTGAGCAGCTGCTGTGGCTCACAGGACTCAGCCACAGCAGTAGGAACCCAGGTGATGTGTTTGGGACCGGGTTTGATTCCCAGTCCCAGAAACTTTTATTTTTTTTATGACTTGTGCACTTCTTGAGTTGGACACCCCCCCCGAGTTGAGAATCTTTAGTGGGGAGGGTTCGGGGGTGCAGCCCCCATAATGGTGGGTGTGGGGGCAGAGCTCCCCACAGAAAAAAGACATGCCTAATGGCAGAAATCATGTTGTATTGGCAGCACGATTTTGCAATGTGGCATAATGTCTTGTGACATTATGACCCCGTGCCTTCATGTTTGTGATGGCATTCAGGAATGAGTGAAATGGTTCATAAATTCTGTATGTGAGTTTTTCCAACCTGTGCAGTTGTGGAGAATTGATAGATATGGGTCTCAGAACTTGTTTAGCCAATCGTAAAGCAGGACATTTGTAACCCATTTTATGATACTATAGTAAATCCTCAGTGACAGGATAATAAAGCATATGGCACAGCAGGTGCATGTTATGGTTGAATAACACAATGCTTCAGGTGTGGAGTCACGAGGCAAAAACCAAGTGACCTCATCACCCAAGAAGTGACATTAGTCTACCTTTAATCACAGCCTCTAAAGTGCCTTATTTCTATTATAAAATGTCTCATTTAGCTGGTCTGGTGGTGTGGAGGGCTGAAGCATCATGCCTTACCTTCTGCCATGCCGGCGACCCATGTTCGAGGTGTGAGGGGGTTGCAGGGGGTCATCTGGGAATGGAGAGGATCAGCCATCTACAGGACAGCTCTCCACTCACAGGGAGGGAGGTAAGTGGAGACTAGAGTTTGAGTGACACCTAGTGGTGGCTGAGTGCTGGTCCCGTACCAATGGTGGGCAGAGGGGGAGCAGCGGGACGGCATGCTGTGGGTGGATGCACACATAGCTGGGCCATTGCTCACACTGCACGCTCCTCCTCTGAGGGGGGAAAAACAGAGGAGAAAATATGGTTTCGGACTCATCAGATGACTGCAGCCCCCACAGGCGCTGCACCTGATATATGTAGGCACCTCCCCAAACTGAATCCTGTCTTGGCAGGTTGAGGGATCCCCACTGTCCTGCCATGTAGGGTAAGCCAAGGAGGAAGAAGGGAGATGGTAAGTTCTGTGAGGTCAGGGGAAAGGGCTGGGGGTCCGACAGGAACGTGGGGTGACCGGGACACTGGATAAACAAATGAACAAATAAATAAAATGGCTCATTTTCTTTGTTAGCAGTAAAAAGAAAAAAGTATTTAAAAACATTTTTTTGGATCATTTTTATGTATGCTTGCGCGTGCAGTGCACAAGAAACATATTGAGGTTACTAGAGCATTGCATAGATGTGACAGTTTTGTGGCCAATGCAGGGGACTCTTTAATGGGCGCGTCCCTCAACCACCAATCAACAGGGAAGCTGCTGATTATGGCAGTTTCAGAGTGAGCACCTCACTTGAAAGAAATCTGCCACTCCAGTCAGGGACAGTTTTAATCATTCCAATGGCAGATAACTCCCCCCCTTCCCGGCAACCAGGCACATTCCAGCCATACACATTACAGTGCACAGTAATGTGCATGGCTGGAGTTATGAGCAACTCATTTGCTCAGTGTGCGTTTCCTGGTGAAACATATTAATAAATAAATAAATAAATAAGCCACACCATGACTTTGCATAATTGGCAGCTCCTACTGCCCACCACACACTCGCCCCAAAGCCGACATTGGGGTGCCAAATCCACATGTTGGCATGTATCCTCCCTCCCCCCCATTAATGTGGCACACTGGGAGCCCACCCCTGTGTGCCAAACTAATTATATTTCTGACACAGGAATGCCCACTCCCGGTGTTGGATGTCTCCCCCCCCCCCCAAGTCAGACATATGTTTTACTGACACCGGGGTACCCAATCCCTGTGTCGGCATGCCCACCCACCTCAACTATTGTGCCACACTGGAAGTCCACTCCAGTGTGCCAAAGAAATTCTTTCTCTTTTTCCAACACCAGATGCCCACTCCCAGTGTTGGATGTGCCCCCAGATCCCCTTTTTTCAGCCAACCTCAGGGTGCCCAATCCCTGGGTTGCCACTGGCCCCCCTCTCCACTAGTCTGGCACACTGGGAGCCCACCCCAGTGTGCTGACATTTATTTTTCATATTATTTCACCTGTAAAAAAAAAAACGTCCCTCATGGTCTTTTTTTTTTTAAATCTAAAAAAAAAACAAGAAAATGGTCCCTCGTCATCCTCACTGCCCCTCCCCCATCCTGACACACCCTCTGCATACCCCACCTCCATACACCCCCCTCACCCATGCTTACTTCTGGATGTCCGGCACTGCGATCTTCTGTGGACTGGGAACACGTCTGCACTCTTCAAAAGCTGACCGCAAACTGAAGAAAATCACGGTAAGCCCTATAAAGGCAATCAATGGGGGGGGGGGGATTCAACTTAGGTTGATATCTCAGCCATTATTTGGGTGTTTTGGTCTCAAATTTTCAACATGGGGTTCTTGGGACCCCACTTTATGAACACTGGCACTGTCATTTTGTTTCTCGGTCCTGAAATGTGATTTTATGCTTGCTGTGCAGAATCACCTGTCTGGACCAATTAATGAAAAGACAGTGCCACTGTTCATGAGGTGGGGTCCCAAAAAGCCCATGTTGCAAGTTTGGTGAAAAAACTCCAAAAAATGACTGCGTTACATGTGCGCATTGCACAGTTTGTATGCACACTTGTAACTTCACCAATTTTTAATGTTTACACTCCAAATTTCCAACATTGCCATTTTGTCCCACTTCCTTATGAACAGTACAGCTGTCATTTTTTGCATCCTGCCCAAAACGTGTTTTCACACCTGTAGCACAGAATAGTGCAGTCACTGTGTGAAATCAACTTTTGGGACAGATTAATGAAATCACAGTTCCACTGTTCATGAGGGGAGGTCCCAAAAATATCATGTTGAAAATTTGGCGATAAAAATTCCCAAAAATGACGGCGTTATCAGTGTGCGTTACACAATTTCTATGCATGCTCATAACTTCACCAATTTTTCATATTTTCACTCTAGATTTTCAACATTGCCATTTATTCACACCTCCTCATGAACAGTAGAGATGTCATTTTTCACATCCTGCCCAAAATGTCTTTTCGCACCTGTTGTGCCGAATGGCGCATGCACTGTGCAAAATCACCTTTTGGGATTAAGAATAGAAATGATAGCGCCACTGTTCATGAGGTGGGGTCCCAAAAAGCCCATGTTGAAAATCTGGAGTGAAAATACCAATAAACACCTGGGGCGTTAGGGTTTCCAACTGTAACTCCCCACCCTGTACAGATTGACAGGTGTCGGGAGTGTGGCTTGGGGTCGTTGGCTGTAATGCTCATGTCATTCAGCCCCCACCCTGTAGCCACTGACCAGCAATAAGGTGTGCCTTGGGGTCTTCAACACTAACGTTCACCCCATTCTCCTATACTGCACCCATCTCAGCTTATTTTCTTATGGAATGGGATGAATGTAAAGGCCAAAGACCCCAAGGCACACTGTAACATCTGTTAGTGTCTGCAGGGTGGGGTGAGGTGGAATGGCATGAGTGTTATGGCCAACAACCCAAAGGCACACCCCAATGCCTGTCAGTCTCTGCAGGGTGGGGGTGGGCATTGGCATTAGTTCAATACTTCACTGCCATACCTATTATGCATCTCTCTAACTCCTGCAGTACCAATGTCAATACCAGCAAGCAAACATTCAGCATTGACAAATGCTTGTTAATGAATAGGTACTGTACATGTTGTAGGAGGTAGTGCAGAGTTTTTTTATCAGTAGAGGCACTTTTTTATATTTTAGTTGGGGTTTCTGGTCCAACACACACACACACACACACACACACACACACATATACACCTTCACCCACTTAAAGCAATCATTAGGGAAGACGGTAAGTTGATAGCTATTAATACTGGTAGATAGTGTTAGGAAACTGGGCAAATTGCATGAAGTGCAGGGCAAGCATACAATGAGTTAGACCCTGGAGTCAGTTGAAAAACCAATTATGACTGACTTACCACACATTATGACTGATTTTTTCAACTAGTTTGAAATTTATGACTTCAACTAACTAAAGAAAATGTAACCAATTTTTTCAACTTTCACCATCACTGCATTTTATTTACGTACTAATTTGAAGTACTGTTTGAGTGCTATTAGTGACAAAACTTTACAGCACATTCATTTACTTAGTGTATATACTAGTATAGAACAAGATACAGGTTAGAACTATTTGGAAATAACTACATCCACTTTTGACAAAGACGACCAGGCATTCAAACAGAATTTTGCAATTGCAATAATAAAAGCCATTAATGACTTAAGACATGTACTATTATTTTGCCCCCTTTAAGAGAAAGCCAGGAAACATTGCTTGGGTCCAATGCTACAGAACCTCAGTTTATTTTTTTATTATTTTTCTCACTGTTGTTTTGGTTTGGCATTGCTTGCTTGCCTTATATACCTCGTGAGCATACTTGTCATGTACCCTCACACTCCCTAGCCCCAAAGCCACATAAACAGCCTTAGGCCCTGAAGTGGGAGGATGCTTCTGTATACCCCCAAAGCCATGTACAGCCTTAAAGCCTGGTGATGGAATCATGCTACAGTACACCCCTGAAGCCACATATCATGAACAGCCTTAGACCATGGTGTGGGAGTGGGATGCTGATGTACACCCCAAAGCCACATTAGCAGCCTTGAATCAGTTGAAGGGTGCTAATGTACACCCCCAGGCCCAAAGCCACATAAGCAGCCTTCTGCAGCCTTGTATCAGTTGTGGCATGCTGCAGTACAACTCCACATACACATAACCAGGCTTTTATCCAGGATGCTGCAGAAGCCAATAAACCTCCAAAGCAACAGAACATAACCAGCCTTAGAGCTGTGAGATGCTGCAGTACACAACTAAAGCCTCATAACCAGCCTAGTATCCAGCATGGGAATGATGTTGCACTGCATATAAACACAGAAATTGTCAGCAGATAAGGACTGCTACGCACATCCAGTCTGCCCGTAAGCTTTACTGTATCCTCTGGCCCTATCTGGCCAGCAGATCCCCTTCCCCTTCTTCCCACCTCTAAGGATCCAGTTGTGCATGTCCCAGACATGTATAGAAACATAGAAATTGTTGGCAGATAAGGACCGCTAAGTTCTGCAGCACTAGTACACCCCTGAGGCTACATAACCAAACAATGGTGTTTGAGTAATACACCCCTTCAAGTTCAAAATTCAAAACATAAACAGCATTAGACCTTTCTGTAAGTGGACGCATCATGCTACACCCCACACTGAAACCACAGAAACAGCAGCGTTACACCCAGGTGTGGGATACTGCAGTAAACTATGATACTCCTGCCCTGCATCAGTGAATCACCATAATCTCACTTTCCTTTTGTACATACATGCCACCAAGTCCAAGACTCATACACTGTCCAGATGACTCCAGCTGAGCTGCAGCAGTGCAGGGCAGGCCAGGCTAGCATAGCCCAGTGAGCCAAGGCATGCCTACTTGAGCTGTTCTTAAGGCAAGTAATATGGCAATCTGGATAATTGTTGTACTGTAGAATATAAATAATAGTTGTGCAAGAAATAAAACTACAGTTCCCATGTTGGGATTCTGCAGTCCATGTCAGGCTTAAACCACCTGCCTTACCTCAGCAAGTTGCCCACTCCCCCCAATAAAAAGAACACAACAGCTAAATGGCTGAAATTTAAATCAAATCCCTTATGTGCTGCCAAACAGTCCTACTGCTTCTTTTCTTTTAAATATATGCATTGGTAATCCTGCACTGCCTGAGCCCTGGGCAGAAATCCAATTTAGTCTCTCAGTTCAAAATATTAAGAACAATAACACCATCATACATCAGCTCAGCATTAATTTATTAAAGTATTTTACTTAGTTTTGACACTTACAGTACCAGTCATTATCTCACAAGATTAAAAAGGGACCAATGTAGCTGCTGTTGAGCAGTCTCCTCATTCTGCTGCTGCTTGCATGCGATTTTTTTCTTTTGCACTGCTGTGTGTGCTGATCTGATAGACTCCTGCCAGGCCTAGCAGTTGCAGGGCCTGCACCTGCTGCCTGACTCCACTCGAGTTGTCAATGACTCAAACACATTCCCTTCCCTCCCTTCTGAGTCCTAGGCCTAGTAGGCCAGCGCAGCCCACCACACACTAAGGCACTTACTTACTGCACTAGTTAGGCCTGGGGGACATCACAGTACTGTAATTATCATGCTCCCACCAGAGTGCCCAAATGCCATTTCTCACTCAGACTCGACTCTGTCGCTGATTGTTCACTCCTCCAGAGTTAGTCACTGTGCCACACTGCCACTGGCCACAAAGTCTGGCTGGCCAAATGACCTGGCTGCACATCCTCCTCACACCACTGTCTGCACCCTGCCCGCCCACCATGGTGCACAGCCACACACTCAGCACACCTCTCAGGCTCACTGCTCCATGGTCTGCTACTCCACGGCTCATGCCACAGCTCTCTCTACCTACTCCTCGTTGGACCAGCGGGCCCAGTCACTCTCTCTCTCTCTCTCTCTCTCTCTCTCTCTCTCTCCTCTGGTCTCTCAGATGGTGGTGGGTCTCCTGAATGTCCCTCTAGGCCTCTGAGCTCTAACCTTGGCTTACTTTCTCTATCCTTAACTGGTGTCATCGATGACTGACTCATTGCCCTTGCCCTGGCCAACCTTGTGCTTGTTGTGACAGTCACTCCCCTCCCACTGTGTGTGAAGACACCAGACAAAACAGTCAGTCTGATTCTTCACTGACACTGCCCTTAGGTGCTTAAAACATTTAAATAAATTTTAACATGACTGCACTTTTCTCGTCAACTTACTTAATGTGACGCTGCCTGCTTCCTAGCTGAATGGACACCCGCTTGCCTCATGTATTCACAGACAGCATGCAGTTTGCGCAAAACTTCTGGCTCCTCCTCCCCCTCTCTCTCTCTCTCTCTCTCTCTCTTTCTCTCTCTCTCTCATTGGTGGATGGTTGGTGCCGAGGAGCTTGGGTTACATAATTTGCTGAGAAGCTGAGGTGATGTCCCAGACACATTCTGAGTGTTAGGCTATCAAGTTTATTTGTGACAGAATCATCAACTTAATGTAAATACAACTGCTCTCAATTGTGGCTGCAATTCAGGGCATTTTCAACTGATTGCAACTGCCATAAATTGCAGCTCATGATTCCGACTGACAATGGCAGCTCCGGGGTCTACAATGAGTGGGGTTTAGGACTGAGATGGTGGTTGTGAATGGGAGTTGTAATAATTAAAAAAAAAAGAATACTTATTTTCCGTGGTAGGAGACACTGCTAAATTAAATAACTAGATTTGGGCCAAACCCATGCAGTAAAAGGAATTCATCACCCAAGTGATACTGTACCTGAAAAGAGAAACAGGAACAAAAGATGGTTTGAAATACACTGTTTATCTTTCCCAGGCCAAAAAGTAAAAACTGAAAATAAATACTTACTTTTGCTGGTAGTTCATAAAGCGATACTCAAAGATCATCATTCAGATCTGGGCCACAAAGAGGCATTATCATTTCATGCAAAAACATCTAGAATTTCAGGTCAGTACAGTTAATCAGGATAAGTGTTGTGGCATCAGACCTGTGCAGCACTGAAGCAGCTTATTAATTCAGGGAGCCCATCTCATTTTTTTCCCCCAGTTGTTTACCCAGGAGAGACACACTAAGCTGAAAGCTTGTTTGCAGGTACGACCTGGGAGCACAGGTAAGTTAAATGACTTGCTCAGGGTTACACAGTATGCAAGTGGGAGCTGTGGGATTCAAACCCAAGTCTCCAGACTTGCAGTTCAGCGCCTTAAACTACTGCACTATACTGCCTCCCTCCATTTCATTTCCTCATGTGAAAATGTCCAGGCAGGAGAATTTATTCAACTGAGAATTTGGGGGCACTAAAGGTTATCCCCTAAAGTGCATGACAAGGGGCCGGCCCAGTGGCACTGAGGGTTGAGGCTCTGGATGCCACACCTTGCACTACGCTGGCGACCCGGATTCGGGAATGGACTTGGGTCGCCTGGGGTCGGCAGGGGGAAGGACGATCGATTGTCCCCACGGATGCATTCCTCCTTCGGGGAGGGATACCAGGGGTGTTTAATGCACCTGACACCCGGGAGAGCCGGTGGAAGCAGCGACTCTCAGGGCAATGGCAGCTTCCATTGGGGGGAGCAGGGGAGGGGAGGACGCCATCTGGCACTTGGCAGGCGTGCGTTAGCACGTTCCACCTGAGCCGGTGTCCTCAGCGGGATGGAGGGGAGGGACAGAAAAATGGAAAAAACCCTGCGGCATTCCGGATGACGGCCGCTCCAGCCACCCAGTCTGCAATCACGGGCAGACCCCGCTGTGCAAGGTGCTCCATGGAGGGAAGAGGCAGGTAGGAGTCACCAGAGAGGCACTCTAGGAGCAGACTCAGTGAGGGACTGGAGGGCATTGAGCTAGCCTGAAGGAGAGGATTGGCGAGGGCAACCAGAAGGGGATAAAAAGAGATTTCAAAAAAAAAAAGTGCATGACAAGAACTGTGTTAGTGGGACTGACACACAGTGTGGCACCATGTAGCAACAGGGAGAAGCATGGCTTATTTTTTCCACTCAGCAAGAACAAATTATTGCAGGACAGATTTTCAGTATATTGTATGTCTTTCACCATTTTCCCGAAAGCACATCATAACTGTGTTGTATGGCTGACATGCAGTGTGGCACCATGTAGAAGCATGCACTAGACTGATGTACTTATTCTGGCAGTTGAGAAAAATTCTGGGAGAACAGAATACAGTATATTTATACAGTATATGGTTAGTGCTTACTGGGTATGGAAAACAAAGGTTTTCAAAATCTTGTTGTAGGACCATTCAAAGGTCAAGGAAGTTGTTGTACTATCTTCCTGTTGTCACATCGATCGTATAACTTTCCCCCCTTGAGCTCCTACCTGATTGGTGGAAACAGCAGTGATTCAATAAATACACTCTAAAATGGTGGACTCACTTAGCGAGTGGCTGGCAAGCAGACAGTTTGGACACAGACTGCCGTAGTCGGCTCTATGTGTCCAAACTATCAAGTTGCAGTTTTTTTTTCTCCAAAATCTCTGGCACAGTTAAGGAGAAAAACAGAGCCTGACCACAGATAGGAGTACCAGTATATTTGGGGATGTTACTGGAGCAGAGCATGACTGCAGTGACATGGACCGGTATCTTTGAGGACAGGACTGAAGTGAGGACTAGTGCAGGAGAATGAACACAAGGTATGAACCTTGTGTCCATTGTGGGGAACCATATACTATTAAAAATAGTGGATGGGTGACCATCCACAACTAAGTCTGTGTTTCCATCTCGTGGGTTGATGATGCCATAGAGACCCCTCAAGCTTCGCTCTTGAAGTCTCTATGACATCATCAGCTCCCTCGATGGAAACACAGCTGTGTTGTGGATGGTCACCCATTCATCATTCTGTATGTTGTGCTTTTCACACCATTTTGCCCAAACTGCATTACAAGAACTGAGTTGATGGGACTGACACAAAGTGCAAGCCCATGTAACAGCATGCAGAAGACTGACATACTTATTCTGGTAGGTGAGAAAAATTCCTCTAGCATACATTTATGTATATTGTGCTTTTTACACTTTTTACCCCAAAGTTCATTACAAGAAATGTGGCTGGTGAAGTGACACACAGTGCAGAACTACATAGCAGTAGCTGCAGTAGTACATTACCAACATTCAAACTTCAAACTTTATTGTATTTCAAATTGAGATTAAGTTATCTCATTTGCAATTGAATCCACATTTAACATAACAGCGCATAAACAGACATACATACATAATTTCAGTTTCAATATAATATTGATTAATTTAAGTTATACACAAACCCAAATATCAATAATTTATCCATAACAATTACAGTGTTTGCTATATAAAGTCATTAAAAAATATTTAAAATGATTAAATGGTAGCAATACTGTGCATTTCCACCTTTTGGATATTTGTTCCCAAGTTTTAGGCATTAAATTTGAGATTATTTTATCACCAAATTTTGTTCTGGTTCTAGATCTAATAAAACCTTTCCGGACAGAAGATCTTAAATTATATTGACTCTGTATTCTTACTTGCAATATATTTAACAAAAAAATAGGCAATGACCGTTGTACAAACTTATACACAAGTAAATTCCAATGATAATCTTTCCTATCAAATAATGAAAGGAGACCCAAATTTTGATACAACAATCAGTTCTAAAAGGAAGATTTGTTATAAATCTCAACGCACTATTAAAGAGAACATCCAAGGAACACAGCAAAGATTTTTTTGCATTTTTGTAAATTATATCACCATAATCTAATATTGGTAAAAATAAGGCAGAAACCAATAGTTTCTGAATCTTTAAACTAAGGAGAGTTCTATCCGTATAAAAGAAACTCAGAAGTCTCTTCAGTCTCATTGACATAGACATTATATGCAATTCAAAAGTCAAATTTTTATCTAGTATAACTCCTAAATATTTATAGGAGTTTACTCTTTCTATGTCAATTGCTGATAAAGATCTAAGCTCCTTTATAGTTGAATCTTTAAAATCTTTTCTACCAAACATCATCTACTGTGTTTTTTTCTCATTCAGAAGCAATCTCAAATTAACAAGTTCCCTCTGTATTTTATTAAAATCTTGTTGCAAAACAACCATTGCCATATCCACATCATCACTCATGGTGTACAAAATTGTATCATCCACATAAAGTTGTGTACAAGTTTTAGGTGAACAATAATTTGGTAAATCATTTATATATAATAGAAAAATGAGGGGGCCAAGCACAGACCCTTGGGGTACCCCATTTAATAGGGTAGCTGATGTTGAACACATACCTCCTATTTTAATAGATTGTAATCTCCCAATCAAATAACTATGACACCAGCCTAATGCTGGAATACCTAATCCAACATTTTTTAACATTCAGTCATTTCTTGTTCTGGTGAAAATTTCAAGTAAGAAATTTATATATTGTGCGTAAACACTGGTGTTGATTTGTCTAATGTGCTTCACAAATACTGTCCAAGTGGGTGACATGAAGAGTGCAGCAGTAGATACTGTACAACCATTTAACAATTTCTTCTTGGGAGAAGTTTTCAGGAAGTAAGAAATGGAATAGGATAGAGTGAAACAGTAAAAGAGAAAGACAGGACAACAGTTTCAAATTGCTGGAGATTTTTAACAAATTTTTGGCAATTTTTAAAAATTTTATATTTTTTGGGGGGTGTAAAAACAGGGGAAGAAATACTAAGAGGAGACAGGAAGGAGTATATGATAGTTGGAGAAAAGAAAATGGTGTAAAAGAACGTCAGCATCACTGGCACCTTCATCACTGACAAGAACCATGGAGGATCTTTCAAAATTGTGGGAGGAGATGGGGACCTCCGCCACAGGGTTTGCTCAATGGAAAAACTCATGAACAAATTACTGGAGAACCAAGAGTTTCTGACTGGCAGAATGAATGAGCTCTGTTGTGATGGTGCAAGTGTTGCTCCATCTGGCAGAGGCCATGAATAAAATCTTTCAACTGTTACTCCAGCCTTCCTTTCTCTGTCCTTTTGTCTCCAATCTTCATTCCTTCTTCTTTCTCACCCCTTTTCTGGTAGAGACATTGAAATTCAGCTGCAATCTCTTTGGGGGCTATCTTCATGGAGCCATCAATGGAAGAACATATACCTGGAATCAACCTAGAGGCCTCAACTTTCTGAAGACATAGAGCTAACAAGCGACCAGCCCTATTGGCCTGATCAGCATATCTAGCATGAGTTTTTAAGATGGCATACTCAGCCCTTTCTTGTAAAAGATCCTCATACTTATTTCTCAGAATTGTCAACTCCTGCTGAATAGAGCTAGCAGAGGTATGGGAGAGGTGCTTCTCCAAGGACCTGATACTGTACGTGAAAGCAAGTCTGCCACCAACTGTTTCTGCTCTTTTTCCTGGTTGAGGCCAGTCAGATGAACTCACCATGAAGGAAACACTTCAAGGAACTTCATTCTATGTCCAGCTTCCCAGTAGAGCCTTTATTATGGGAGATAAAATGAGCAACCTGTTCCTTGACAATACAATCATCTTTCAGGAGCTGATTGTTTAGTTTCCATAGTGTCTCCTTCGTGTGGTTGGACATCAAGGCAATCTTACTCCAGACCAATTAATGATTTGATATCAACCTGGGAGGCCATCGCACTGTCAAGCAGCCCCCCCAACAGAGAACAGCTGACAAGGTGGTAATCTATCCATGATGAGAATCCATGCACAGTGGAGTAAAAAGTGTACTCCTGCTGCTGGGGGTACAACACCTGCCATGGATCACAGAGCCCAAGGTTTCACTATTTCCTGTAGGGAACACTGAGCAGGGGACAAACCTGGCTGAGGTCTACCACCTCTGTCAAGGTCAAGAGAAAAGGGGACATTCCAGTCAACACCCAGAATTATAGGGAGTGGGAGAAAGGGGGCAAGCAGCATGGCCAACTCAGTAAAGAAGGAGGGAGTATTGGAGTTGGGACCATAGACACATCCCAGCAGCATATTGGTGCAGTCCAGAGTACTATGAAGAAAATGATGCCTTCCATGAAGATCACCCACACATTGTTTACACATGAATGGTACCCTCTTAGAAAAAAGGACCTCACCCCCTCTACTGTTCATGCTATCTCCTGCAGTGAATGCTTAGCCAATGTTTTGATGTCTAAGTAAGGAACCCTCAGTTTCAAGAAGGTGTGTCTTTTGTAAGAATATAACATCACAAATACAGTGTTGCAGATGTTTAAGGATGCTATATCACTTAGTCTTGGAGCAGGTGCCTTTCACATTCCAAGTAGCAAAAGTTAAGAAATTAGCCATTTCCAAGCAGCTAGTGCATTACTATATGAGTAACTATGCATATCAGAGAAGATAAACCACCAACACCCTTGGACTAGTGCTCTACCAGCCCTCCCCCTAACCCCACTAACATCTCAATAACGTCAAACCCAAAGAGCAGTAACTGATACCTAACCCCAACCAACTTCAGTAAGGGAGGAGAGGAGTGCCAAAGCCACCCAACCAAAGAGTGAGAGTCCACAAAAGAGGGACTGACTAGTAACCAGGAAGAGCTCCCTACATAAATCATATAAACAGGTCCCCAACCACCCTCCCTTGAAGAAGACAAAAAAAAAAGCAACTGGCCCATGGTGAACCTAAACTGACAGTCTCCACATCCCCGACCCCCACCACGAACAAAAACTTAGAGTGCAGCTGCTACTTATAAAGCCTAGCAGGGAAGTCAGCAATTAAGTGAACCTATAATAGCATATACCCCGTAGATGAACTATGAAAAGAAAACGGGCTACTTAAAATGACCATGTCCATTGGCTAAGGTACCCATGTTGTACAAAAAGACCCCATTCCTCAGCGAAAAAGAAGCCCTTTACTCGAAGGAAAATTAAGGCAGCTTATAAAAATAAGGGTACTCCTGCCCCTAAAATCATGTAAAAGAAAAAAAAGAAAAATAACACTGAACACCAAGCCCACTCCAGGACGGCACTGTGATGGATAACGGAAGGGGACAAATAGCCGGGAGAAGAGTAAAACATGCAAGCAATATTCACATGTTAAATCTTTTCCGGCTGCACTCAGGATTCTAAACCAAAGCAGGATAACACTCTGGGCCACAAATCAGCTGCAAGGCAAAAAAAAAAAAAAAAACACCAAGCTGCATATGTCGAGTCTAAGGGATATCCTGGAGAAGGCAGGGGTCTGCTGGTTTGCAAGTACAAGAGGTCTTCAGCATCCAGATAGGTAAACAAGAGGAGGGCACAATGAAATAATATATGAGATATAAAGCCTGTGGGGTTACTAAAGCGTAAACCCCCCAACAGCAGTACATTTCAAAGAGAAAACATGTCCAAGGGCACAGTCTCTATCCCAATGTAAAGTACGACTCGACACGACCTGGGAGAAGAGGATAGTAAAACCAGGTATGACCAAATAAGTATATGCCAGAACTGTCCAGGCATAACCAAATTAGAGTGGACAAGATAAGGGAGGTGCAGAGAGTTCAGACAAAGCCCAGAGTTTGAAGAGAAGGGAATTCTGGAGGTCAGGGGTTAGAGGCAACAGACTTCTAGGAAAACATGAAGTGAACTTACAAGCTCAAATGGGCAGACTGGGTGGGCCATAGACCCCATCTGCTGACAGTGTCTATGTATCTATGTAGAAATACATTCAAGTTAGAACAATGTCTAGAGTTTGAAAGAAGCTGTCGTTTGCACCGTGCAGCTTAGATCAAATCAAAATGCTGCCCCGAGTCTCAGGTCCGAGTCCAGGGAAGAACATCAAATGATGCACACTACATTGGCTCCAGATAGCCAGAAAAACAAAGAAAGACCATGAGAAATAAGATCCCAAGCCACCTAGACACTCCATGTGAGATCATCTCATGAGTCTCCATCAACGGTATTTGAAGAGCTCCAGCAATAATGACTTCATGGGATTTATGACGCCATATTGACAATTTCTTGTCAACCAACTTTTCCCTGACACCACTACATCGACCACAATTGCGGTCGGCATGGTGCCACAGAGTTAAAAGGTCTTGTTTTGTGGAAGGCTACACTCCCCGTACCCCCTGTACCCCCCCACATATGATTATCAACTCCAAGACGGAGCTGATCGGAGCTGATTAGGGGATGGGGTGCAGGACCTTAGTAAAGGGTGCCAGGGTCCCAGGCAAACTTTACAGTGACATGGTGATGTTGTCTGCATCAACCATGTTGCTGTAAAGTTGTCACTGTAGTGACGGTATACCACTTCAAGCTACCTGAGTTGGGTCCACAGTAGAAAAGGATTTCCAGGAGCCTTGGATCAAAACATGCAGCATAGCAGGGTAGACCATCCGGAATTTGAGGCCAGCAGCAATTATCTTACTGACCACTGGGTGAAATGCAGTCCTCCACTGCACACCAAAGTAAATCCTGCGTATCCTTAAATGAGCTCTCTCCCTGGTAATGCCTTGGATGTCTTGAAGTTTAAGGAGCATATGCTGCCACTCCAAAAAGTTCAGGAATTGCAGAATCAAAGGCCGGGGAGAAGAGCCCTGTGGTGGAGCCGGGTGCAGGGAGTAGTGAGCGAGCTCTATAATATATGAGGTGCCATAAGGAGAAGAACAAGCAATTTTATCCAGCAACTTCTGAGTGAAGAGGAGATGGGCAGAGCCCTTAGTCTTTTCAGGGAGACCCATAATTACCAGATTGTTCCAATGGCTCTGAACCTCTAAATCCTCCAACTTGGCCTCTAGCTGCACATGTTTCCTTCGAAAAAATCCACCAGCTCAGGGTCAAGTTTGTCTCTCCGTTGTTCCACTGAAATTAAACGGACATCATTGTCTTTAACAGTCTTTTGCAGTTCTTCCACCAATGTCCAGAGTGCCTTCAGTTCCAGAGTGAGCTCTTTAAGTTCATTCTTGAAGAGCAGAAACCCAGCCAAAAAATGCTCCTCAGGCAGTGGGGCTGGGCCCGGGGTAGGATTAGAAGGTGTCCCAGCAGCAGTTTGGTACACTTACTGCTCTTATCTGATGTTGTAGGCTGGGTATGGTGTGGTGGAGTTTTCTGCATTTCTGTATCGATCTTTCACAATGAAATTGAAATGGCACACTCCCAGAAGGTACAACAACTGAACTGACTGCTTGAAAACAAAAAATGGGCTGAATATTCGACAAATAATGTTTTTTTTAGTGTGGGAAAGCAGGAGCACTGCTAAAGAGCTGTTACCCGGCTCATTGCATCATGTGACCCCCATGGGGAGGTTGTTCCAAGCATCCACCACCCTCTCTGTGGAAAAAATACTTCTTCACATTACTCCTGAGTCTTCCTCCCTCCAACTTCATCTCATGTCCCCTAGTTCTTGTCCATCTTCTTTTCTGAAAGATGCTACCCTCCTGTACCCTGTTGATCCCTTGAAGGTATTTATACATCTCTATCATGTTCCCCCTCTCTCTTTGCATCTCTAGAGAATATATATTGAGGTCTTTCAGCCTCTCCTCATACAGTATGACTTCTGGTGCAGTACCTGTACTATTTTTGTAGCCCTTCTTTGGACTGCTTCCACTCTGTCTATGTCCTTCCTAAGATGTGACCTCCAAAACTGGACACTGTACTCTAGATGAGGTCTTACTAATGATCTGTATAGTGGCATCACCATCTTCTTTTTTCTGCTTGTGGTGCCTCTTCCTATGCACTCCAACATGCTGCTGGCTCTTCTAACTGCCTTCTCACACTGTCTGCCCACCTTTAGGTCCTCAAATATAATTATTCCTAGATCCCTCTCCTGTTTGGTGGTGGACAGTACCCCCCACTGAGTACTTCTGTCTCGGGTTCCTGTGAACCTAAGTGCATAATTTTGCACTTCTTTGCATTGAATCTCAACTGCCATACATTTGACCACTCCTCCAGCTTGCCAGATCCCTTCTCATTTTTTTCACCCCCCCTTGTGTCTGCCCTATTGCAGATGTTTGTGTCATCTGCATTGAGTCACATCTTCCCCTCAATCCCCTCTGCAATGTTGCTTATGAAGACATTGAAGAGGACTGGGCCTAGCACTGGTAACTGAGGCACCCCACTGGTCACCTCCCTTTCTACAGACAACTCCATTCACTGCCACTTTTTGTGTGCTACCACTCAGTCAATTTCTAACCCAGTTCACCACCTTGAATCTGACTCCCAGGCTACTCAATTTGTTTATTAGCCTTTTATGCAGGACGGTATTGACGGCCTTGCTAAAATCCACATAGGCAACATCTACCGCCCCTCTCTGATCAATCTCCCTTGCCACCCAGTTGAAGAAATCTATCAGATTTGTTTGGAAAGACCTGCCTTCCGTGAAGCCATGCTATCTCAGATCCTGCTGTCCACTGGATTCAAGGTATGTCACAATCCTTTCCTTGAGTAATTATTCCATCAAGCATCCACCACACACTCTGTGAAAAAAATACCTCCTCACATTACCCCTTGTTCTTCCTCCCTTCAACTTCATCTGATGTCTCCTAGTTCTTGTCAATCTTCTTTTCTGAAAGATGCTACCCTCCTGTACCTTATTGATCCCTTTAAGGCATTTATACATCTGTATCAAGCTCCCTCTTTCGTTGCATCTATAGAGAGAATACATATGGAGGTCTTTCAGCCTCCCCTCATATGACTTCTGGTGCAGCCCCTGTACCATTTTTGTAGCCCTTCTTTGGACTGCCTCTGTTCTGTATACGTCCTTCCTGAGATGCGGCCTCCAAAACTGGTCACTGTACTCCAGATGAGGGCTCACTAATGATCTGTTCAGTGGCATCACCACCTAATTTTTTCTGCTTGTGATGCTTCTCCCTATGCACCCCAACATCCCACTGGCCTTCTAACTGCCTTCTCAAACTGTCCAGCCACTTTTAGTTACTCAGGTATAATTATTCCTAGATCTCACTCCTGTTTGGTGGCTGACAGTACCCCCCCCCCCAATGTGTACTCCTCTCTCGAGTTCCTGTGACCTAAGTGCATAATTTTGCACTTCTTTGCATTGGATCTCAGCTGCCATACATTTGACCAATCCTCCAGCTTGCCCAAGTTTTGTCTCATTCTTTCCCCCTCCCTACTCCCTAGTGTGTCTACCCTATTGCAGATCTTTGTGTCATCTACAAAAAGTAATTCCTTCCCCTCATGTCCTTCTGCAATGTTCCTTATGAAGACATTAAAGAGGACTGGGCCTAGCACAGATCACTGAGGCACCCTGCTGATCACTTCCCTTTCTACGGACTGAACTCCATTCACTACCACTTCTTGTGTCCTACTGCTCAGCCAATTTCAAACCCAGCTAACCACCCCAATCTGACTTTCAGGCTTTATGTGGGACAGTATCGAAGGCCTTGCTAAAGTTCAGATAGGCCACATCTACTGCCCCTCTCTTTTCAATCTCCCTTGTCACCCAATCAATGAAATCTATCAGGTTTGTTTGGCAAGACCTGCCTGCCCTGAAACCAAGGTGTCTCAGATCCTGCTGTCCATTGGATTCGAGGTATGTCACAATGCTTTCCTTTAGTAATTATTCTATCAATTAACCTATCTCTAAGGTAAGGCTGACTGGCCTATAGTTACCAGCCTCTTCCTTGCTCCCACTCTTATGTAGAGGGACAACATTTGCCCTCTTCCAATCTGCTGGAACCACATTAGTTTCTAATGAGTTGTTGAACAAGGCTGTCAGTGGTCCAACTAGCTCCTTTCTTAGTTCCTTTAGATGTCTGGGATGTATTCCATCTGTCCCCATTACTTTATCTATTTTCATTTTTTCTAATTCCTTTAGGACTTCCACTACTGTGAATGGACTGGTATCTACACTCCTCCCCATGGTATTCCTTACACCTATCTGTGGTCCCTCCCTGTACCCTTCTACAGTGAACACTGAACAAAAATATTTGTTCAGAATTTCTGCTCTTTCCTGGTCCTCTTCTGCTGACCCCTTCCCTTCCCTTTTTACTCTCACAATCCCAGACCTGTTTTTTCTCTTCTCTTTAATGTATCTAAAAAAGGTTTTGTCTCCTTTTTTAATTGTCTTGTCTATTCTTTCCTCTACCTGTACCTTGGCCTTTCTGACTGCTTTTCCTACCTCCTTTAGCCTTTCCAGATACATTCCTCTATCCTTCTCCCTTTGTTTCTTTGTATTTTCTGAATGCTGTCTTTTTTCCCCTCACCCTCCTTGCCACCTCCTGTGATAACCAGAGTGGCCTTTTCTTCCTCTTGGTTTTCTTATTTGCCTTTAAGGCAAAGGCTTGTGGTTTCCATTATGGCTCCCTTAAGATGTGCCCATTGTTCCTCTACATCCCCTTTTCCTACTGTACCCCCTAGGACTTTCTTCAGACATACCTCCATCTTTGCAAACTCAGCCCTTCTGAAATCCATGATCTTTGCCTTTGTGTGGCCGGATTCCTCTACTGTCCTCATGTAAAACCATACGGTACTGTGATTGCTGGACCCTAGGTGACTCCCCACTTCTACATCCATCACCTTTTCTCCATTGGTGAGCATCAGGTCCTATAGTGCCCCCTCAAGAGCGTGTTCTACCACTAGCTGTCTGAGTCCCACCCCTTAAAGAGCTTCCAGGATGTTCCTGCTCCTTGCTGTGGCTGCAGTATGGGTGCTCCAATTGACATCTGGCAAATTGAAGTCTTCCATCAGCAATATCTCCCCTTTTGCTGCCATTTCATGGATTATTTCCACTAGCACATTTTACAATTCCTCCCCCTCTGCCAGAGGTCTGTAGATCACACCTACTAGAATGGTAGTACCATTCCTCATTTCCAGCATGACCTACAGTGCCTCCCCTAGCTCCCTTCTGCCCTGTACTTCTGTAGCTTTTATTTCCTCCCTAACACAGATAGCCACTCCTCCCCCTTTTTTTCCTTCACTATCTTTTTAGAACAGAGTGTACCCTGGCACAGCTATATCCCAGTCATGGCTCCCTGTGTACCATGTCTCGGTCATAGCAACAATGTCCAGGTCAGCCTCTGACATCAAGGCCATTAGGTCTGAGATTTTATTTGTCAGGCTGTGAGCATTCATGCACATGGCTTTCCATGGTCTGTCAGCCCTCTTTTTTAATTTTCCTCCCTTGACCTTATGTTTTACCTCGAGTTTCTTTCCAGTTTGCGTACTACCGAGTCCCACTTCCATCTGTGTTTTTTACCTCCCTTCATGTTCCTGCTAGTTCCTTTTTGCATTCTATGATTAATTCCTGTTTTGGGGGTGTAATGACTAAGTTCCTATCTCCTAGAGTGTATTTGATAAGGTCCTTTGCCTCCAGCTCCCCCTTCCCTAGTTTAAATGCCCAATGCACATGTCAAATTTTTGGCCCAGTGTTCTTTCTCCTTCCCTTGTTAGGTACTGTCCATCATACCTAAAGAACCTCCTCTCCCAGAAGCCTCCCCATGCACCAACGAAGTGGTAGCCTCTTTCTTGACATAAGCTCCATAACCACTCAATTAATTCTTCAGTTTCTTTACTCCTGATGTTCTCTGTGCTACTGCCCCTACTCCACAGAGGAAGGACTGTGGAGAAGGCCAGGGAGGTCATTTGAGTGGCCAGTCAGTCTTCTAGTTTAACTAGGTTTCATTTGGCTTCCTCTACCGACTGCCCTACCCGGTCATTTATCCCCAGGTGTACCAGGATCTTCAGGTCCTCCTCTTCTTTCTCCACTACCCTTCTGATGCAATTGGTGTCACATTTTGCTGAGGCCCCAGGAGGCATCTGACTAGCAACCTTTTACATCCGTAGTTGCTCAGTTGGGTCTCTACCCACCTGATCGTGGAGTCCCCAATGATGACTACTTTCCTGCTTCTTTCCTTCTTGTCCTTTATGTTGCCTTCACTGTTCTCCTTATCTGGTTTGCATCTTGGCCCTTTGACTGGTCTGTTGTCCTCTTTGACTTGGCTGAGATCCTTTTCTTCCATCAGTGGTGAAAAATAGTTTGCAGTTGGGACGGTCGTGGCATGGAGCAGGTTTAGTGGATCCATCCTGCTGAGTTTACTTCCTCCCTTTTGTACTATCTTCTACCCCCCTGGACCGGATCTTCTCTGTGAAGTGGACTTCTAGGGAGGAACTGATGTTGTGGAATATGAGGGTGAGGATTCCAATTTCTATTCCAACATAGCAGGTCCCACAGCTGAGATATCTCCTTCCATGCTGGATTAGTTGTGCCTTAGTTCATGTAGATTTCTGATGACAGGACAATGCCCCACTCTCCACAGAAGTCCTCTGGGTAAGAGAACTCTGCATCCATGGCAACTGTGGATATCTATACCATTTGGGTTTTTTTCTTTTTTTCTTTCTTTTCTTTTCTTCCCCTCTCTCTTTCTCTTTCCCCTCTTCCTTGGGGCTGTCTCTGCTCTAGGTTGTCCCTAATGTGTAAAGTAGTGTGTTTTTGTCTCCCTACTTTCCTACTGCCTCTGTGCCCTTACAGCTCCTGCCCTTCCTGTTCCAGGACAGGAAGTTCCTGAATTCCTCAGCAGTCTCCTTCTTCCTTGTTCAGAGTCAGACCTCCAACAGCTAGGTGGCGGAGGGAGAGCTACTTTTTTCCTTCAAAGATGGCTAGTCTTATGTTTCTCAGTGATCCATCCTTTCCTGATCCAAACAAGAAGTTCC
Organism: Neoceratodus forsteri; assembly: GCA_016271365.2. Classification (NCBI taxonomy): domain Eukaryota; kingdom Metazoa; phylum Chordata; order Ceratodontiformes; family Ceratodontidae; genus Neoceratodus; species Neoceratodus forsteri. Next base: position 1,027,499,846 of record CM057458.1, read on the forward strand.
TGTATTCAATCAAACCCGGCACCTATAAAAGTGGAACTGGCTAAGGGTGGGAGGGTGGAGGGAAGATGGGATGATGGGAGTGCAATACTGTCTAGTAGTAAGGTTCTAAATCCTTAGTCAACTGCTGTCTTGGCCTTGCTCTGGTAGCAAGATTCCTCTCTGCCAAAAGCTAACTTGGGAAGTTGAAATGCAGACAACTGGTTATACTTCTTCCTAAGCCACACTCTCCAATTTACAGTTCTCCTCCTTGCCTAGCTAACTGCAAAGATGATAACAGTTCTCTTTCCCCAACTTTGATAAGCACACTAACTCTTGTTTTTTGCTTTTTTTATCCTAATTGAAGGTCCCAATTTACCTTACAGACCTTCTTTTCTAGCAGTAAGGTTCTAGCTCCTTAGCCAGCTGCCTTCTTGGCCTTGCTCTGATAGCAAGATTTCTCTTTGCCAAAAGCTAACTATGCAGACAACTGGTTTACTTCTGCCTAAGCCACACACCCCAATTTACTGCTCTCCTCCTTACCTAGCTAACTGCAAAGATGATAACAGTCCACGTCCCCCGATGGAAGGCCCAATTTACCTTGCAGGCCCTCTCCTCTAGTAGTAAGGTTTTAGCTCCTTAGTCAACTGCTGTCTTGGCCTTACTCTGATAGGAAAATTCTTCTCTGCCAAAAGCTAATTAGGGAAGTTTGAATGCAGACACCTGGTTAACTTCTGCCTAAGCCACATGCCCTAATTTACAGCTCTCCTCTTTGCCTAGCTAACTACAAAGATGATAACAGTTCCCTTCCTCCAACTCAGACAAGCACACTAACTCTTGTTTTTTTGTTTTGTTTTTGTTTTTTTTTACCCTAATTGAAGGTCCTAATTTACCATGCAGATCCTCTTCTAGCTCCTTATCCAACTGCCTTCGTGGCCTTGCTCTGATAGCAAGATTTCTCTCTGTCAAAAGCTAACTAGGGAAGTTTAAATGCAGACACCCGGTTTACTTTTACCTACAGTAAGTCACACACCCCAATTTACAGCTCTCCTCCTCACCTAGCTAACTGTAAAGACGTGCAGTTCCCTTCCCCCAACTCAGACAAGCACACTAACTTTCTTTTGTTTTGTTTTTTTACCCTAATTGAAGGTCCCAATATACCTTGCAGACACCCTTCTTTAGTAGTAAGGTTCTAGCTCTTTGTCATCTGCCTTCTTGGCCTTGCTCTGATAGCAAGATTCTTCCTGTGGCAAAGGGAGTCTGCGCCAGCCTTGCACCACAAAATGGGCTAGGGGAGCATGGTAGTGGGCACTACCTGCAGGGGTGGGGAGTCACTATACCACCAGGAATATCATTTTTTGTTATATTATAACTTATGGGCAGATCAGGGCTGGGGGATGACCACTAGACCACCAGGGATGTAATTTATTTTAACATTACAACTTCCAGTGGATCGGGGCTTGGGGGTGGTGACACAGTGGAGCACAGCTGACAACCCTCCCAGAGGATGCCTAAGTACCGTTAGACCAGCTTTTGGATGGTCTAATAGTACTTTTACCTTTGTCCTCTGGGAGGGTTTCTGAATGCCACATTAGGGGATATGGCAGCCTGCATTTGCTGCAAGCCACCTAGATCCATGTCACAGCCTATTTTGTGGTGCAAGGTTGGCACAGACCCCCTTTGCTGTAGGCAGCCCGCATTTGACACAGGCTGCTTTATTGAATAGCTCCCAGCTGAATCTTTTGTTGCAAGGTGCCAGTTGCCTCAAATATCTTTGATGCAAGCACCTTAAATCCTTCTCAAGGCTTTGAAAATCCAGTTCCTTGGGTATGCTTTGAGGCATGAGGTAAAACCAGTTCCCTCCAATCATTCAAGAAGTCTGTATATTTCTGCATGAACAGAAATATTTTAGGGGTTGTTGTGCTTAAATAATGAGTCTTCCTTTATTGAAAAATCAATACATTTAGTGAAAAATCTGCAGTATGAGTTGCCGTGTCTGGTTTTGTGGAAATGTCTGGCTGTTTTGTGATGGTTCTCAGGAAACTGGATTTCTGGATTTTTTCAATCTGTTTTATAATTTTAGATAAATGTGAGCACTTTCCCTTGGTCAAAGCTTAAGAATGTGTAAAAGGGAATATGAACATTGTTTGTAATTGTTTTAATACACAGTAATTGGAAACTTGGAAATGTGTGAAATCGATTTAATACCCACGTATACTACTTCATGTGTTTGTTTTGAAATGTTCTTTTTCCTTATTTAAGGTTCCTTGTTAGAGCTACTTCTTTCATGCTCACTATTAATTATTACTTATCAGTTAAGCAACTCAACTGCATCAATCTAAAACAAAAAAGAACCGTAGTACAAAACCACCAAGGTATGGAAACCTAGAATTTGTTGCCAGAAAAGACCACTTGTCCCACTCAGTTTTCCCGTATGGTCTCTGCCTAGACTTTCTCAGCAGACCCCAACTGGTCTCCAGAAACCCTTCCACTCTCCTCCCTGCTCATTTCCAAATATTCTCCTATGTCTAGCCTATGCTTAATTGGAGTCACTACTGTTTTCACCTCCACCACTGGAATTCTAGTCTAGGTGTCTACCACTCTTTCAGTGAAGTAGTACTTCCTCACATCTCTCCTGAAATCCACCCCTCTAGCTTCATCGCTTCCAGAACCTTGCCTTGCCTCAGTACGTTTGTGCTCAGGTTGTTTGTCTTTTTAGATTGCTTTCCTGTTTTGGCTCACCATGACACAAACCCCTTACAGCATTAAACAACTGGTTCCCCTTATTTTGGGTTGAGATACAGATGAGACACACTGATGAGTCCTGAGAAGAATGAAACGTATGTCTGCTTCTTCTTTTCTCAGATTTTGCAGATTGTCTGAGAGGCCATTTGGTACCATACACTCCTGCATAAATCAGAACCAGTCTACATTCTTACATGGTGATTTTCATGTACTTTCCATGATGCTTTGCATTACTGGGGTATGTGGGTGTTGTATTCTAATGACATTAGTTTAGCAGAAGCCCTGCAAGGAATATGTCACTGTAGGCTCTGTGCTTCTGCTCAGCTTATCTCACCTGGTTCTGGAAATCACACATAATAAAAAACTGGGTGGGCAAAAGGCATCATTAAAAAGACAATAAAAACAATTAAAAGAATAGAGTATTTCAAAACCAACACCCAAAACGATACTGTGGATGTAAACATTAATACAATGCAGTTATTAAACAGACATCACAGATATCCAAGTTTATAATTAAATTTAAAAATAATTTAAAAACTTGGTTTATGTTCCTTTGTAAGATAATGTTGTTTTATATTCTGATATGGTGGCAACCACAGTGGTACTGCACCTTAAAATAAAGCTGCATTTGTAGCACTAATTCTGTTAGAAAGCTATAGTTATTGTACTTGTGACTTATTTGCACCCCTTAAAGATGCAAGGTCTGAGGCTGGGTCACACCTTCCCTATTGGCCCAGATGAGAGAAAGTGATAAACTGTGGCACTGGACCAGAGCCACTGGGACACAAGGGGACTTACTGAAGTATAGAGCCACTAGGAATAGATGCACTAGGGACACAAGGCTAGCTAAAGCAGGCTATTACAGAGAAAAGCAAAACAGCAGCTGAAGTGATGGTAAAAGTTTCTGAGGGAACCTAAAAGACCTCCTGAATAAGGATGACAAATCCCAAAAAGTGATAAACAGTAACCATGGAACCACTACCCAGGACCCATGGGAGATTATTAACATCTTCAACAATGCCTTTACAAACCTCAGTTCTTTTCTTCACCCAAAAGACTCATCCACGGCAGACAAACCATTATGCACAGCCTCCCTACAAAACACCCACACCCCACAGTTTTACTTTAGGCATATCACCAAAGCAGGCACAATAAAATATGTAAAATGAGTTCTGGGGAAAACAAGGCTAGGAATGACACAGTCGATATGAAACTGGTAGCCCTGACCCCAGATGAACTCGCACTGCCATTAACTTCTCCCTCTGTTACTCCCAATTCCTGGGATTATGGAAAACTGCACTGGTCACCCCTGTCCACATTTGGGAAGACCGTACCCTAGTTATCAACTATAGACAAGGAAAAATACCTCCCCACTTATCATCTTAAACAATAAAGGTGAACCACTGGAACAGGTCACTGCCTTTAAGTACCTAGGAGTCACCCTGGATGACTCACTCTCTTTTGCCCCTCATGTAGATAATGTGGTAAAGGCCAAGAAGATAAGATTAAGGATTCTATTTAGATACAGACACTACCTTACTTCTGTAGCTAAACATTTGGTAGTAACTAACTCTATTTTCCCAATAATTGACTGTGAACTATCAGTATACAGCACAGCCACTGACACAACCCTCAGTGGAGTCAGGCTAGTACTGAATAAGGCCTGCAAATCTGTGCTAGGGCCAGATAGGCTTACACACACCTAAATGCTCTATGCACAAATCAAATGGCTTTCACTGCAAGAAAGAATCAAGTTCCAGATCTGCCTCACAGAGAAGAAGCAACATATGGGCCTCTCCCCCCCCCTCCCCAGCCTTACAAACTCTTCTGCTACCCATGGACAACCTATACTCAACCAGAAGTATGGAAAGGAAAGCACTCAGCATGTCTTCCACAAAACTAGTCTAGCCCAGTGTTCCTATGCCTTTAGAGCTCCCCAATGGCTGAATGAGCTCTCTGTCACACTCTTGAACCTTCCCAAACTGAGCCAGTTCAAAAGATAATTAAAAAAAGCACTGACAAAGGGTCCAGTTGTGACTGTCACCTATAATTTAAGTATGTATACAATATCCTAGCCAGCAGCTACCAAAAAACTATGATATATATATATATATATATATATATATATATATACACACATATATAAAAGAACAAAATGTAATCCTTTTCACTGGCTTGGATTGTATCTACAGTATTTAATTAACAGTCTCTACAGGGGTTGGTGTCTGTCTCTCCACTTCCCATGCACCAACACACACAGCAACACAGAAAATGTTGTACAATATGTTTCTTTTGTTTTTTCCTTCACATTTCTTAGTTCCTTTGTCTGAGGAGTGACTGACCGCCCAGTGAGTTTCAGTTACAGTCAGCAGGAGTCAGATTTTCCGATATCAGCTGCTGTGTGATGTTTATGTTTTTGCCCCACCTCCCCCACATACACAAATCATTTTTTCTTTTTGATTTTTTGTAATATTTGTCTGTTTGATTCAATTTAGGTCTTTCAATAACTTTCAGAGTCCCACTTTACTCGCAGCGAGCGTGACCCTTTGTGGACACCGTACATAGCCATTTCCTTTTTTTACAGTTTTCCAAATCATAACTGCTGGTATGTGGTGTCGTTGGAGATTGTAGTTTTCTTACTTAACTTTGTGTCTTAATCTCTTTACAGTCAAGGACAAAATAACTGTAGGTAGTGACTTGACTCAAGGGGAGAGCTCAACCCAGATGAGGAAATGAGCAGGGGTGTCGGGGTGTGGCTGCAGTGGAATAAACCATGCTGCAATTTTGAGCAGATGAGATAGACTGTTTTGGCCTGTATCTGTTGGCTTCTTCATATGTTCGTATGCATTTAGCAACTGTGGAATGATGTTGCTGGAGATGGGCAGGCAGGGTAGCAACAGCAGGTAGCACAGTACAATGAGGCTGCTTGTGCTGTGAGGGCTGCTAGTGGGGCTTGTTTTTAGATGTCCCTGCCTGAGAAACTCTCTTTCTTACATTCATGTTCTTCATTATCTCTTTAATGTTGTCATCTTTTCTCTTGATAGCCTAATCTCCTCAGTATCACAGTAGTCACAACTTATCAGTGGTGTAACTGATATCAGACTTTCAAGTTCTTCTTATTCTTAATCTCTCCTGGTTGTACTTCCTGATGCCCCTCCTCCTTTACTGCTTCTCCCCATTGCTCCTCTTCTGATACCTTTTACCTCTCCTCCTCCTCTCCCACTGCTTCCCATTCATCCTCCTCCTCCTCCTCCTCCGCCTCCCATCATGCTCCTTCTTTCCCCGACCATCCTTTTCCTCATATGGATCATGTGCTCTGCCCTGCCCTTTTACCTCTTCTTCTTGTGCTTCCCCACCTCTTATACCACAGTCTCATGCCCATGCTGTGACTTGTACAATATTATCTTAACTGGCATGTGCTAGTACATCCTGCTGTAGTGGTAGTCCTATATACTTGCTTTTATAGAACTGTAGAACAAGTATTCCTCACCCTGCACCCTATTCCCATGAACACCTGTACTTTTTCCTCTGGTGGCAAGAAGACAATAGTGTCCATATCAGACTCAGAGTCAGTGTCACCTTCCTCATTTGATGACTGTGCTGTAGCAGGGGGCAGTGTGATGGTGTAGCTGCTGCTGCTGCAGCATGATTTGGGGGTTGGAAGGCATCATACTGTGGTTCAAAGCAGACTGGGAATTGAAGATGATGCCAATGCATTGGTGGCTATCCCAATTTTTGTCATTTAGTTTGTATGAGATGAACAGAGGGATGGCTTGCCTTTACCTTTCTGGATGCTTCATTGTATCCTTGTAAAGGAACTGGAACTGAAAGCACTTGAGGGAGGAACATGAGAAAACTGGTGTGCTTCTGGATCACTCAGGGTAGTTTAATTGTCAGATGCACTTGATGGTCACCTGGGAAGGCAGCTTGCAGCTGGAGTGGGAACATTGGACTTACAGGAGACTAAAGAACCAGCATTTCTTTGTCTTCCCAATAATATGCCCAGCCCTAGCTCTCACAGTCACACAACTGGGATTGCCAGTCCCTTTCTATCCATGATCTGCTCCATCTCCACCTCAAGCACATGCAGAACTTGTACTTAGAGGAATAAGCATAGTGGCACCTTTATCTGTTCCTTTCTTCCCTCCTGCATCCCTTTCTCTTCCTGTTGCTTTCCTGATTTTGTCTAAACCAGGGATGGGCAAACTCAAAAAGGTCCTGACTCTTATCAGGATGCTAGACAAAGTCTTAATAAGGTCTTTTGCAAGAGGTAGGGAAAATGAAATATCAGTCACCCAGTCAAAGAAATCTATTAGATTCGTCTGACACAACCTTCCAATCGTGAATCCATGCTGCCTTGGGTCCTGTGCCCCACTGGCCTCTAGGCAATCAACAATTCTTTCCTTCAGAAGTGATTCCATCATTTTCCCTACCACTGAGGTCAAACTAACTGGTCTGTAGTTTCCTGCCTCTGTCCTGCTCCCACTTTTGTGAAGAGGAATCATACCCGCCCTCCTCCAGTCCTCAGGTACCACCCAATCCTCCCATGATTTGTTAAAGAGAGTAGTCAGCGGTGTCACTAGTTCTACCCTTAGTTCTTTTAGAATTTTTGGGTGAATCCCATCAGGCCTCATTGCTTTATTCACCTTCAATTTTATTAGTTCTTTCAGAACCCTTTCTTCTGTAAATGGACTGGTATTGACCCCTGTCTTCAGAGTGTTTCTCTTGTTTGTTTTAGGTACCTCCCCCTCCTCTTCCTTTGTGAATACTGAGCAGAAATAGTCATTCAGTATCCCTGCTTTTTCACTGTCACCCTCTGCCCACATTCCATCCCCTTTATTAAGCCTCAGTATCCCTCCTTTGGTCTTTCTTCACTCCCTAATGTACCTATAAAAGGTCTTATCCCCCTTCTTAACAGAGTTGGCTATCCTTTCCTCAGTTTGGGCCTTTGCTATTCTGACTGCCTTCCCTACCTCTTTCTGCTTTAACTGATAAAGTTCTCTGTCCTGCTCTTTCTGTGTTTCCTTATATTTCCTGAATGCTATCCTTTTCTCCTTAACCTTCCCTGCCACCTCTTTTGAGAACCATAAAGTTTTTTTGTGTTTTGTTGATTTGCTTTACACAAAGGCTTGTTGCCTATGTGATGGCTGTTTTGATTACTCCCAATTGTTCCTCCACCCCTCCTTCTTGCCTGTTTGCTGGTGCTTTTCTGAGGCACTCTCTCATTTTCCCAAAGTCAGCCCTCCTAAAGTCCAATACTCTTGCTTTGTATGGCTTGATTGTATGGCTGTGTTTATCGTGAACCACACTGTTTGGTGGTTGCTTGTTCCCAGATGGCTACCTACTTCTAAAACTGAGATTCTTTCTCCATCCCCATTTGAGAGTACCAGGTCTAAGATTGCTCCCTCCCGAGTGTGTTCTAATACTAGCTGTTTGAGGCATGCCCCTTATAGGGCATCAAGAATGACCCTGCTCTTGGACGTGCCTGCAGCAAAGGTGCTCCAGTTAACATCTGGCATATTCAGGTCCCCCATCAACAATATCTCCCCTTTTTCTGCCATTCTAAGGATGCCTTCTATCATTTCCTTGTCCATTCCCTCCTCCTGAGATGGGGGTCTGTATACAACCCCCATGTGAATTGTGGTGCCATTTCCTGTCTCCAGGGTGACCAAGAGTACCTCATCTGCTCCTTGTTTACTCTTTAGTTCTGTTGCTTTGATCCCTTCCTTTACTTAGAGAACTACTTCTCCTCCACTTTTACCCTCCCTGTCCTTCCTGTAGATTGTGTATCCTGGTATGTTGATATCCCAGTCTTGGTTCTCTGTGTACCATGTTTCTGTGACTGCCACAATATCCAGGCAACCCTCTGCCATCCTTATTTCTTATTAATTCATGCCACTCAGCCAGGTGCACTTTACTTGTCTCGTGTCAAACTGAATTGTTTTTGTTACTGTTTATTCTTAATTTCTTTTTCAACTTGCCATGTGGCCTTTTAAGTGTTGTGGAAGGAGGGTAGCTTGGGTGTGGAGGGAGGTAGAAGGGAAGGTAGCAGAATGGAGAACTGGAGAAGGCAGAGAAAAGCAATAAACATCATGGTCAGGTGGTGATAAGTAGTATACACAACAAAACAGTAACACAGCAATGAGCAAAAAAAAACTGTGTTAGAAGCTGGTTTAGGTCACAGAACACCAGAACAGGTCTATGCAGTTAACTGTGGGAGTGAACAATGCAATGAGGCAAGAGTGTTTGAAAAAGGGGAAACCTGAGAACTAAATATGAATGTATGTGTTAACCAGCCAAAAAAATAATAAAAAGACTAGCACTATCAGAATCTAGTTACATTAGCTGAGAATGGCACAGTTTATGGATAAAACAAGTGTAGAGTGTAAATAACCAGTATAGCCAGATAGGGTGTATCTGGTAGTCAACAGATAGAGGAGTTTTAAGTAACCAGAGGGAACTAAATAAGTATGTCTGAGTTATACCAACAAGACCCAACAAAAAGACTAGTACTATCAGAACATAGTTACGCTAGCTGAGAACAGCACAGTATATAAATAAAATAAGTGGAGAGTGCAAATAATCACTATACCAAAACAGGTTGTATCTAGGAGTTACACAGGTATAGGAATTTTAAATAACCAGATGGCAGACTACGTCAGATGGATGAACTTCCACTTGCATACTGTGTGACCCTGAGCAAGTCACTTAGCTTCCCTGTGCTCCCAGGTCACTCCTGTAAAAAAACTTTCAGCTTAGTGTGCTACTCCTGGTTAAACAACTAAATAAATAAAAAAATAAAAAATAGCAGGTAATCTAAAAACGTAGGAACAGTCAAGAGAGTGTTACCAGTGTACAGAGAAGTGGCACTACTTATGGTTCAGTAGTATTAAGCAGCAGAGGTTATAGGAGGCAGCCTGAAGGAGCAGAGTGGCTGGCTGAACAACTGACTCATGGCTGACTCTAGGCAAACTCTTTCTCTGTCCTCTGCACTGTGGTCCATAGCACTCCGGACCACAAATGTGGACATACCTCTCAACCTTTTTGCTCATAAATCAGGGACAAGGCTTAAAAAAATTGGGGACAAAGACCCAAAATCAGGGACTTATCTTAAAAATTGGTATTATTCACTCAGGAAGCTGATAAAATAAGGTGATTAGTGTAAGGTACATTTTCTGAGGACAAACAAGTCTGTAACTTTAATGTCTGACATTATTTTGTACTTTCAATCCCCACTGTTCTGTCACAAAAACACAAATTTTACAAGGGAGAAAGGAAACTTTTGCATCAAAATCAGGGACATCCCTGAAAATCAGACACAGTTGAGAGGTATGAGTGCGGAAGACCACTTGTGATTGGCTCCTTAACAAAGGGTAAGTCCTGCCCACAGTCTCAATGAAGATCCCTGATTGGACTCTACTCTGTGAATAGAAGCTGAGGTCAAGAGTCCATGGGGATGCTGGAGGTGGGCCTAGATGGAGGTGGTAGGAACTCTCTCTTGCCCCAGGAGTCTGGTTTGATCAGCTGCAGGTGGTATGGTGAAGTGGCAGCTCTTGGTAACAGGAGCAGGGGATTTAAAATGTGTGGGTTAAAACAGACCTGTCCACAGTCCTGATGCAGAGCCCTGATTGGACTCTGCTCTGAGAGTTGTAGCCAACGTCAAGAGTCTGTAGAGCCACTGGAGGTAGCTATCACTGCTGGAGAAGGACTAGATGGGGATGGTTGAAGCAGTCTCTTATCCCAGGAGTCCAGAACCATTAGCTGCAGGTGGTACAGACTCTTGGTAACAGGAGCAGGAGAGTCAACAGTGGGGCTAGAATAGATCCACACACAATCCTGATAGTAAATGTTTTACAGGTACTGAACAAAAATAAATAAATAAATAAACATGTATTTGTCAAAAAAAACCTTCAAAAATCTCCCTTCTTCTACACCTCTCCCAGTCTGTTGTCTGTTAAATTCACTTGGTCCTGCTGTAGGCCCACATTATACTCTCCTTTGCAGCAGCACACCATTTCACTAGCCTGCCTGAAATTACAGTTAAATATTGTGAATTGCTAACTAGAATGATAATGCTTATTTCTCTGATGATTTCTAGCAATTTTTCACTTTTTTCCAGTCACAAATCATTCTTTTGTACAAGAAATAGACTGCTTTGAGTCAGGTCCTTCCTCTTTGAGAGAGAGAGAGAGCGCTGGAAACAGCACTAAGACATGTGCAGTATGAGGAGTTCTTAACCTCCAGCATCACTTACTGGCTCTTGTAGGTCACGTGACCTAACAAAAATTTAAGACATAGTGTGTGCTTCCTGTAAAAAACACTGTCATGACCTTGAAGTGCTGAAGTGCCAAAGAGAAAATGAGTCCCTCTGGACCCACTTCATCAGTGTCATAAGTGTCACATTTCAGCACTTCTACAGAATGCCAATTTGCTATTGGTTCAACCTTTTGGGAGAGAGTTAGGAGCTGGGGTGCTAAGTAGGTTGGGGAGAAGTAAGCATTTTCTGTGTTTTTACTGGGACCAGGGAAAGAGTGGGGCAGAGGATTGAGTGCTATTAGGATGGGGGAGTGGACTCATTTATTTTCCTATTTTTTTAAAGAACAGGTATTTGCATATGGTAATGAGCTCTGAAAGGAAATTAAAGTAAATTTCTTTGCCATCCTTCATGAAGGTTTTTGGTGCAGATTACAATTGCACTTCATCAGTTCTTTGCAAATGGCATAGTCAGACATTTTGCCACATCTTCTCTTGCAAAGTTTTATTCCACAACATCTCTATTTATTGCTGATTTTATAAGGCAACAATTAGGAATGTGAGGTCACTTGTTAACCTTAAATAAGATGAAATAAAAGGCTCAAGATATAGTTACTTAAAACTATTTAAAGGCATGTTACAGCACAAAAAAAAAATTCAAATATTTTTCAACTCCATTTTATATTTACAGAGGCATTGGCTAATTCAATGTCATTTTTAATAATAAGCCATTTTATAAGGGCAATAATAGCATTGAGGGTGTTGTCTTCATTAAGACATACAGTAGGCACTCATCCAGTATGTACTGGGAAGCACTCAGCCTAATGTCTCACAGCAGAAACCTAAGAATTGCCTAGATGTGGAAGAAAGAACAAACAACAGAATTCCTATACCATATCTCTAAATTAACCCTCTCCATGTCATAATGTATGTTATTGCCAACATATGCAGCACTTGTGCAATCTACAGTCCCAATACTTCATATGTCAGTTACAGAACTAGTAAACATTTAGCTTCAGAAATGCATTAAAGCATTATTTATGGCATAGAACTATTATTAATTTTGAACAGTAATCAACTATCACTTTTAATAACTGAGATACCTTTTAAATTTCTTTTGCCAATCAGAAGATATCTCACCTAGGACTACGAATTGTGATGTCGGGAACATCATGTTGCCTGGAAGCTAACATATCTCATTCTGTTCCTCTTCATAACTCATCAGCCCTGAAATCTCACTGACAGTGAGATCACATCTGACTAACAATATGCAGTCACATGCGGCCAGATCAGTTACAAGTGATGTCATAATAAGTAAGGTTACAATGTTGATCAGGTATAAAGAAAAACAGCTCTCCAGCATACAGAGGATAATGGTTGGGAAACAGTGAGCAACAATGCTGTGTTTGCTTTGAGAGGTTGTCATGACAACCAGAAGACCCTTAGAATGAAGCTCGAGAGGTTTGCAGATGTCATGACAAAATTAAGAAGTAAACTCAGCATCGTTGTTCACTGTTGTCCATCCATTGTCTTTTATAGTGAATGGGCAACTCTGCACAGCAAGGGAGGGTTTAAAAAGACCACGGAAACCACCGTTGATTTTCTCATCAGAAGTGACAGATGAAACTGACAAGGAGAAAAAACTAGTATTCAGTACAGCTGACAGGGACAGCTAAGCACACAAGGGTATTCCACATTGTTGTGCACTTATAGTGATGTACTCAAAATGGTACAACAGATGTTTGACATCACTACTAGGGTACAATGACACAACCCCCAACATTGCCTTCATCCACCACACAACTATTATACCTAATGACTGTTCTGCAAGTGGACAAATAAGTAAGCACAATCCCCCTTTCCATAACCACCTCTGGAAATATGCACAGCTCTAAAAGGATGCCCTCTCATATGCTCAAAACTATCAAAATCTTGGTTACCCTATTACAAATACTTTCCAATGACCAGCAAATGACATCCTTATATAATACAAATACCCTCACAATCTACCCCACACTTAAGGTGTGCCCCTCAGAAACAAGCACAAGTCCAATTACCCCCTACATAATTCTACACTCAACTCCCCTTTTCTTTCATCCAGAAAATAGAACCTTATTCAAATTGATCTCTATTTCATTATATGTCTCACTAGCTACCCCACTAATCAAAAAAACCAAAACATCCTGCCATGTGTACAGTTCTCTAAAGACATACTCCCACCAAAGGGGCATCAGAAAACTACTAATGCTCCTCTTTATATCAGGTAACATTCACCCCAACCCAGGACCCCTACCCCATAAGGAATCATCCAGCAAGAGGACACCAAGTACACTAAAGATTGCCTCACTAAACATCGGTAGCCTACTATCAAAATTCATTGTACTCAAAGGCTGGGTAGCACAGGTCCAGCCTGATCTGACAGCAATCACTGAAACCTGTCTGACCCCTGCAATTACTGATGTATCAATATCCCTGGGAGGTTTCAACCCTCTACAGGGAAGACAGAACATCCAGACGAGGTGGTGGGTGCATCCTGTACATGTGGAACAACCTTCAGGGACAAAAGATGCCCTTAACCCCCCCCCCGATGACTGTGATAACCTGGCAGTAAAGCTACTACTAAGGAAAGGTGGCAAAAATCTAATTATAATGACAGTCTATATACCCCCTGGAAGGCAACATACAGGCATTAACATGTTTGCCAAATCTTTTCAATGTGCTAGCCAAAACTGGGGAGGCTATAGTAACTGGTGACTTCAATATAAACTGGGCTTCCAAGTCAAGCCATTCAGTTAAAGATCAGCTGGCCAGCCTTTACCTTCCCCACGTGGTGACAGACACCACCAGAACTAATTACAAAACAGGAACCAGCTCTCTTATAGACTGGGCACTAGTCACTAACCCAGACTGGATAACTGAAGTAACAGTGCCACCAGACACCATTAGTGACCACTCCCCAGTACTGTGCACCTGATCCTCAAAGATCACAAGATCCCACCCCCAAACTTGTCTCCAGTATGCTCCTACTGAAAAGACTAATAGGGCTTTCAAAGCGCATCTAGCAAACCTGCATTGGAGTTACTTTGAACATACCACAGACAGTAATTATGCACTGGACTATTTTATCACTACCTTCAATTCTGCCTGTGACATATTTGCCTCATACAAGAAAAGAATGCAGAGAGGGAAAATGACCGAGTGGGCTATGCCTGCACTCCTCAACCAGATGAGGGATTGAGACAACCTACGGCTCTGATCCAAAACCTCAGGGTCACCTGTTGACCTCCAGAACTATAAGGCAACACATAATATGTGCACTAGGGATATCAGATAAGCAAAGGCTGCTTAGTACAATGAAATTCAGAGACGCAAGTGGCATAATGGAAAATTTTTCTGGAACAACCTCAAGAAACTACTTGGGAGAGACAGCAAACAGCCCCCTAACATGCTTAATATCAATGGTCCCATCCCCCTAGACACCAATGATATAGCAAATGCATTTAAAAACACCTTCACAGACCTCAGCATCGTTCTCCCTCTTAACCCTGAGCTGGACCCTACTTACATATTGCACCCAGACAAAACACTGCATCCCACAAGTGACACTAGCTACCCTAAATTTTACTTTAAAACCATATTAGTAACTGATTCAGTCTGCTATGTAAAGTGAATCATAGGCAAAACCAGAATAGGCAGTGATACTCTTGACATGAAACTGGAAAATAGGTTTAGTTGCACCTATCCATACAATGGTGATCATTCCATAGTCTCTAACTTTAGACCCATCTCAATCCTCTCGCCACTGTCTATAGCTTTCAAAAAAGTTGTTTCAGATCTCAGTAAGTAAAATATCCAGTGAAATCAACAGCACAGTTTCCATAAGCTGCATAGCACCACCATGGGACTCAATGAATACATCAACTACTTATATAAAGTCCTTGACACAGGCCTCCTTGTTGGATCAATCTATATTGACCTAACAAAGGTCTTTGATCTGGTCAACCACACACTCCTGAATATGAAACTTCTCTCACTTGGTCTCTCACAAGACAATGTACCCTGGTTTAGTAGCTATCTCACTGATAGAACCCAAAGAATCAAAATCAGTGGGGGTGTTATCTGATTCTAAAAATGTCACTGTGGGTTTGCCTCTGGGATCAATACTGGGACCTCCATTGTTTGGCCTATTCATAAATAGCCTACCACAAGCATGCGACACCTCCAGAGTCCTAATATTTATTCATTTGTTTATTGAACAGTATCAGAATTACAAACCTTTGAGTCACAGACTCATTTACAAAGTCTCCATGTTATAGAGGTACAAAACAGGCACGTGCAGTTTACATTATACAATATAATGCTTCGTACAGACATTAGGTGAGGTAAACACATAGAAGTGCATGGAAGTGCAATAAATAATCACAAAATGTTGTTGTTACATTCATTAGGTGAGGGAATACATTCATGGAAGAGGAAGAACTAGCTTAGGTACTGGCACATAGTTGCAGTTAGGGTTTTGATACACTATTGCCAGGGTTAATGTGGGGGGGTAAACAGGACATAAGTCCTTTGTCCAGGGTAGGTTACAGGGAGAAGTGTTAACCAGGGCAGATGCAGGAGCAAGAGGTGAGGATGTAGTCCCTGAGAAGGGACTTGAGACACCCAGAATTGGATACAAGGGAGAAGGGAGTGTAGGTGGGGTGTTGACACACTACTGCCAGAGTTGAAGCAGCGGAGAGGTAGGTAGAACAGGGGTCCTTTGTCAAGGGCAAGTTGCAGGGAGATGAATTAACCAGGATAGTTGTAGGAGTGGGAGACAAAAAGGTGGTCCCTGAGGAGGGAATTGAAATGCCCATATTTGGGTTCAAGGGAGGGAGTTGAACCAGGTGGGGACTCTGTAGGAAAAAGAGTGCTGAGCCTGTGAGGTCCTACAGCATGGGACTAGAAGGTTGTATTTGGTTGAGCTGCAAGTGGCAATGGAGTTGGGAGAGTGTTCGATGAGGAGGGATAGCCCAGGTGGGGCCAGACCATTGGTGATTTTATGGGTGAGAAGACAGGTCTGGTACCTGAGCCATTCCTCAAAGTTTAGCCAGTGGATCATGTTATGAAGCCATGCAGGTGTGGGTTAGTCTAGGGCAGCCTGTGGCTAGCTATCATGCCTTGTTTATGGAGATTTTAATTCTTTGAAGTAAAGTGTTATCAGCTGCCCCATAGACTATGATCCCATAGTCTATAAGAGGTAGGATCGAGGATGAGATAGCGAGGTGGAGGGCTTCAGGGGGGAGGCAGCTGTTGTGGCAGTAGATCATGCGAATATGAGAGTTGACTACTGTACTAAGGAGGTGAATATGATTATGGAAGGTGAGGGAAGAGTAGAGGGTGATCCCCAGGTAGTTAAACGCATTCACTTGATCAAGAGTTTGGTAGAGGCTGGTAAGTATATCAAGGGAGGACTCGCTGTGCTTGTTCTGGAGGTGGGAAAACAGCAGGTTTTCTTTTGATTTAATATGAGCTTGTGGTCGATGAACCAGGATTCTGCTGCTGTGATATGCTGATGATGCTGTAATTTTTGCAAGTAGCCCGAGCCAGGACACTTACTAGTAATCTACAGAGTAGTTTCCACTCAATTGGGCTCTGGTTCCAACAAAATAAACTAATCTTAAACTATAAAAAAAACAAAAACAATGTTATTTGCTGGACCACAGATGAAGTGAAATGCTCAGACCCTAAGAATCCTCAACAAAAATGGTGCTACTCTAGAATACATCATCACCTTTAAACATGTAGGTGTCACTATAGACAATGCCCTTTCATTTGCACCTAATGTGGACATCTTAGTCAATACAATCAATAAAAAACTGGGAAGATTATACAGGCATAGGCACAACCTCACTTACAGTAGCAGCCACAGACACTGCCAGATATTTCCCGAAATTTCTGTGATATTTCCAGAAATATCTCCTGCTTTCTGCATTTCCACAGTAGGGGCAGCAGAGAAAAACTCTTCAGAAATTTCATGAAATATCTGGAAATAGCTGTCAATGTCTCTGGCTACTACTGTAAGAAGCTAAATTTACAGCCATGACCAGCTCGATCCTCCCCTTAATTGACTTTTGAATCACAGTACATGGTGCAGTCTGATGGTTCCACACACCAGTTCGACAGGAAATTTGTCAAACAGCATTACAGTGATGGCACAGTACTGACAGTCGGCATTGTGCTGTCAGGAAAATATTTTTTTTAAGGGGGGTTGTGCCCCCTCACCCCCACATTTTAAAATAATCAACTCCAGCTCAGAATTGTTTAGGGGAGAGGGTACAACACCAGGAGAAGCTATGTTGAGGTACTGTGCAACCATTACAGTGAGCTGCCGATTTTGTCGCTGTATTGATCTTCGCATTATTTATTTTGTTGTTTTGATGGTATACTGCCTCTGACATCATCCTCAGCAGAGTCAAACTAGCCCTGAATAGGGCTTGTCGATTTGTTCTTGGTGCAGACAGGCTAACTCACCCTTGTTCCATCTATGCCCATACCAAATGGCTCACCCTGCAGGACAGAATAAAATTCCAAACATGTCTACTTGGCAAGAAAGCACTTTTGGGCCTAGTTCCACCTGGAATACAGAACCTACTTTGTCCACTCCCAACATATCACTCTACTAGGAATGTAACCAGAAATGTGCTCACTGTTCCATATCACAGAACATCCCAAGACTCATGCTTTTTGCCACTAGGGCAATAAAATGGCTCAATGAGCAATCAAAATCCCTACTAACTATTCCCAAAATAGTACCATTCAAGAAATCTTTAAAATAATTACTCACCCCCAACATTAACCTCTGAATAGGGCCCCTCCACAGTAGTAATTAAGCATTTGTCAATGTTGAATGTTTGCTGCTGGTACGGCTTTTGTACCGGATCTTACTTGTACATTTTTGTTATATATTTACCCAGGATAGAGCAGATGAGATACAATATCTCATTTTCAGTGGTGTCCTGCTTTGACACATTGTTAGATTAGTTTGGGGGGCCCAGGCCTGAAATTTTTGGTGATGTAACAACCCCTGTACAGAAAGCAACAACTATGTTATTTTGATAGACGTGTCACTTAGGTACTTACTGTATCTAGGGTGGATATGGTCTTGTAAAGTGGTAGCAATGTATGTCAATGCGAGATTTTTTGTAACCGTGTCAAAACAACATTTTTCACAAGTAAAACGGCCATACAAATGTACTAAAGTTGTCAAGACAAGTTTGGAAGTAAAATTACCAATACAACGGGATTTTAACAATTTATTTTAAAAGACAAAAAACAAATTTTAGTCATACAAATTATTAATAAGGCTCATTACTTAGAGAATGTTGGCCTTGCAGTTTGTACTGATAAATGCACAGATTATTCATTGACACAAAAGTTTTAAATATTGTATTTATTATAGAAACCAGGTACACTATTACACACCATGGTGCTAGCAACCACTAATGCCCAATGGACTCCCTCTCAGCGATGGGCAATATGACAGTATATATGTGTGTCTAGCCTTTTCAATATATTTGTCATACACTACATGTCTAAGTCTGAATCTTTTGGAGTATCTGACTCATCTGGATCCGCACTGGCAACTTGATGAGGATGATAACAGTACTCACCACCAGTACACAAGCAAGCCTTAGTGCATGCCATGCTCTGCCTGGAACAACTGCAGTTGTGCCCACACTTGGCTTTTTTACACCCACATGTAAAGAGTTCCAGGAGCGCTTCATGGGCAAGTGTTTGAGTCATTAGTGTTGGAGAAATGTGTCCATCCTTGTCTTGATGTCAGCCAATTCCATTTGGGGATGGGATGTCAGGCTATGCCTTCAGGGCAAGGTTCCAGATAAGGGTATGGTAATTTACACGCTTGGTATATTGCAGAAGACTATCAGAAGTTGAGGGGAGGGCTTTGTTCCAGGCCTGTTTCTGACAGAAAAGCTTATATCACACACCATTTACATTTGATGAGCTAGCCATTGGGTCATAGAGAAAGGTTATCAGAAGTTCTACTGATACTGATTTCAACTGTGCAGCAGGCATATCCACCATAGTACCAAACTTGGTAAGGCTTCTAAATTTGTGTGGATTCTTCCTGACAAGCTTCCAGGGCTTGAGTTTGCCAACCCTTGCAAGACTGCTGGTTGAATCACACCCAGTCATTGGGTGTACTGTGGGCAACATTCCACATAGTTGTTGGCCAAGTTCAGCTGCTATGGTGTGGGTTGATATAAACCTGGCTTTATCCTTCACATCAGTATGAAACCAAAGCTCGAGTTGCATCCAACTTGTGAATAAAATGTACACAGAGAACTGCAATGTCAGTATCTGGAGACCACACCACTACATGAGGGTATTCTTGTGAAGCATGTGCAACATGAAGTAGAAGCTGAGTATCTGCTTCTTTGTGCATTGAGAACAGATCTTCTTGATCTATAACTCCATCTGAAGTGACCATGCAAGTAATGAGGACGTCCTTGAATCCACCTACAATAACCATTTTCTGATCTGGGCCAAGTAAAGTTTCTGCCATATCACACTATGATTCTGATAGGAATTTTACCAGATGTTCTTTATTCTTGGGATTTCCAATGAACTTACTTCACTATGTTGGGATGAGTGTTTTGGGACCATGGATTTTGACTTCATTGCTTTGTGAGGATTGCCTTCATGCACACTAAAAAGCTTTAATTGAATCTTTGACATCATATCGATCAAAGATGATGTCTACTCTTTTGCAGCTCCCATAACTCTGTAGAGGCTGGAATACTAGTCTGAAGACCATTTCAGCAAGTTCTCCAAAGCTAGTTGCACCTCCTTGCTCAATCATTTGTACAACAGCCATGTCATCCACTATCCAAGCTGTGGGCATATTGGATGCTGGCAGTTGATACATTACTCTGCTTCTTTTTCTAACTCTAGCAATAGCTTACTCTTTGTGGTTTTGTTCAGGGTACCATAAGAGTGTTCTAGAGCATATGGAATGGTGGAAAGCTTGTGTGAAAACTTCCTTTGGATCAACCTCTCTTGTTTGTGCAGCTACTTCAAGACGGATAAACAATTCCCTGTCTGCATTGATAGTCACTGTCTTATCACTACTAACTTTTGATTTGATCTTCTTGCTTAAAGATGCAAATGTCTAGATTTTGAGCTTGTGCAGTGGTTGAAAGAATCAAGAGGTATTTGAATTTAGTCTGTCTTCCACAAACTGTCTCATTGCTTTGATTTCTGTATCATTCACAGTAACAAGTTTGGTGGCAACCTCTGTGGGTGCAACAATGCCAGTTGCAATGCTGGTGAGTCTCTGTCAAGTCAGCATTCCAATCTGCTGAATTTATTTCTAGACTGGGCTACAGCCTGATTTCCTTGCACAAACTGCTCATGAACTCCAGGGGCACAATCTGGCAGAAGCTTCATATCACTGATGTACACAGATACCCAGCTGGCATAGTTGATGTGGTCAAAGGCCAAAAATAGTGGTAGCATCTCTACAACTGCTGCAAGATGCAGGCCCCAGTCGCCTTCATGTTCTGCTCTAATGAACCACATTAGGATGTTAACCATTTCAACGTAGTCATTCCAGAATGCACATTTTTGGGAAGTTGCTTTTCCACAATTGAGGAATCTGCGTAATGCAGCCTGTACATTCTTGAGGGCATCATTGAGCTGGGAAAGTGTTGCTGCTAGGCTTGTGGCATCATTGTTTGATACCACATTTTGACATTCCTGGAGCTTGCTGTTGATAAGGTCTCATTGTCTTGTACCCTGTTACAAAATACCTGCCACCTCAGTTTGGACAGAGCCTCCATTACAAGCTTGTGGCCCCTCACTCCATGGTTGTATGATTTGCCTTTAAGTAGATTGCTTGCTGTGTTGCTACCATACACCTGCGATTCTATGAGGATGTCTTCCAGACCACTGTCTTCATACTTCTTTCCAATTACAGCAAGACATGTCTGTGATATGTGGAAGCCACCTATTCTCAAGACTGTTTTCTGAAATTCCTCCAGGCATTTCCACTGAATCTCTTTGGCCTTACAATATATAGCCTCGTCAAATGTCAAGACACTGTAATCTTGGCCAAGTGTCTTAGACATCTTTCAGACATTCTTCATTGCAGTGAAAATTGTACTTCATTCAGTAGGTGATGCTGGCAGCATTGGACAGTACCCAATAGATGTTACTGTTGGTATGGTAGATGAAATCATCACATTAAAAGCTGTCCATACTGGTACGTGATGAGCATTCACCTTTTCAAACTCAACCTCAAATAGCTTGGTTGAGCAGTATCTTAGAATTAGCCGTTGCAGAGCAAGTTTAGTGGATTGTCGGCAAGCCTCAACATCAGTATACCAGTTACTTTTTACTTTTCCTACAAGATTTGGTGTAGGGCGTCTGCCATGAGGACTGTACTCCAGAATGGCTTGGCGCATTGCAGAAGTTTCTAATGATCATGTTTGTGGTGCTATTTTCTTTGTTTGAGCCTAAGCTGCCACTGCACCAAAACTGCCTTCCAGAATTGTGGGAGTCTTATGTTGCTATACTACCATAGTTGTGGCATGGGTTGTGTACTTTCCATCTAATGTTTCCTTATTTATATTGTCATTGTGAGCAGCAAACTGAACAAGCTCCCCATGCTGTATGTATGATGGAATTATGATATTGTCACTGACAGCTTTTTCACGCCGATCCATTGCATTAGCTGAGCCAATTCTCTCTAGGGCTTGACTGACATGGTGTGCTAGCTTGTGCACCATTGGTACTACCTGTTTAGAGCCTGGCATATGGCGTATAAACATTGCAAGCCCAAAATGTTTAGGTGTATGCTTTGCACCTCTGGATACTATATGAATAAAGTCCTGACCAACTGACAATATCTGTCTGTGGAGGGTCTTGTTAATGGCTATTACTAAAGGATGGCCATCTTCAATAGGTCCATCACCAACATCACCTTGGAATACCCATTTCAGGAACCTATACACATTGTCAGGAATCATGTCTAATGCTTGTTCTAAATTGATAGTGGAATTATCTATTGGATTAATACCAGTCCCTCACACATTTTGAGTTCTCTATGGAGGACCTGTGCTACATGACACGGCGTAGATGCAGTTGAATATCTTTATTTTCTGAAGTAGGGAGAGGGTTTTCCTCTTCATACTGTTGCTTTGAATGCAACCAATAAGCTTTGCTGATGACATCTTCCAACGACACAGCACTGCTATACAATAGCTCTGGGTTACTTGGGTCATGATGTGTTTGAAAAACGATTTGGTCACCAAAACAGTTTGTTAGTCTCTTCTTTAGCTTCTCACTTTAGTAACTCTCACTGCTAAGAACTTTTCCTTTCAGAATATCCCCATATCTTAGTAACGGTGTAAGATAAGGACAGGGCTTTTCTGCTGATAAGCTTATTCTCAATTTCAGAAATCAGTCCACTGAAACGTGCTTTATACATAGAATCATCTTCCTTGTCACTGGTTAATAAACATTTTGTCTGTATGTTTCTTTTGCTGGTGAAAGTACTGTGGCAGTCTTTGTGGTGCTTTGCTTCAAATGCAGATATGTCAAGTGCAGCTATGCGCTGTAAGATTGTATCATCTTCTCTGGCTTCAGTCTCATTAAGCAGAGTTTCTTGCCCTCTGAAG